>JADRCH010000032.1:17097236-17302790 GCA_019843965.1 Rhynchomys soricoides
TATATATATATATATATATATATATATATATATATATATATATATATGTATATGTATATAAAGACAAAGAAATGCTCCTATGTAAGTCCTTAATGGAAAATGCTTTCATTATTGTTATTTATAGGAATATGCTAGGAAGCTTCTTACAAGAGTAGAAATTATTTAACTAAAGGTTCATTAGAAAAAAGCTTCATCCCAGAATGGCTTAAAGAAAGGATCACTAGAGTGTGTTATCCACAGAACTGGTAACTCATGAAACGCTGTGCCTATGAAGAGTATGCTGAAGAGCCATGGTCAGCCATGGTCTATTCATAAAATATCCAAGTCAAATTCTTGAATTTTATGTAAAGTTAAGGTAGAAAGGGAATCATGATGTTCTCATGATGACTCATGAACTTCATGGACCCTGAGAACCCAAGGAACTACTTTGAGTCCACAAAGAAACATCGATAACCCTAATCTTATGAGGGCTTATGGATAACCACAGCTAATCTGCTTCAATAAAACAATTATATCCAATATGGAAGAAAAGGAACAGCAGCAAAATATTCTATTTCTCCCATTTCCTTTAATATAAATTCTTTACACTCATCTACAATATTCCCTTAGTCATTATGTGTCCCGCGCTACCGTCTCGCCAGCAAGAACGACGCGGCACACAAAGGATCCTTCTGCAGTAAAGCTTTAATGCATCTTGAGAGGGAGAGCATAAGCTTGCCAAGAGTGGAGACCCCGAACAACAGAACACCTGTCCCTTATATAGGCCACAGCGCTCGCCTGGGACGTGGAGCTTCCCCATTGGCTCCCCGCACGTCAGGCCAGATGACGCCACGAGAGAGGCTGAGACTCTGAGGTGGAAAATTACCAGGTGCATGCCCACTAGCTTGTTTACAACTTGTTCTCGGCCGAATGTAGGCGCCATCTTGTAATGGCGAATGTGGGTGCGACTCGGGCGGCTCCCCACAATTATGGGGTATATGATTATTTTCATAGAAGGTTAATCATTAGGAAATAATGCCAAAGATTCAGATACTCATTTCTAGTAGTCCAAACCAATATGAGTTTTTTTCTTTTCTTTTTTCAGTAGCTGTAGTTTGTTGTAATAAGTTTCGTTGAATATGGTTGATATCAGCTATAATCCACCGTCCTAAGCATAAATGTTTAAAAGACAAGCTGGCTGGCACATCAGATGTACCTAGTAAAACAATATTTATAGCTCCCATTTGTGGCTATTGATTTTTCTAGCCTGAGGTTGTCCTTTATTTTAGACTACAAAACACATGTTTCTTCCTGTGAAGCATCCTTGCATTTGTTTAGAAAATTGTTGTTTATTCCAGTAACACTCATACCATTAGTGCAACAAGTGCATTTAGTCTGGAATGGTTAAAGTGTAAGATCTAGCCTCCAGTGCCAGGCAGAGCCATTAAAGACAATAATCTCCCAGCAAGCTACATACATTCTTCTGGCACTCCAAACACCTGTCAGTAGGAATAAGCATCCAGTATAATACAAGCCTGATTTCACCATGTTTCATAAGCAATAATAATAATTTATCATACAGCTATGGCACATAATTAACAGCAGTACAAGAACCTGGATTATGTGTGAGTCCTAAGAACATTCATGGATGGCAGCTCATATGCACTAAGCCTACTTCTGGCAATGAGATTTATTCTGAACGGCCTCAAATTTTCTATAACTACCTGCTACAATTCACACACAGTATCTTTAGCGTTGAAGAGCCCAAATACCACTCTTTTTGTTTTTGCAGATACTTTTATAAGTCTGTGAGACATACAGAATTTAGCATCATATAATGAAACTTTTTTTAAGAAGAATGGAAGATCTCTGGAGGTTCCTTGCTTTTTGTTCCCTGAAAGTGCAAAATGGTATTGGAATTCAGTAGCTAAGGTAAAACACCTTAAGAAAATCCAATGTAACATAAAAAGAGGCCATAACTTGTGTCACTTTCTCTCTCAAAAATGCACTGTTGGTTATGGGGGCATATGGGTTACATTACTGTATCTCACTCTTCATGATTCACAATCATTTCCTGTGATCAATGTGGACTCTAACACATTGTCTACATCTGTCTACCAAAGTGCTTCTACTGTATGTATTAGCTTTCAAATTCACAATCTCTAAAATACAGGGGACTGGTCCTATAGTCTGTAGCATCAAGCAAAAGTCTCCAGTGGTTTTATGCAAAGTGTATCCCAACCAACCCCAATAATACTTGTGTTCAAAGTGGAAATATACAAAATATACTCTCTGGAAAGTAATTGTCTTCCACAAGGACAAGACATTCTTTTTAGCTTGCATTATTTGATATTCATATCCACTTCTTCCTCTTGCTTATGTGCTTTTTTGTTTTCAGACACAATGAATTAAAATACACTTGCTTCTAGCATATATATCCGAGGCTTCCGACTGACAGTGATTCTATTCAGAGATTTCTTCCTGGGCCTGCTTATAGTTCCATACTTCTCTTACTCATTTTATCTGTCAACTCAGAGTCAAACATGCAAGATGCCGCCTACCTGGGTACTTTATGTTGAATGTTTTATATTATGAAGACAAGTTCTTTTCTGGCAAAGATCGTAGTCTTAACTGCATATCTCAAATCCCTTAGTAGGGACCAAAGATCACAGTGATATTGAGAAGACACTCCATCCTATACCAAAAGTGAGAATATAGCTGTGTGTGGATGCTGGACCTTCAGACAGTGCTTCGTTGCATACTTTATCATTCATACCAGGGGTAACTGCTTTGACACTCCAGTTTGGACTTTTTGAGGCCCTATTGAAATGAAAAATTGTTACAATACTTTTCCAAGAAAGATATAATGAAATGTCCAAAAATACATGATATGGTACAGAGGGATAAAGAATCCATTCAATCTAGGTCTAGATTGGTGAACCAATAATTTTGTTGGAGCATGGATTACTCAAAGGCAGTTATATCACCAAAACTTCCCATTGAAGCTGGATAAGTCATTGAAGTTATTCCTAAGGCACCTTCAGGGAAGATACTCTATTGAAAAAATCCCAAACCAGTCCATTGTTTAGTTATTTTATAGTGTCATGGATAACAGTAGCCTTGTGAGTATGTCAAGAAGACTTGTGACTCCCATGAGACTCCTCTTTCTTACCACGAAGGAATGCTATGTGGTCTCATCTTATGGTACTGTCATGCTGCTTTGATTCAAGATTCCAGTATCAGTGTTCCATTCAGAGAAATAACTACACCAAAAACCCAGAAAACTATGTTGTTAATTAATGAAGTTAAAGCATCGTGACTCAGTAATTTTAATTTGGATACAACTGGAAACATTGCATGGATGAGAACTAAGTCTTTAATACATGGGTCTATTGTGATATTTGCTATGCAAACCATCTTTATCATCTAACAAAATAAAAGTCTCTTTACTTTCATAGCTCCTGTACTTTCTTGAAAAAGACACATATTTTACAAAAAATAAATAATTGCTTTTTTTTACAAATATTAAAAACAAAACTATATTTTATAGAAGTAAATATTTTAACTTTGTCTAGACAGTGAATAAGGCAAATTTGAGGAAAGCAATCTGTTAAAACTTTTTGTCCTTCCTATCATTTCTCCAATTGTGAGTATGTATATGTGTCTGTTCATGAATATGTGTATATGCACAGACAAGTGTATGCATGTGTGTGAGAATGTGTGCTTGTGTGTGAATATGTTTATATGAATGTGTAAAGATATGTGAGAGTCTGTACATGTGAGTGTTAATCTGTGTGTATGAAGGTGTATTTATGTATATGTACTTGTGTGTTAATGAATGTGAGTGTATATGAGTATGTATTTGTGTATCTGTGTACATGGGAGTGTGTGAATGTTTGTTTATGGTATGAGTGCATAAGTATTTGAGTGCCTGTGTTTGTATGTGTGAAAGTTTGTGTCTCTATGTGACAGTGTATGTGAATATATATGCATTTCTGTGTATGAGAATGCATGTGAATATAGGTGTGGGTTTAAGACTATGCATATCTGTGACTTTATCTGTCCAAGTATGTGTTATAATGTCTGTGTGTTTGCATGTTTTGATATGTATCTATGTTTTTGCGACTGTGTTTGTATACATATGTTCATAGCATCTTCTTATATTCCTTGTTACTCCATACAATGTTTTATCAAAAGCAACCTATCATATCCTAAGTTCACTGAATATTTTTTGCTTTGTTTGATTCATTCTGATATAGTACTTCTTAATATATCAATGATTTATTATAGTTAAGGTATTTCAATTTTCTATTATACATAAATATATAGGTAGATTAAATATTCTATCATATATAATATGTAATATATTAAATATTAATATATATTATTATATAATTAATATATTGTATAAGATAATTAAAGATAATAATAGATATATAACACATAATTATATATTTCAGTTATATAATGCATTATTATATATTACAAATAAAAGATATAGTATATGAATATATTTTATATAATCATATATCATATATGAAATTATGTTATATTATTTTATATTATTATAATATATATTTATTAGAATAGAAACTGTAGAAGAATATTGAATACTCCTTGCTTGATAAGTTTATATTATCATTTCCAGCCATAATTTGACTAAAGCATAACTGTGCTTGTCACTCTCTCTTCTCAAGCATAAGAACATGAAGATAGCATTTAACCCACATTTAAAGGTATTCTGCACTGCTAGGCATACCGAGTCTTACAGATCACTGGGGTTTAATAACCAACTAATATAGTCAAATCAGTGAGCACTTAGCCACTGAAAGATTTGGTCTCAGAAAAGAAGTCAGCCGGCTTCTGAAAAAGAAAAAGTATGTGAACATGCATGTATATGGATGGTTATATTCACAAACATGTTCACAAGTACACACATGAACATGAACATATACCCACACTGACAAACCTGTACATATATACCAAATATTAATATACCAACCTGTAGAGTCTGGGGCACAATTCTCCCTAAGTACTACTTAGTTATGTGTTGCTCTAGTATGTCTAGTTCTGTGACAGAAGCCTTAGTTTATGATGTTGTAGGTTTTGAATACCTCTATTATAGATATCTCTGCTGTATTATCTTGATTATAAGTAGCAGGCTATGGAAAGTTCCATTAAAGGCTTGGATATTTTCCTGGGAGTATATAGTTAAAAAGTAAATTTGAAGTTGGTAAGATGGCTCTTTAAGTACAATTACTTTCGGTCTAGTTTAAGAAACTCTCTTCTGTATACCAGAACTCATATGGGAGGAGAGATCCTGCTCCAGACAGAAGTAGTCTGCTCTCCGTATGTGCACTGTGGTAAGGATGTGTGTTCATGCATACACACACACACACACACACACACACACACACACAAGCATTGGGTAAAAAGATTTTAGGTAAATTTGATAAAGACAAATATCTTAGTTAAGGTTCCTATTGCTATGATAAAACACCATGACAAAAAGCAACTTGGTGAGGAAAAGGTCTATTAAGTTTTCAATTCTACATTGTAGTCCATCTTTAAAGGAAGTTAGGACAGGAACAAGAGACAGGAGCTGAGAAAAGGCCACATAGCTAGAAATTGGAGGATGGGGCTGAGGCAAAGACCATGGAGGGGTGTTGCTTATAGCTAACTCAGCATAGTTTGGTAAGTTTGCTTTCTTATAGAACATAGGATCATTGGACCAGGGATGAAACTATTCACAATGAGCTTGACCATTCCCCATCAATCACTAATTAGGAAAATGCCCTACAGACTTGCCAATAACTAGTTCTTATGACAGTAATTACTTCATCCAGGTTCCTTCCTTTCTCTCAGATGACTTTAGCTTGTAACAAGTTAACAAAAAAAAAATCCAACACAACATGAGAGAGAGAGAGAGAGAGAGAGAGAGAGAGAGAGAGAGAGAGAATATATTACATGTTGGTTTGAGGAAGATGAAGAAGGCTTCCATGTGGAAATTCTGCCTAAACTAATTATTCGTGGCCGGCTTGCTGGAGAGATCTGTATGCCCATATTGAAACACTTGCATCAAGGATTTTGCATCATGTTTGTCCCTGAGAAAAGATACAATCTCTGGTTTTGCTTGGATAAGTAATATTAAAAGTGTTGTAGGGCAAGCAATCACATTTATGCATATTTAATTTTACATCAATAATAAATTCAGGTGAAGCCTCATTATTATTAATATTGATCGATGTTCCAATTGAAAGCACAGATGTCAGGGATTTTTTAATGTGGGTTCAGTTACATTGAATAGTGCTTTTCATGAGAGGAAAACTAAAAAGAACCTAACAGATGGTCTACTTAATATTCCTCTTGGCTTTTAAACATGTGCCAAGTGTGATCCAAATAAGGATTGGATAGACCTGTTGGGGTTATCCTGTAATTACAACTATTTGCATTCTTGTGCCTGCAGAAATTGCTACAATAACAGTGTAACTCCAATACTGGCCAAATCATAATTTAAATAACATCCATTTATGATATTGTGCAGTTCTATGTTTTTAAATGACCTCTCTGGACAGCATTTCTCATAGGTTTTCTCTTCTCATAGTCAAGGAGCTAGGACTATCTACAAAGTCCTACTCCCTACCTCTATATCAACACAATGGGTTTTCAATTCTGAACAGCCTTTCTGAGGTCATTACTAGGTTGCTCCTAATTTACTTTATAACTGAAATACTCCAACAGAAATAAACTGTCCAAGGCAATGACTACTTAATAATAACACTGACAACATTAATCACCCCATTAATTACCCTGCAATTGGCTTGGTAAATATTACTACCCACTCTCACAACTAGAAAGGGATAAGTTTAGTGAAGCCAAGAAGGCTTCTATGTCAAGTTCAGGGTTATATTACTACTAAGTGGTAGCTTAGGAAGCTTATTTACACACAATATAATATGGATGGATCAATTGTTTAATATAAGGCATGATTTTACAAAAAAAAATATTAGAAAAATGGGAGGGAAGGACTAGAGATGGAAAAGAAGGGGAAGCATGACAAGGGATGAAGGGGAACCAAGGGCAAGAAATGTAGCATTACTTAAAAGGATTAGAAGAGACGAGAGGGAATGGGAAGCTGTTCAATCATAATGTAGACAGCAATAGGAAACCCTATGACTAATTGGCCAAAAACAACATAAGGAAACAAATAAAGAAACAAACAAAGGCAGGAGTCTGATTCCCCTCATCTGCCCTATTCATTGACCCAAGTAAGCCCTCTGGATGCTTGCTACTCTAGGCTTTACTACATGCAAAACACTTTGAAATAGAATGATCTAGAATACTGAACATTTATGGGTGTTTTAAAAATAGTTAGAACTCCAGGAGCTAAAATGTGGCACATTCCCAAAATGTGATGACATTGTCTCAAAGGGTAACCTTGGAGTAGATACTCTTCACATGACACCAACAATGACACAAGATTCTATCACTAGCCTTCAAGAAGCTTAGATCCAATAGGCCTCACAAGGTAGTATGAAAGTTGCCAATCTGATCATCTATCACTCCAAAATAATAATCTTTCCTTTCAAGTCCTTGGGCTCCCTTTTTGAAATTACCAGAAAACCAAAAGGTGAAGAACAGACAATAATCTGTCTTTTGTTGTTAAATTCATTGAATGATCATGAGAAAATTATTTATTTTATTACATAGAGAAATGGAAGTAAATACCAAAAAGAAATGATAAACTTGCATTATTCCAACTCAGTTTTCCACAGAGATAGAAAGACCAACTCTCAAATTCATATGAAATAACAACCAAAAATAAAAACAAAAACAAAAACAAAAAATAAAACAAAAAATAAAACAAAACAAAAGAAAAAAAACAAGAACAAAAAAGCAGGATAACAAAATTAGGCTCAACAATAAAATAACTTCTAGGAAAATCACGATCCCTGACTTCAAGCTCTACTACAGAGCATTAGTGATAAAATTCACAAAATTACGGAGACTAATAGGTAGATCAGTGGAATAGAAATTAATACCCAGAACTGAGCCTACATACTTTATCACTTGATTTTTGACAAACAACTGATATATATCCAGTGAAAACAGACAGCATTTTCAACAAAGGGTGTTGGTTCAACTAGCAGTAGGCATGTAGAAAAATGCAAACTCATCCATTTTTATCTCATTTTACATAGCTCAAGTCCACATGTATCAAGGACCTCTGCATAAAAACAGATATGCTGAATCTAATAGAAAAGAAAGTAGGAGAGAACCTCAGACACATTTCACAGTGGAAAATTTCCGAAAGAGAACACCAATGTCTGAGGCTCTAAGATCAATAACTGACAAATGAGACCTCATAACATTAAAAACCTTCTGTAACAAAAAGGACACTATCAATTGGACAAAATGGCAAACTACAGAAATTGAAAAGACCTTTACCAACTCTATCTGATAGAGGGCTAATATCCAAAATATACAAAGAACTCAAGAAGCTAGACTCCAGAGAACCACATAACCCTATTTAAAAAATGAGGTACAGAGCTAAAGAAAGAACTTTCAACTGAGGAATATTGAATGGCTGAGAAACAACTAAAAAAATGGTGCAACATCTTTCGTCATTAGGAAAATGCAAATCAAAATGACCCTGATATTCCATCTCACACCAGTCATAATGGCTAAAATCAAAACCTCAGGTGACAGCAGATGCTGTTGAGAATGTTGGGAAGGAGGAACACTCCTCCCTTGCTGGTGGTTCCTCAGAAAACTGAAAGTAGCTATATCATGTCTGGGCATATACCCAAAAGATGCTACAACATATAAGAATAACACATGCTCCATTATTTCATAGCAGCCATATTTATGATAGCCAGCAGCTGGAAACAACACAGATGACCCTCAACAGAAAATATGAACACAGAAAATGTATTTTACACTGTGAAGTACTACTCAGCTATTAAAAACAATGACTACATGAAATTTGTAAGCAAATGGATACAACTCAAATATATCATCCTGGGTGAGATAATCCAGACCCAAAAAGACACACATGGTATGTAGTCATTGATAAGCAGATTTTAGGAAAGAAACTTGGAATACACATGATAAAACAAACTATATGAAGTTTAACAAGAAGGAAGACAAAAGTGTGAATGCTTCAATCCCACTTAGAAGGGGGAACAAAATAATCATGGGAGGTAGAAGGAAAAACAGTTCTGGGAGGAGAAGATGAGGGAGAGGAAGAAAGGAGGTCAGGATCAGGTATGGGAAAAGACAGAAGTGTCCCTCGCGATCTCGCCAGCAAGAAGGGTCAGGACACGGACTTCAGAACACAGTTTCTTTATTCAGCCTATTGTAGGTGGCGTGCAGGGTGGAAGGGGCCCCGAGCTCTCCGAGCCCTGAATATAAGCAGTATAGCAACGCTCAAAGCAGCGTGTCCTCCTCGGATTGGCCAACGTCATGTGATGCATCTATGACTCAAGACTCAGGCACCGCCCTGGGGTCAGCGCTTGCGCAAAGGCTTGTTTACTCGTCCCGCAGGGGCGGAAGTGGGCGCCATCTTTAGGGCGAGGTGGCGGCCATCTGAGGCCAGCTTTCCACAGTTCCCCCTTTTCTGTTTTAATGTTGACATAGGAGAACGGGTATCGCTGAGGGTCTCATGATATTATCGAGTGTGTCCTGTCTTAGGTCGTCATGATCTAGCGCCGCCTTACCCGTCGTTGGATAGCCCTGTCACCCTCAGGGCCTCCTGTCTTAGGTTGGTCATGCGTAGTCAAGAAGTTGCCCGTCTCTGGAGCACACTCGTGAAAGAGATCATTACCCAGCGACTGTTTGCTAATGCAAAACACTAGACCCGTGGGTGATATAGGTGAATCAGGGGTCCGCCCTGCAGGACAGAGAGCGCAAAAAGGTTCAATAAATCAAAATATAATAACGGCCAATGAGGAAGCACTGCTGGGGGAAAGCAAGCCATCCGGGTTAGCAAACTCTTCCCTTCTCCCATCTAAAATAAGCGAAGCAACCCCAATTTATATTACTTCTTTCTTCTTTTCTCCTGGGTGCTGTAAAGGAAAGCATCCTATCCTGGTCTACCTTTTCTATATGGAGCTTTCAGCATCCTGATAGGGTTCTTCAGTGTCGGCCATGGCCATCAAATAGGAGCCATGTTCCTGATTCCTCAGGGGCTGATATTGTTGTTGTACAACAAACATCTGCACTGCATCTAATCGAGACTGTACAAAACTCATAAAGCGATTAATCACACAAGGACCAAAGGTCAATACTAAAAGAACAATTATAAAAGGTCCTGCTATGGATGAAAGCAAGGTGGTTAGCCAGGGGGAAGCATTAAACATTCTATGGAACCAAGACAGCTCCTGTTCTCTCTTCTTCTCCCTTTTCTCCAGACTATCCTTTATCTTATCCAGGCTGTCCTGAACTAATCCTAACTTATCAGTATAGAAGCAACATTCTTCCTTAAGGGCCGCACATAGCCCTCCCTGCTGTAGAAAGAGAAGGTCCAGGCCCCGTCTATTTTGGAGCACTACTTCCGCCAGGGAGGCCACAGAATCCTTTAAATTTTGCATCCCCACTTGAATGTCTTGTAAATCCCTGTCTATAGCTAAACTCAACTGAGCGAATTGTTGATGAGAAGTGACCAATGCGGCAATTCCTGTTCCGGCCCCAAGTAGCCCGACCCCCAAAACTCCAGCAATAGTGAGGGCACTGATGGGTTCCTGTCTGGGTCGTGACAAATGGTCCACCGCTCTGTTATCCCACCGCCGAAGGAACTGGTCCTCGCTCAAGATGGAGGCAAACGGGACCACAACTGTTAGTATGCAAAAGTCATCATTTTGGTGAAAAATGAGGGAGATCACATAAGTGGTCAACCCTGAGGAGCAGGCCCAGAGAGTACCATTGGGAGCTCTGATTATCTGACTGTCGGTGGTCACCGTCAGGGTACTATTGCATGCTGAGCGAAACACAGCTGGCGGGGTTCTTTTGGGTGGGACAAGGCATAGCCCCTGTCCCGTAACTCTGCTCAGAGTAAGTCCTGGATACTCTGGAGAAGGATGCCACCCCAGACCATCGATTTGATTGGTAAATATGGGTGTATCATTGACGGCCAGCCCTTCATAGTAAGGGGGAGCTGAACGTAAACAAACCTAACACTCTTCTGGCACAGTTTCATTTTGATGGTGCAGCAATTGGGCAGAAGCATTGACAATATCTTTAAGGACTTGACTAGTGGAAGGGGGTCCTGGCTTTGGGTCGGGTAAGGCTGACCCGGAGTGTGGTGTAGCGGTGGCTTTCCAATTATAACCTGGGAGTTGCCGGCCTCCTCCTTTGTGGGGGCCACCCATCTCACTGTTGGGGCCTACGGCAATCGCCTGGCCTGCTAGTGGCCGCTCCTTTTTCAATAAGATCTTAAACAGGAGGCCAGGGTCGGATCCAGGCATGTAAAGCCGCAGCCCCCATTGGGCTCCCCTGGAGGGCCAATCCTTAAGCTTCTTTGCCATCTCCGTGAAGGAGATTTTTATAGGAGTGCACCATTGTCCCCAGGAACACGTCTGTAGATGCCAGTCAACAGCAGAGACCTTAATGTAGTCCCAGCTAGAAGACGGCTTCCAATAAGTGGTTCCTGTTGTTTCACAGCCCCAGGCCTTACAGAAATAACTATCAGAATATCCACATTGTTCATTCAACTCTCTGGCCCTGTGGGTGGTGCCCGGGAAGACATAAAAACCATCCTTATGGTTCCTCAGATCCTCTCTGCGATTCTTAAAACTGCAGGCAGGGACTAAGCGAGAATCATAATTAAGATCTCCTGCCGGGGCTTCTGGCGCTTGGGCTAGGGGCCAGAATTTGTGAGGATTTCCCCAGTAGGCATTGGCTCCCAATGTTAACATGCAAAAATCTACATAGAGATCAGGCCATTGTATAGCATGACCGACATAGGATGTGGCGTTAACCACATCTCCAGCCTCATTGACTATTTGCCAGGTGTAATTAAACATCTGATAGGGGGATGCTGAAACCTTTCCCAAATCAGGGAGGAGTGGGAGCAGGATCAGCACAACCAGCAGCGTCATGATCTTCGGCTGTTTCCTGTGGTTCAGGAGACGTTTCCTGTGGTTCAGGAGACTCGGGGGTCTCTATCTTTAGCCTCCTTGTCAATCTCTCTGGAATCCAGAATGGATTATCTTCACCCTGTGGAAAAACACAGACAGCTCCCCTGGATCTTATGAGAATAGGATCCGGTCCTTTCCATTCATTAGACAACACATCTTTCCATTTTACCATTTCTTTTGGCCTTTTTGGCTGTGAGCAATGATGCTCGGCCGCTGTCTGTCCATGTTCATCCATGTTCAGGAAATTTAAAGTAAATAGCGCCAAGGAAATCATAGTCCTCAGTATTGAGGGGAGATCGCTCATCATTCCCCCTTTTTGCTTTATTAGGTAGGATTTAGTGTGCGATGAGCACGCTCTACAATGTCTTGCCCCTGAGGATTATAAGGCAGGCCAGTTAGGTGTGTCACATCCATTTGATGGCAGAACTGTTTAAACTTCTGAGAAGTGTAGGCTGGCCCGTTGTCTGTCTTGAGGACCCTGGGCTGACCCCATGCGCTCCAGGCCTCAAGACAATGTTGAATTACATGGGAAGCCTTTTCTCCCGACAGGGGAGTAGCGTGCATGACGCCAGAACAAGTATCAATAGAGACATGCAAGTATTGAAGTTTCCCAAAGGAGGCAACATGGGTGACATCCATCTGCCATACCTGTAATGGTCTGAGACCTCTAGGGTTGATCCCTGTATGGGGAGTTGGCAAGAATTGACAGCAGTTTTGACATTGAGTGACAATCTCTCTCGCTTCCCTGCGAGTCAGCTCAAATCGACGTCGCAGGGTCTCTGCAGTAACGTGGAATTTACTGTGAAAGGCTTTTGCTTGGTCAATTTTCATTACCAAGGGCCATGGGGCCCGGGAGTCCTGTATGTGATCTTATGTGAACAATATAGACCAGATGCTGTCTATTAAGGATGGTAGTTTGAATTTGGTTAAAAATAGTGGCCACTGTACTGGACGTCTTAATGACTCCCGCAACTTCAAGAACTTTTACTGTATTTACCACATAACATGAATCAGACACTATATTAAGGGGCCCTGAAAACCGGTTTAAGACCTCTAAAACAACCAAACACTCTATCATTTGGGGTGAATTTTCATTATATTGTTTCACATAGGCTTTGCCATTAACTACATAGGCACCCTTCCCTGTTTTAGAGCCATCCGTATAGACCGTAACTGCTCCTTTTAAAGGTTCTGGGGAAATTTTCCTTGGGAAAACAATAGGTTGCATCAATACAAACTGTAATATTGGATGTTTGGGATAATGATTATCAACTTTTCCTTGAAAAGATGTAATCAGGACAGCCCAAGAGTTAGTGGTGGCTGTCAAAACCTGAATCTGGGCGGCTGTGTAGGGCACGATTAGTGTATCCGGTTCTCTCCCAAAATGTGTTAGTGCCATCTTTAAACCCCGAAGGGCTATATCAGCCACCAAATCCGGATACCAACTGATGCTCTTAGCAGGGGAAGCATGTGGGTGTATCCATAGCAGAGGACCTTTCTGCCACAGGACCGCCGTAGGCAGCCGCGTGGTTTTAAAGACACAGAGATCAAAAGGCTCTCCCGGTTCAATGCGCTGCAACTGTGCATTCTGTAAGGCACTCTCAACCTTTTGTAAGGCCTGCATTGCCCCTAAGGACAAGCTTCTAGGGGAGGAGATATCAGGGTCTCCCTCCAGAATATCAAAAAGTGGTTTCAGCTCTATTGTAGGGATTTTAAGAAATGGCTTGAGCCAGTTGATGTCTCCAAGCAGCTTTTGGAAGTCATTCAATGTATGCAGGTGATCTCTGCGAATTTTCAACTTTTGAGGAATGATTTTATCAGGGAAAATAACTGACCCCAAAAAGGAGGCCACATCAGTAGCCTGAACCTTTTCTGTGGCTATGTGCAGTCTCCACTTCTCTAGCTGTTCAATCAGAAAATGGTATGCGTTCTGTAGCATATCCATATCCTCACTACACATAAGAATATCATCCATATAATGGACCAAAATCAGGGATGGGAACTGTTTCCTGATTGGTTCTAAAGCTAATTGCACATAACATTGGCACATAGTCGGACTATTGGCCATCCCTTGGGGTAAGACCCTCCATTGAAATCTTCTGTCTGGTTCAAGATGATTGACTGCTGGTAAGGTAAAAGCAAAGCGAGGTCTATCCTGAGGGGACAATGGGATTGAAAAGAAGCAATCTTTAATATCTAGGACAATGATTTTCCACCCTCTAGGTAGGGCAGAGAGCAGCGGCAAGCCTCTCTGAAGAGACCCAAAAACCCTCATTTGAGCGTTGATAGCTCGTAGATCATGTAATAATCTCCATTTTCCTGATTTTTTCTTAATTACAAAAATGGGGGTGTTCCATGGTGAAGTAGAAGTTTCTAGGTGACCAAGCTTGAGCTGTTCCTCAACCAGATTTTTTGCCGCCTCAAGTTTCTCAGAGGAAAGAGGCCACTGAGGAACCCATACCGCCTCCTCTGTGAGCCATGATATGGGCAAGATCCCCTCAGCGGCCCCTACGAAAAACCCAAGCCCTCTCTTCCCTTATTTCCTATTTGGGGTATGGGGTCCAATCTGCCTTGTTCATTACTACCAAGGCCCTTCCCTTCTTTGTATCCCATTTTCTTCATGATCTGAACTGCTGTACCTGAATATTCATTGGTCAATCTCATCCCCAAATCCTGTAGGACATCTCTTCCCCAAAGATTAACTGGTAATGGGAGGACATACGGTGTAAATTTCCCAGTTTTGCCCTCTGGCTCCACCCAATGTAAGGGGCGTGAGCTGACGGCCGGGCTGGATTTATACCCCAGGCCTTGTAAGGAGTGGGAGGATATGATAGTTGGCCACGATGAAGGCCACCAGGAGGTGGCAATGATGCTCTTGTCAGCCCCTGTATCTAGGATGCCAGGAAATCTCTTCCCCCCAACAGTCAGCTCCAAGGTAGGCCTAGTATTGAGGTCAAGAACAAGATGTGCCTGATCAGTGCCCGAGGAGCCAAAACCATGGGTCTCTCTATTCCTCTCCATGGATCCGTACTGGGCATGGAGGCTAGGCAGTATTAACAATTGAGCTATCCTATCTCCGGGCGAGATGGAGAAGACTCCTCTAGGGCTGGAACAGAGAACTTGAAGCTCTCCTTGGTGATCTTGGTTGACTACCCCGGGATGGACAGCTAGGCCTTCTGTGGTCAAAGAGGCTCTCCCTAGGATAAGCCCTACCGACCCCTCCGGTAGGGGCCCGGAGAAGTCTACAGGCACGGGCTGTACGCCCATTTGTGGCATCAATAGGAATCGGGCGGTGGCACGGAGGTCCAGCCCTCCTGAGTCTTTAGTGGCTCTTCTGATGCCGCCATCCGTCGGGATCCGTGGAACCCATATTTCTTTGGGCCCTGGGTTCGTGGGCCCAGAGCCCCGTTTTTTGGGTCTTGGTCTCTGGAGGATAAGGGGTTCCCCTGGAGGTCTAGCGTGGACCTGCAGTCCTTCACCCAGTGTTTTCCTTTTTTACATCGAGGGCAAAGGCCTGGCTCCTTTTTAGGATTTTTATTCTTGCAGTCTCTTCTAATATGTCCTGGTTTACCACAGTTATAACAGACCCTATTACGGGATGGGCTGGTTTCCTTTTGTCCCTGTAAAATTGCAGCCGCAAGGCCGGCATTGGTCAACGGTCCCCCTAGATCTCGACATGCCGTCACCCACTCATCAAGATTCTTATCTCTCATGGAATCAAGAACCCCTCTGCATTCTGCATTAGCCTGCTCAAAAACTAGCTGTTTGATAACCGCCGGAGTCTGACCAGAGTCTCCAAAAACCCGCTCCGCAGTTTCAGACATGCGAGCCACAAAATCTGAAAAATGCTCAGTAGGACCCTGTCTGATCTTGGTGAGAGCCCTCGTGTCCTCCCCTCTACGAGGAATGGCTTTCCAGGCCTGAATGGCACACCGAGCAATCTGGCCGTAAACGCCCCAATGGTAGTTAACCTGATTGTTGGCATGGGGGCCCTGTCCTGTGAGCATGTCATAGCCCCAACCTCTTTGTTCTTCTGTCAGGGCGCCGGCATTTATCCTTGCCTGGTCTCGTGACGCCTCATGCCAGAATGCCTTCCACTCAAGAAACATGCCCATGTTGGGCAGAGCTGCCTTGACCACATCCTGCCAATCTGTTGGCGTCAGATGGCTGTTAGCCAGCCTATCTAAGTTCGCAAGAGTAAGATTTGTATTAACTCCGTACTCTCGCGTGGCTTTGGCAAGCTCTCTGAGTTGGGCATACTCCACCGGGGCGTGAACTCTTCCGCCCTCTTGTGTCTCAAAAACAGGATATGCTAACGCTAATCGCCACCGCACCCTCTCAGGCAGGAGTGACATCTTAGGTTCCTGCCGATAAGGAGGGGGAGCAAAAGGCGGGGGGGGGGGGGGCAGACGGGCGTTGCCCCGCCAGAGGTCTGTCATCAGGATGATATCTATCTTCCTCATAACGAGCAGCTTCTTCTTCTAGCTCTGCCTCATCTGAACTGTCCAAAGTGTCCCAATCTTCATCTGAGTCATTGACAGTAAGAGCGGCAAGTTCCGTGGTTGGATACAAGCCGTGCTTAGCACTTTCGCTTTTGAGCGTGGTGCCTGTTGCCCTTTTAGCTGGGGCCTCTTTTCCCCTCTGTCTCTTCTCGGCGGGCCGGGTAGCCTGCGAGAGGTCTGATTTCTTAAGAGCACCTTTTAAGGCCCTCTTGCGCGCGCCTATCCTATGGTTCCGCTCTACCTCTGACATGTTCCCCTGTTCATCTGATAATGCTGCCTGCGCCTCACGAATCTCCTTGCGACAAGTCTCCTCCTCCAAACATGATCTGACAAGTTGCCACACTCCGAGTAAATGAGAGGGGACCGTACCCTCCACCCGTCCTCTTTCTAGGTCTTTCCCCAACTTATCCCAAGAGGGTAGGGATAGCGATCCAGAGACCGCATACCAGGGTGCTACTTTGTCCACTGTCTCCGCAAACCTCTTTAACAACTTGTGAGACAGATTGAGATCTCACCGAGCGAGGGCCTTCTGCAGCGAGGCAATGACCGAAGAGGAGGACCCCATTTCACTTATACTTTGTGCCTCAGACGTGCCAGCAGCTTATCTACGTCCGTCTTACAGCACGAACAGGATTCGATTCCCCACGGACTTATCTACGTCCATTCTGTGTTCTCAAATCCAGTGTCTATGGGCGCAAAAAAGGCATAGAAGGAGGAGTAAACCAATCGCAAGGCAGATCCCGAGAGCAACAACGGGTTGTAAGGCTTTAGGCAGTTGCTGGAACCAATCGTCAGCAAACTCAGTCATGTCAGGGTGAGCTTACCTTCCACTGTGGGCTGATGAAGTCCTCTCCCACAAACGTGGGGCCCCTCCACGGTGGTGAGTCAGTCCCGGCGTCCCGGGTTTCGGCACCAGATGTCCCTCGCGATCTCGCCAGCAAGAAGGGTCAGGACACGGACTTCAGAACACAGTTTCTTTATTCAGCCTATTGTAGGTGGCGTGCAGGGTGGAAGGGGCCCCGAGCTCTCCGAGCCCTGAATATAAGCAGTATAGCAACGCTCAAAGCAGCGTGTCCTCCTCGGATTGGCCAACGTCATGTGATGCATCTATGACTCAAGACTCAGGCACCACCCTGGGGTCAGCGCTTGCGCAAAGGCTTGTTTACTCGTCCCGCAGGGGCAGAAGTGGGCGCCATCTTTAGGGCGAGGTGGCGGCCATCTGAGGCCAGCTTTCCACACAGAAGAGAAGGCCAGAGGGTCAGGAAAATGAATATAAATATGTAGCTGTAGGAGTGAGGAACATTGGGGAACCTCTACAAAGCCCAGACACCAGGAAAGTGAAAAATTCCCAGGACCCAACGGGGATAACATGAGCAAAAATACCCAACAGATACTGAAGGAAAGGTCATACAGAGACCATACCACTTTGGGATCCATGTGATTTTCAGAAACCAATCCCAGACACTATTGCTGATGCAAGAAGTACATGCTGATAGGGGTATTATATAGCTGTGTTCTGAGAGGCTTTGCTAGCACCTGATTAATACAGATTCAGATACTCATTGCCAACCAACTGACTGAGCCTGGGGACCCCAATGGAAGAATTAGGGGAAGGAATGAAGGAGCTAAAAATGATTACAACCCCATAAGATTAATAACAATATCAACTAACCATATCCCCCAGAGCTCCCAAAGACTAAGCCACCAACCAAATAGTACACATGGAGGGACCCAAAGCTTCAGCTACATATGTAGCAGAGGATTGTCCTATCTTGTTGTGGAAGGGCAAGCCCTTGTTCCTGTGGAGGCTTAATACCTCAGTATAAGTAGATGCTATAGTGTTGAGATGGAATGGGTGGGTTGGTGGAGGAATACCCTCTTAGAGGCAAAGGAATGAGGGTATTGGATGGGGGATTTGTGGAGGAGACATTAGAAAGGGGGATACCATTTAAAATGTAAATAAAATAACCAATAAAAAGAAAATAATTTCAAATAACTTAGTTGCATAATTACAAAATATTAGAATGTGAAAACCTGAATTAAAATTAATTTGGGGAAACTTTCATGTTGCTTCTCTATACCCCAAGAAAGTTAAAAAGCCTTTCATATCAGGTTCTCATACTCTCAGGATAGTGCAGTTCCATATATTTTGAGAATTTTATCAGTAAAGTCTTTCCTTTAACAAAAGGATCTTGCTGAATTAGCTTCAAATTACACTTTCCTCATTGCATTTCTACTCTATTATTGCAAGACCCCTTTTACTATGCTTTCTGCATTATTCAAGGTATCTAAGTTAACACTGTAGAATACCAAAAGTCCTATAAAACAGATTTGACTTGAGTGAAACTGGGTACCAATTCTTCATCAGTACCTCAGAAATGTAAATCAAGTTATACTTCAAATGGGAAGACAGTTTTATATACCTATTAGAGAAGATACAGATTTACAAATCTTTAGGCTAATGTTTACAAGTTCTGGGCTGGAGGAATGACTCAATATTTAAGAATATATATTTACTTTTACACAGGAGCCCATTTTATATCTCAATACCCACATCAAGTAGCTCAGATTCACCTGTAACTCCAATTCCAAAGTGTCCAATGCTCTCTCCTCTTATTTACATGCACCTACAAATAGATAAGCATGTACACACACATACATACACAAATAATAATAATAAAATAAGTGTACTTTAATTTTCCAATGGAATTGAAAATCTAGGTAAGAGTTGCATTATACATCATAAAAGAAGTAATTAGACACAGAGACTATGTTTAAGAATGTGGGTGCTATTTGAGCAGTCATGGAAACCTATACACAAAGTTGGGTAGTACAATAAAATATTACATATGGTTGGGATCGTATTTTATTTTTTTCTTCATAAGTCTTTTATATGCAGAAACTATTTTAAAAGAGCAAGTAGGCAAAAGCTCTTTGGGGTGTATACACCATACTTTCTATACATCAAGAAATGGTAGTATTTATGCCTTAACAAAAGCAGACAGATGCCATACACATCATCTAGAACTTGCTGTATTGGGGTATGGTTTTCTCAGGATAGTGAGAAAAATAAAGAAATTAAGAATGATTCTTAGAGTTTTCTATGCCATTCCCAGTGACCTTGAGCCTTCTGATATTCAAAGTATTGGCAGGGGGGAAAGAGCTTGGCAGCACAGATTATGGAAAAAAGTCAACTCTAGCAAGTAATGATTGGAGAAAATTGAGCACAACATAAAGAAAGCTCAGAGGGTGTATAATGCTACAAGAGAAAGGGCAGTCTGAGACAAACAAACAAACAAAGAGAAAGCATGATGAACTGGGTCTCCTGAGAGGTTATGGATGGAAAAGAAAGGGATAGAGCAGCCACTGTGAGGCAACAACATGCAAGCCCAGAAATGTAAGGCTTCTGCAGCTCAAAGACTGCAGATCAGAGTGCACCAAGTTACAGACACATCCTAAGTGTGGAAAAAGAAAACTGAACCTTGAAAGTTGTCTTATGATCATCTGCATCATGATCACACATATTCATACATGTGTACACACAAATAATAAAAGTAAATAAAATATTATTTTTAAAAATCCACTGTATTTCGATAGAAAGAAATATAAGATATGCTTGGTCTGAGATAAGGAATAATAAAGAGCATAGCATGCAAGTAAAATACACACACATACACACACACACACACACACACACACACACAATAAGAGGATGAAGCTTTATTCCAAGTATGTAGTACTTCAGCTTTTTCTCTCATTTATGATATAGATCTCTGGGAAAAAAAAAAAAAAAACAAGAGGAAAAGAGGAGAACCATCCAGAGCTGAATCCCTAAGAATAAAAAGAAATCTGAGCTTGGACACAACAGATATATTGGCCTGAGATCAAAATACCAGGCAACTGGGAGCAGCTCAGAGGTGCTGAATGCACAAACAGGTATATTAGCAGTGAGAGAAAGAAAGGAGGAGAGGGATTCCAGTTTGCTATGAGACCAGGTTGCAATTGTGAATTATGAATTAAGGCAGGCACTGAGGAGGCACTTTCTAAGAACAGGCTAGGGAGATAGTTCCATTGGTAAAATGCAAAGCATACCTGGTCATGAAAAGACAAGGACCAAGTTTAAACAAGCAAAACAGCTTAACATAATGGTGTGTGTTTGTGAACGCAGTCTCTGGGTATATTCAGACAAACAGATTTTTTGGTGCTGATTAGTCAGCTAGGTATGCTCCAAGTTCCAGAGAGACACTCACTTAAAAAATAAGATGGCAGGCTTCTGAGGAATCCCAAAGTTGAGTTTTGTTCTTCAAGCAAGCATAGGCACTTACAACTCTATGTTTACACACACAGAAACATACACATAGTGCATATACACATGCCTGCATGCACACACATATGTATACATGTGCACACAATAAAAAGAGGAGGAAAGAACTGTTTTAACATGAAAATACATGTGTGAAGTAGAAGCTATTTGAATTTGTGATCTCTCACAGAAGACTGCTCAGCATGATCCTTTATGTCCTTTTTTTCTGCAGAGACTTCCTGCATTATAGGTGATACTGGATGGAGAGGTTGTTACTATCCCTATTCTGTACACAAGAGAGAAGTGGGAATTGCAGACCTCATGTGATCGTCCAAGTCCAAGTCCACACAATCTCCAATAATGGAGCCAGGATTAAATGCAAGTATACCTAATTTCAAAGCTCTTTCAGTAAAAAATATTACTATTGAAATTTGTTTCTCTGTTTCTGCCAAAGTACATAGTAAGGGAGTACTTTGAATATTTGAGAAATTAATGTTTACTTTTAGGGATGATTTTAAAATCACAATAAACCATCTTCTGTATAAATGGGAACAGTGAATGGCTGGTGAAATTGAGCAAGAAGAGTACTAATATGCATGAGTTACTGTGTTTAATTGGCAGTCTTGTCAGAAAAGAAGAGTAGAGATAAAGGAAGATGGAGGAAAGGAAGGAAGAAAGAGAGATAGGGAGAGGGAAAAGAGGGAATGGAAAGAGAGGGAGAAAATTGGAGCTAAAGCAAGCCACTGATACATTTTAAGCAAGCAATTATTCCACCATATATTGATACCTCTGAAATTCTTGTTTTTAGCATAAATTTTAATAGTCTCTCTTATCTTAATTCCTTAGAAATCTAGATAAGATAGTGAGGTCTAATATTACCTACAAAAATGATACATGCTACACGTTATCTTAATGATGACAAATATTTATTCAAAATTAGTTCCTGAGCATGTTTAATTAATAAGCCTAGGAAAGGCCATGGCCTTGCATAGTATTCTCTCAAGCTCACAAGCAACAACAACAACAAAAAAACAAAAAACAAAAATAAACAATATGATCAAAAACACAGGCCTTACTGGAAATGTCTTTAAATTCTCATCACCTTATATAAAGCAACTCAGAAAAATTAGACATAGCATCTAAATTTCAAAATAGCTAAATAAGGTTCTTGAAGAAGCAATACATGGAAATACCAGACTGTCCACTTAGATAAGGCAGAGAATTTGCTAAAATAATGAATTGTGTTGAAATGCTGATGCTGGACAAGCCAACCCATATTATGAATAAGATACCAGGATGAGAAGGTGAGGCACAGGCAACAACAAATGTTCATGTCTGTGTGCCCATATGAATATATCCTCATAAATTACACAAAACTGAACATAAGCTTACATTAGGTATTTCTATATTCCTTCAATAACATACCATAATCAAGGCAACTTATAGAAGAAAGAGTTTATGTGGTCTTCCAGTTTCACATGTTAAGAGACCATGATGATAGACTGAAGGCCTTGCAGCAAGGCCAGGAAGCTAAAGATTTAGACTTTGAAACTCAGGCCAGATACAGAGAAAGTATTCGGGTAGTTGCATAATTTTTGGAAATTTCAAATTCAATGCCCAGTAAAGTAGTTCCACAATCAATGTCTAACCTCACAAGCAGTATCATCCATCAACTAGGCATCAAATGTTTAAATATTCAAGAATCTGGACAATATCTCAGTCAAAGTACCACAAACTCCAAATACAAGTATATATGAGACATTGTTTTCTGATTTACCAAGACTCATAGTGGATTTTTACTTGTAGGTTAGAGTTGTGCAAGAGATTTTCAAAACACTACACTATTGCTATTGGCTTTGGTCACCACAGAGAAGTAGAAGAGAACTCCCTATTGTTGAAGTCAAAATGCACTTTACACATAGGGCCCACGGGTACCTAATCTGTAACTAATTTGAAAGTATCCACCCTGAAGTCTAGCTTTCAATCTACAAATTATTTCATGTAAGATTCCAATGGGTGGGGACAGGTGACCAAAACAATAGCTCTGCCCAGCCAAGACACCTATAAAGTAAACCATTGACTAGCATTGCATGATATTCTTCAGGGTTCATTCATGTTAAGTATTCCTTGGCAGTAATCAACAGGCCTCTAATTTAATTTAAAATATGTTCAACAAGAACCAAATCATGCCTAGTGCTAGAAACCTAAGTACCCAATGAAGTCCTGGATCTTTGATGAGAGCCAAAAATTTCACTTTAATAAACCAGCCTAATTTTTAACTACCTTCTAAATATTTGCCCATAAGCCAACTGATATGTGTAGTCCTCAGCCCTCATGACAATTTATTTTTGCAACAGAGATCATTACAGTGAACAATAACTTGTCAAAAGGTAGAGGTGTGGATCCCATTCTCAAAAATACATATACAATAAAATTACTACACCTAAGCATCAGAAATTACTGCAGACAGAATATTTACTGGGGACAGAATATTTGAAAGAAACAATACCAGGTAATTTGCAGTGAGAGTGTGTTTCTTAGGTAACAGAAGCCACTCCCATAAAGTCCCACAGACATGACAGGCCAAAAGAAGAGATCAAGGACAATGACTTTAAACATGCCAATATGCATGAGAAAAAGTCTAGGAGCCCTCAAACTTACACAAAAGATTACAAGAAAATTATGGAACGCTGGTAACAGGAGAAATAATTTCCCTGGAGAAAAGCATATGAACGGACTACCCAATATTAAATGGTTATCCCAAAAATCATACTAATACATAACATTGTACAGACTGAGTAGGTGTGTGTGTGTGTGTGTGTGAACAATTCATGAAAAAAATAAACAGTAATTTGTAGACTATATTCAAGGAACAACAACCAATGTTGCCCTTTGGTCTCTGTGCATAATGTACTAGTTGGTATACACTTATATCCTCATGTACATACATATGCATAAAACATGTATTTATATACTCACATGCATGAACACATACATAAATATACATAAACAATATTAAATACATGTAATAAAGAGATTCACAGGTGCATAAGCTTTACAATGATATGAGTCCTCCATTTTGCTTATTTCCTGTGGTCTGAGATGAAAAGGAACTGTATCACTTAAATGCTATTTATCACACACACACACACCATGACTTATGTGAAAAGGCCCTTCATGACAGCCTAACTCATCATGAAAACAACTTTACTTCCCTTATTTAACAGATATTTAAACATATAGTATGGGCATTTCCATAATTAGTACAGGTTTCTCACACATTCATGGAAGGCATAGGAAGGATGTAGCATCATACAATACACACAATAGCTCTGAATAGTAAAGAGGCTTCTTATCTAGATGCCCATATGATGGTGAACATTATGTTTATATGACAATGTACTGTGCTGAGAAGACTTATAAAATAATTGTTTTTAGCTTTTAAGCCATGAAAAAGTTGCTCCTATCTTAAACAAACTCTATCAGCTAACTTGCCCAAGATAAACAAGTTCCCAGTGCAATTGGGCTATTCTTAAAAACTGGCTATTGTTGTAAAACATTTCACTGCTTAGCTATTCTTACAAGGTAATGGGTCAAAAGATTAACAGGCTAACTGTTAAGTTCCAGTTTTGTATGAAATCTTGGCTTGCTTGCTTGCTTGCTTGCTGGCTTGCTTGCTTGCTTGCTTGTTTGCTTGGATGGCTAAAGCAACTGCTGTACGTCTGTTACGAAAGCAAACTTGCCCTACACCTAGGCAGGATATAAATTTACTTGGCTCATCAAAATTACAACATTTTAGGTTTTGTCTTTAAATTCATTGGGCTAACAATAACTGAGGCCTTTCATAGAAAGCTCTTTGGTTTGGTCCTGGCCAGTATTTTGTTTAGTTGGTTTTGTTTTATTTTTGATAAAAAAATTATATTTAATAATATCATTAGCCAAATCAGATATGGTAAACACTGAAGGATGCCAGAGACTTAATAATCCAGACGTTCTATGGATGGCAAACATTTTCTCGCCCTGAAAAGCCAGGATTTCTAGGCTCCAGGTTTCTACTTCCTTTTTCAAAATCAATTACATAAAAAATAAATGTAGTCAAATCATTTCAGTTTTTGAAAGGACAATATAAATCTCACTTGTCTCCATGTAAGGACCTGGCCTGCTTTTGTAAGAAAGACTATAAGGCATCAGCTTCTGAAATAGACTGTAAGTCTGGGAAACTAAGTCATAAGAGACCAGCTTTAGAAGCAAGACAATAAAATCCCCTACCAGAGGAACAGCCTACAGCCAGAAGCTGCAGTATCTGGCACATAGCTCCCTCATGGTAAAACAGGAGGAGATTAAGTAAAGTAGCCTTTTTTCTATCTTTGCAGGACTATACAGCTCTAAATCCCAGCCTGCTAGTTGAAGTAGCAGGAAGAAAGGGGACATGTTTAAAAGTGTTTGTGGCCTTTATTTCTAAGTTCTAAAAAGTTAATCACAAGTTTATACATAAATTCAAATAAATTATTTATAAATAAATAATTAAATAAGTTTAATTAATAAATTAAATAAATTAAATTCATAAATAAATTGAATAAGAAGTTTACAAAAGAGAATGTTTACAAGTGTGTCTGTTAAGAGTAATTATCTGGCTTAACATTCATCACTTGTCACTAGCTCTTCAGGTACATGGAGACTTAAAATCCCTACTAAAGTTACCATTGAAGTTTTGTATAGATAAACCAAGTCAATATTTTATCTTCTGTCCTTGCACATATAGTAAATTCTTAGTTCACATTTTAAGACCTTTGGTTAATGGTTTTGCAACCTCTTGTAATGTGCTCTAAGTTGTAGATATCTGCCTGCTGTCTCAGAAGCAATTAACTCATGACACTTGAGGACTGGCAGAGTTCTCATTCCTGTTTTGACACAAGAAGGGACATAACAGCAGTCCAACTATGAAAGAGGCCTGAGTGTCTTTACCTCTGCCATCATCTTAAAGTGGTAATGATGCATGCCTCCTAGTTGTTTTTTGCTGAATAAACACTTTTTTGTTTGTGCATACAATTTGAGTCTGGGTTCTCATTTCGAGATTCTCAAACCCTAACATGTTGAGAAACTAATATAAAGTATCAGCATTCAGCTTAGTGTTCAGGTTGCTATTGAATTTCTAGCAGTGAGCACATGCTGATATCATCAGCACTTGTGAGGCTGAATCACTGTTGCTACTTGTTTGAGGCAACCTTGGGCTATAGGGTGAATCTCAGGCTAGTGTATACTATAAAGTAAGGTCCTATTTCCAAACCAAACCAAAAAAAAAAAAAAAAACAAACAAAAACAAAAAAAAAAAAAAAAGAAACCTAAAACAAAACAACAAAAAAACCCAAACTAACAGACAAACGGTTTATTTATAGTGAGTTTTTCCCATCTTACTTTTTACCACTTCTTCCATGCTTTGAATGTGCCGGTTCCCTTATCAGACCTTTATTTTTCCATCCTCTGTTCTTTGCTTCTGCTTCCCTCCCACCAGCAAACTTTTGCTTTATAAAAAATTGACAATCTTCATGTTTCTTGTGGTGATGTTTAGCACATAATTCCCTAGTTCTCTTGTTTAGAAAGAGCCAATGCATCCTATATTTACACTCTCGGGTTCTCTGACTATGCCCTCTTCATCAGACGCTGCTTTTTTTCTCTTACATTATCATGTCTAGACCACAGAACTACAAGACGCAAAATCCTCCTATAGTGTTCATGGTAGACAACATGAAATTATTGTTGCACAAACAAATAGACATTTATTACTGTGAAATGATTATGAAAAACAGGAATTAGTATATTTCTAAGTACCTTGCACAAAGAAAGTACTCAAAAATATTCATTAAATGTGTATGTAAATTAAAGGAACAATTGATGAACTGATTTCTAATAGCTACTGCAGTTTAAGAGATTGCTTCTTTAAGTCACACTGTATAGAATCTTAACTACAGCTGAGTATACAATATTGAATTTATGAACACAGAAACTATCCATTGGGTTAAGCCACATGCTATGGTAGATACAAGACCAGCTCTTGGAAAACATCTACTATTTTTGACAATAAGCTTTTGAGAATTTGTAGATAAACCTATCCCCACAATAATATTCACAAGTCCAAAAGAGAAATTTCTGCTTTAACAAAGAGACATTGTCTTGCATTTGGGTTCAACCAACACATAACATTTATGTACAGATAAATCAAATATAGTCATGGTATATAACTGATGTGGTAAATATGTATTTCCCTCTCTGCTATAAAGGTTAATGTTTATATAATCTTGAAGACCATTGTTAAATCTTGTAAATTCTTGGAGTATTTTGAGCCTTGCAAATTTTATTTATTTAACAAATCATGATTTGTCTGTATTTCCTCCCAGGAAAAGATGTTTCAATTCAGAGGAAACCCCTATACAATGCTTAATTACTAATTGTCTTCTGCTTAACCCAAGAATTCTCTCATGAATAATCAATTCTGTGTAATATATTTGCACCAGTAATGGTTCTTCCGAGGAACAGAAAAAAAAAAAAGATGCTCATAGATAAATAAAGGGCTATTTAATGTAGCAATTGGCTCAGAGGAATCAAAGCTGAACAGTTTATAATTCCTGGTTTGAGCTGTCAGTGAGATTCCTTCAGAGAAATATAATGAAATCATTAGGGGTAAAGAATTCCTTCCTACTAGAACATTTCAGGCCAATGGGACTGAGACTCTGAAGAAAGGCTAGGGGTGTTAAAACTAACAATTTCTTAAGTTATATATCTCCTGTCTCAGTAGGTATAATATCACATCCCTGTTAATCAAATTTCAAAAAATCCTTCTCACAAAGACTAAGCTCCCACAGGATTCTCTATCCTGGTACTTTCAATGTTGATACTCAAGATACCCCTAAACTGCAGTTTTATCTGAGGTTAGGAGACCAATTTACATTTGAGTTACTTTCATTTAAAAAACAAAACAAAACAAAACAAAAACATTTTCACTTAGAAACAAACAAACAAAAAACCAAAGGGATATGGAAATTCTGATTGTTTACCAGAAGACTTTTAGAAACTTACTCTGTCAGAATTCTTTCATACTTTAATGCTAGACCCTACCAACCTCATTTTATTGACCTGAAATGACTTCCCTAGTATATGATAAAACCACAGCCTTATATTCTTTCTTTCTATGACTTTTGAGTCTGTACAGTTTTCATTATTGGCCATGAGATAAAAAATATAACTCCTGAGCCATGATTTAAAAAAGGCGTCCTAATGAGACAACCTCTATCACCCTGACATAATTCAGATCCCACTACATTTATTCTTGTATTTCTCCTTGATATGCCAAGCACATTTTTATCTCAGAATATTGCATCAGCTGTAGACTTTTTCTGTCCTTCATTTCTCCAGTGTTTGTGAGCCCACAACTCTCAACTGTTCTTATGACTAGGCTCAAACCTCAATGTTCATGTATAGATATTAGGCAGTCACTCATTGTAGTTAAGCTGCTATTTCAGTATAGATTAGAGTGACATACTTCTAAACATATGACTTTGTTCATGCCCAATTTAGAAGCTTGAAAGTATAAAATCACATGCATACTCAGTGTAAGATTCAGACTCTACTTGTCTCACAGTATGTTAATAGGGAATCTTCACAAGTTTTTTCTCACAGGCATCTAGATTCTATAAATGCAATAACCTCATGGCTCCAAGCCATGATATAATTATTTCCTAAAAGCTGTATTGTAAAATATTTTTACATCATAGATCATATTCTAGTACATAAATGTTGGGAGAATGTAAACATTCAGTTCAATGCTCCCCTAAACTTCCTTTTTCCTCTCTGATATTCTTTGAAACTACTCATATACCTAAGCTTTAAGCTCTTTGACTTCCATTTGAGGCTTATCTTATGCAGTAATATATGTTTGTTGAGTGAATGAATAACTAAATCAATATATCAATTACAAAACAATTGTTTTTAATGAATAAACCATCTCAAATTTTCATTGCCTCTTTTTTCAAATCAGTAAACTGAAAGATGAATACACATTTAATTGTGTGTGTGTGTGTGTGTGTGTGTGTGTGTGTGTGCTCGCGTGCGCATGAGCTTGCGCGCATGAGTGCATGAATTAAGAACTATATATAAATAAACCTCCTGGTCATTACAAAAATGAAGTATGTTTCGTATGAAGTATGTTTCATCTGTGGCACATCCTATTGGCTAAGGCCTAATTCTATGGGAACTTCTCAATTAAAGTTTCAACTTAATATTTGCTTAAGTACCATAAAATGATCAAGTCCTACTGTAAGTATTTTGAAGCATTTTTTACCTAATGCTGACATAAATTTGTGATTAGCGGTTATGTAAGACACTAAAGAGAGTCTTTTGAGGAAGAAGAAAGTAAAAGACAAATTCTACAGACAAATGTAGCTTTAGAATGAGCATGTAACGACTATAGGCAGCTGAGACACTTGGATGCTCTTAGAAAAATCATTAAATTCTAATTAATGTTAAATTAGCCTGCTTCAGTGTCAGGCACCCCAAAGTGTTTCTTCTCAGATTAGAAATGACTACCTTCTGACAGGAGACTTCCAGTTTCCTTCTGAAGCTGGGGACCTCAGTCTGTGCCACAGAGCTCCATAGCCAAATAGTGCAGGGAGAAATCCAGCATTCCAGGACTATGGACAAGCCCATGAATGGAGGTAAGACTAGCAGCACTGCTCAGATGGACTCCTCTGGAATCCTCAGGACACAGGGACTGAGAAACAGCCTGGGACAAGAGACTTCCAGTTTATGCCTGTGGTCTGTTCCACATGGATCCATACCCAAATAGCACAGGGAAAGAGATACCCTACCAGAAGTGTGGGCAAGCCTGTGATCGGGTTAAGGCTAACAGCTCTGCTCAGAGGAATCTGCCCAGAACCCCCGGACACAGGGACCTACAAGCAGCCTGGAACAGGAGACTTCCGGTTTCCTTCTAGGGCCAGGGACCTCAGTCTGTGCCACAGGGCTCCATAGCCAAATAGCACTGGGAGAAAGCTAGCATTCCAAGAGTGTGGACAAGACCATGAATGGATTTAAGACTATCACCACTGCTCAGTGGGACCCGTCCAGGAATCCTTAGGTCACAGGTACCAAGGAACAGCATGGGACAGGAGACTTTTGGTTTATGCCTGTGATCTGTGCCACACAGATTCATACACAAATGGCACAGGGAAAGTGCTAGCCTCCAAGGAGTGTGGACAAGCCTATGATGGGGGTAAGACTAGCACCTCTGCTCAGAGAGACCTGACAAGAAACCTCAGGACACAGGGACTGAGGAGTAGTCTTTGAGATTCCATCTGCAGCCTGGGAGCTGATAATGTGACACAGGGTTCCATACTCATTGCCAGGAGAGACCTGGTCTCTGAGGAATGCTGACACACCTTCGAGCACAGGAAGTCCACCACTTCTGTTCAAATTCCATGTTCAAGGGGGGCTCTAGCAGAGCCATCAGGACACAGGAACCAAGGAACAGCTGGGGACAGGATCATTCTGGTTTCTGTCTGCACCCCAGAGCAGATCCTGTACCATAGTCTTCCAAACCCAAATTCCTCTATGAGAGAGCTGGTCTTCAAGGAACATTGATGCAAAGGCTTGCAGGACGGACAAGAAACAGTCAGAAAGAGCAAGACCAACTAACATCAGAGGCAACCAAATGAGAAAATGAAAGGGCAAGAGAATAAGGAACAGAAACCAAGGTAACTTGGCATCATCGAAACACAGTTCTCCCACCACAGCGAGCCACAGATACCTCAACACACCAAAAAAACCAAGACTTGGATTTAAAATCACTTCTCAAGATGATGATAGAAAACTTTAAGAAGAATATAAATGACACCTTTAAAGAAATTCAAGAGAGCACAAGTAAACAGCTTGAAGCCCTTAAAGAGGAAGTCCAGAAAAAACACAATCCAACAGGCAAAAGGAAATAAACAAAACCATCCAAGATCTAAAAATGGAAATAGAAATAATAAAGAATTCAGAAAGGGAGACAACCCTGGAGATAGACACCATAGGAAAGGGAGTCATAGAGGCAAGCCTCACCAACAGAATACAAGAGATAGAGGAGAGAATCTTAGGTGCAGAAGATACCATAGGAAACAGTGACACAACAGTCAATGAAAATGCCAAATACAAAAAAGGTCCTAACCCAAAACATCAAGGAAATCCAAAACACAATGAAAATACCAAACCTAAGGACAATAGGTATAGAAGAGAGTGAAAATTTCCCCAATTAAAGGGCTAATATATATCTTCAACAAAATTATAGAAGAGAATGTCGCTAACTTAAAAAAGAAATGAACATAAACATTCAAAGGCCTACAGAACTACAAATAGATTGGATCAGAAAAGAAATTCCTCCTGTCACATAATAGTCAAAATATGAAATGCACAAAACAAGGAAAGAATATTAAAAGCAGTAAGGGAAAAAAGTCAAGTAATGTGTAAAGGTAGATCTATCAGAATTACACCAGGCTTCTTACCAGAGACCATGAGAGCTAGAAGATTCCAGACAAACCTCATACAAACACTAAGAAAACAAAAGTGCCACCCAGGCTGAAATACCCAGCAAAACACTCAATTACCATAGATAGTGAAACCAAGATATTCCATGACAAATCCAAATTAACAGAATATCTTTACACAAATCCAGCCCTACAAAGGATAATAGATGGACAACTCCAACAAAAGGAGGGAAACTATACCCAAGAAAAAGAAAGAAAATAATCTTTTTACAAACCCAAAAGAAGATAGCCACACAAACATAAAAATAACATTGAAAATAAGAGGAAGTAACAATCACTATTCCTTAATATCTCTTAACATCAATGGACTCAATTACCCAATAAAAAGACAGCTACCAGACTGGATACATAAACAGGACCAAACATTTTTCTGCATACAGGAAGCACAGATCAGTATTAAAAACAAACTCTACCTCAGAGTAAAGGGCTGGAAAACATTTTCCAGGCAAATGGTCCCAAGAAACAGGCAGGAGTAGCCATTCTAATGTAGGATAAAATTGACATTCAACCAAAAGTCATCAAAAAAGATAATGAGGACTCTTCATCCTCATCAATGGAAAAATCTACTGAGAAGAACTCTCAATTCTTAATATATATGCTGCAAATGCAAAGGCCTCTGCATTCTTAAAAGAAACTTTACTAAAGCTCAAAGCACACATTACTCCTCATACAATAATAGTGAGAGACTTCAACACTCTACTCTCATCAATGAACAGATGTGGGAAATACAAACTAAACACAGATACAGTAAAACTAAGAGAATTTATGTACCATATGGTTTTAACAGATATCTATAGAACATTTCACGCTAAATCTAAAGAATATACCTCCTTCTCAGCAACTCATGGTACCTTCTCCAAAATTGACCATGTAATTGGTCACAAAACAAACCTCAACAGATATAAGAGGATTGAAATCATCCCATTCCTCCTATCAGAACACTACATATTAAGGCTGGTCTTCAATGACAGCAAAAACAACAAAATGTTGACATACACATGAAAGCTGAACAACACTCTACTTCAATGATAACTTGGTCAAGGAAGAAATAAGGAAAGAAATTAAAGACTTCCTAGAACATAATGAAAATGAAAGTACAACATATCCAAACTTAGGGAACACAATGAAAGCAGTGTTAAGAGGAAAACTCATAGCTATGAATGCCTCCCAAAAGAAACTGGAGGTAGCATACATTATCAGCTTAACTACACACCTGAAAGTTCTAGAACAAAAAGAAGCTAATACTCACAAGAGGAATAGAAGGCAAGAAATAATCAAACTCAGGGCTAAAATAAACCAAGTATATAAACAAAAATTACTATACAGAGAGTCAACAAAACCAGGAGCTGGTTCTTTGAGAAAATCAACTAGATAGGTAAACCCTTAACCAGACTAACCAGAGGGTACAGAGACAGTACCCAAATTAACAAAAATCAGAAACGAAAAGGGAGATATAACAACAGAATCTGAGGACCTTCAAAAAATTATCAGAACCTACTTCAAAAGCCTATACTCAACAAAATAGGAAAATTTGGATGAAATGGACAATTTTCTAAACATATAACAAATACCAAAGTTAAATCAGGATCAGATAAACAATCTAAACAGTCCCATAACCCGTAAACAAACAGAAGCAGTCATTCAAAGTTTCCCAACCAAATAAGCCCAGGACCAGATGGATTTAGTGCAGTATTCTATCAGATTTTCAAGGATGACTTAATACCAATACTTTTCATATTATTCCACAAAATAAAAACACAAGGCATACTACCCATTCATTCTATGAGGCCACAGTTACACTGATACCAAAACCTCACAAAGATCAAACAAAGAAAGAAAACTTCAGACCAATTTCCCGTATGAATATCCATGTAAAAGTACTCAATAAAATTCTTGCAAAGTGAATTCAAGGACACATCAAATAGATCATTCATCACAATCAAGTAGGCTTCATCCCAGAGATGAAGGGATAGTTCAATACCTGGAAATCCATCAATGTAATCCACTACATAAACAAATTCAAAGGAAAAAAATATACAGGGTCATTTCTTTAGATGCTGAAAAAGCACTTGACAAAATTCAACCTGCCTTCATGATAAAAGTCTTCGAAAGATCAGGAATTCAAGGCCCATACCTAAACATAGTAAAAGTAATATACAGCAAACCATTTGCCAACATCATACTAAATTGAGAGAAACTTGAACTATTCCCACTAAAATCAAGGAGTAGACAAGGTTGTCCATCAATTCAATATAGTACTTGAAGTTCTAGCTAGAGCAATTGGACAGCAAAAATAGGTCAAAGGGATACAAATTTGAAAGGAAGAAATCAAAATATCACTACTTGCAGATGATATGATCGTATAATTAAGTGACCTGAAAAACATCACCAGAGAACTCCTACAGATGATAAACAACTTCAGCAAAGTGGCTGGATGTAAAATTAACTCAAACAAATAAGTAGCCTTCTTATACTCAAAGAATAAACAGGCTGAGAAAGAAATTAGGGAAATGTCAACCTTTATAATACTCACTATCAATATAAAGTAACTTGGTGTGACTCCAATCAAACAAGTGAAAGGTCTGTATGACAAGAACATCAAGTCTCTTAAAGAAATCGAAGAAAACCTCAGAATTTGGAAAGACCTCCCATGCTCATGGATTGCCAGGATTAATATAGTAAAAATGGCCATCTTGCCACAAGCAATCTACAGATTTATTGCAATCCCCATCAAAATTCCAACTCAATTCTTTATAGACTTAGAAAGGGAAATTCTCAAATTCATTTGAAATAACATAAACCCCAGGATTGCAAAAACTATTCTCAACAATAAAATAACTTCTGGGGGAATCAGCCTCCCTGACCTCAAGCTGTACTACAGAGCAGTAGTGACAAAAACTGCATGATATTGGTACAGCGACAGTCAAGTAGATCAATGGAATAGAATTGAAGACCCAGAAATGTACCCGCACACCTATGGTCACTTGATCTTTGACAAAGGAGCTAAAACCATACAGTGGAAAAAAGACAACATTTTCATCAAATGGTGCAGGTTCAACTGGAGGTCAACATGTAGAAGAACACAAATTGATCTATTCCTATCTCCCTGTACAAAGCTCAAGTCCAAGTGGATCAAGGACTTCCACATAAAACCAGATACACTGATTCTAATAGAAGAGAAAGTTGGGAAAACTCTCGAATATTTGGGCACAGGGGAAAAAGTCCTGAACAGATCACAATTTACTTGTACATTAAGATCAAGATTTTACAAATGGGACCACATAAAATTGCAAAGCTTCTATAAGGTTAAGGACACAGTCAATAGGACAAAATTGCAACCAAGAGATTAGGAAAAGAGTTTTACTGATTCCATATCTGAAAGAAATCTAATATCCAATATATACAACAAACTCAAGAAGTTAGACTCCAGAGAACCAAAAAGCCCTATTGAAAAATAGGGAACAGTGTTAAACAGAGAATTCTCAACTGAGGAAACTTGAAGGGCTGAGAAGCACCTAAAGAAATGTTCAACATTTTTAGTCATCAGTGAAATGAAAATCAAACCAACCCTGAGATTCCACCTCACATCAGTCAGAATTACTAAGATCAAAAACTCAGGTGACAGCAGATGCTAGCAAGGATGTGGAGAAAGAGGAACACTCTTCCATTGCTGGTGGTATTGTAAGCTGTTAAGACCACTCTGGAATTCATTTTGGCTGATCCTCAGAAAATTGGACATAACTATACCTTAGGACCCAGCTATACCACTCCTGGGCATATACACAGAAGATGCTCTAACATATAATAAGGACACATGTTCCACTATGTTCATAGCAGGCATATTTATAATAGCCAGAAACTGGCAACAACCCAAATGTCCCTCAACAGAGGAATAGATACATAAAATATGATATATTTATACAATATACTAAGCTATTATACTATACTATACTATTTATACTAAGCTATTAAAAACAATGACTTCATGAAATTCTCAGGGAAATGAATGGGACTTGAAAATATCATCTTGAGTGAGGTAACTCACTAACAAAAGAACAAACTCAGTATGTACTCACTGATAAGTGAATATTAGCCAAAAAGTTTGGAACATCCATGATTCAACTCACAGCAACTGTTGAACTGAGTGAGGGGACCCAGATGGAGGAGTTGGAGAAGAGACTGAAGGAGCTGAGGGAGTTTGCACCCCAATGGGGAGGGAGCAACTTTGTTACCTGGTCAGGCCCCTTGGTGCTCCCAGAGACTGGACCACCAACCAAAGAATGCATATGGAGAGCCTCATGGTTCTGGCCACATATGTGGCAGAGGAGGGCCTTGTTGGCCATCAGTGGGAGGAGAGGCCCTTGAGTTTGAGAGTGTTAGATGCCCCAGTATAGGGGAATGCAAGGGAGGGAGGACAGGAGTGAGTGGGTGGGGGAATACCCTCATAGAAGCAAGGGGAGGAGGGATCGGATAGGGGTTTTCCAAAGGGGAGACCTGGAAAGGGGAAAATATTTGAAATATAAATAAAATCTCCAAAAAATATGACTGAGAAAAGAAAGAAAGAAAGAAAGAAAGAAAGAAAGAAAGAAAGGAAGAAAGAAAGAAAGAAAGAAAGAAAGAAAGAAAGAAAGATGAAATGACTATCTCCCCCTGCTGCTTCTTGAGATGCCCATCTGGTGATACCTGTTTGGGATGGGAATTCTCAAAACATTCAAATCCATATGCAGCAGGTGTTTAAAACTCATTATCTGATGCTGCCTCTGGGAGAAGCTAGATAGATGAAGTGCCTTGTAATTTCCCAGTCAAGGATCTGCCAGTGAATCCTCACTCTTTTGAGAAACTGCTGTGGCAATGTGTAGGGCTGACAGCTGCTGACAGGATGCATGTTTTTTTTTCCTTTGAACACTCCAAGAAGCACAACCAAATCAAAGAAAAGTTGGTGTCAGAGCCTAGTGAAGAAGTTTTTTTTTCATATTCCATTATTCTTCATACTTCAAACTTCAAAAGTTAAATACCATAAAAACTTATGATGATCACATTTTATTATTTATTACTTTCTTGGCTTTCATGATTGTAGATGCCAAGAACTCTTGTGAAATGTCATTTGCAGGCTAAAAACAAAAAAAAACTAATAAAGCTTGTAGCATAGCATAGCCTGAATATAAAGGGCTGAAATTTGTTTGTAGATGGTTTGGCGATAACAGAAATACTTATGAAAGTTCCAGAACCCAAAGTCTCAAGATCCAGGAAGTCATACCTATGTCAGAGAGGACAACAAGTCTAATCAGAAAGTGGTTGTTTATACACATAATAATCATTCAACTATGGGATCAGTGTTGGCAACTCTCTTAGAATGTCAGTAATGTGGTATACATATTAATCATATACAGTGAAAGGATTCACAGTGAAGTTTTAATCACAATTATTCTCCATCAACCTCTCATGTTCCCTTCCCACTCCTGCTGATCCCTTCCCTTTCTCAGCTAATTCCTTTTCTACTTTTATATATTCGGAGTCCAGCATGGCCTGTGAGGCAACTCAGCTCACTCAAAATTTAATTTACACTTCTTTTTGAAAACTTGTTTAAATGTTTGCTCTTTCTTCATAACAAAAACACCTGAAACAATGTTCACATTTTTTTAAAAAAGCTGTTTACATTTGTTTCCAATTTACTAGGAATTCATAAATGGTTATTGTATTTATTTACACTTCAAATGTTATCTCCCTTCCCAGTTTCCCCTCCACAAGCCTCCTATCCCCTCCTCCTTCCCCCTGCCTTGAAGAGCGTGTTTTCCCACCTGCCCACCCACTCCTGTCTCAGCAGCCTAGTGTTCCACTATCCTGGATCATCAACCCTCCACAGGACCAAGAGGCTCTCCTCCCAGTGACGTCAGATAAGGCAATCCTCTGCTATATATGCAGTTGGAGCTATGGCTATCCCCTGTGTACTCTATGGTTGGTGCCTTAATCCCTAGGAGATTTTGGGGGTCTGGTTGGTCGATATTGTTGTTCTTCCTATGAGATTGCAAAGTCCTTCAGCTCCTACTGTCCTTGCCATAACTTCCCCACTGGGGTTCCTACTCACAGTCCAATGGTGGGTTGTGAAAATCTGCATCTGTATCTGTCCGGCTCTGGCGGAGCCTCTCAGGGGACAGCTAAACCTTGTGCCTGTCACTAAGCACCTCTAGGCATCAGCAATAGTGTCTGGGTTTGTTGTCAGCAGAAGGGATGGATCCCTAGCTGGGCCAGTCTCTGGATGGCCTTTCCTTCAGTTTCTGTTCCACTCTTTGTCCCTCCATTTCCTTTTTGACAGGAGAAATTCTGGATTAATAGTTTTTAGGTGGGTGGGTGGCCCCATCTCTCAACTGGGGACATTTTCTATCCACTGGAAATGGTCTCTACAGGCTCTCTCTCCCCTTTGTTGGTATTTTTGCTAAAGTCCTTCCTGTTGGGTCCTAGGAGCCTCTTGGGTCTCTGGCATCTGGAACTTTCTACTGGCTACCCCCATTCCCCCTCTCCCACTTCTACACACCTACTATCAAAGTCCTGGCCCTGTGTATTTCTCCCCCATCTCCTCTCATATCTGGCTATCTCCCATTTTTCCCTCCTCCTCCTCTATCCCTCCCAGTTCCTCTTCTCTCTCTACACCCCAAGGATTATATTCTTCCCCCTACTGAGTAGTACTGTAGCATCCACACTTTGCTGCGATCTTTGTTCTTGGATTTCACATGGTCTTTGAGTTGTATCATGGGTATTCTGAGCTACTTTTTCCATAATATCCACTTATCAATGAGTATATACCATGTTTGTTCTTTTTGTTACTGTGTTACCTCTCTTAGGATGATACTTTCAAGTTCCATTCATTTGTCTGTGAATTTCATGAAGTCATTATTTTTGATAGTTGAGTAGTATGCCATTGTGTAAATGTACCACATTTTCTGTATCTATTCCTCTGCTGAAGGATATCTGGGTTTTTTCCAGCTTCTGGCTATTATAAATTAGGCTGCTATAAACATAATGGAGCATGTGTCCTTGTTATATGTTGGAGCATCTTTTGGTTATATGCCCAGTACTGGCATAGCTGGGTCCTCAGGTAGAACTATTTCCAATTTTCTGAGGAGCTGCTAGACTGATTTGCAGAGTTGTTGTACCAGTATGCAATCCCACCTCCACTTAAAACCAGATATGGTGAATCTTATATAAGAGAAAGTAATAAAGAAGCTCGAACATATTGGCATAGGGGAAATTTTCCTGAACAGAACACCAATGGCGTATGCTCTAAGATCAAGAATTGACAATTGGGACCTCTTAAAACTGAAAAGCTTCTGTAAGGTGAAGGACACTTTCAGTAATACAAAACAGCAATCCACAGATTGGGAAAAGAACTTTATTAACCCTTCATTCAATAAACAGCTAAAATCCAAAATGTACAAAGAATTCAAGAAGTTAGACTCCAAAGAACCAAATAATCCTGTTGATAATGGTGTACAAAGCTAAACAAAGATTCTCAACTGAGCAATACCTAATAGCTAAGGAGCACCTAAAGAAATATTTGATATCCTTAGTCACTGAGAAATGTAAATCAAAACAACCCTGAGATTTCATCTCACACCAGTCAGAATGGCTAAGATCAAAGTCTCAGGTGACAGCAGATGCTGATGAGGATGTGAGGAAAGAAAGGGGAATACTCTTCTATTGCTGGTTTGATTGCAAGCTGCTACAACCACTCAAGAAATTCTATTGTACTTCAGAAAATCACATAAGATCTACCTTCTACAGTCCAAACTGAATACATTATCAATCATTTTAATCCTAAACTAATAAAAAAAATAATACCTCTCTACTTAAGCCAGTTTCATCTTCACAAACAACCTGTTACTATCTGTCCCAGATACATAATTAACATGGTATCTTCTTCCTCAGCTACATAAAGTAGATGAAATAAATACTTTCTAACTTTTCCCTAGGTTTTCCCATCATCCCTCATGCCCCACCCCCATACAGAAGGTTTTACAGGCAAATCTTGCTATTCCTGAAAGTGAAACTGAATCACAACACAACAAACCTATCCTGTTGGTTCTTCTATTTGAAAGAGGTGGCTGCTAATAATGATAAATGGCCTCCTCTTCTGACAAGCACTATTCTGACACTACAGGACTTTGCTATCCCAAACCTTGCTCTCACTGCTTTGAGGAAGTTATCCTCCTCTGGGTCATAATCTTCAGCTTTGGAGGACATTGGACAGGGCAGAGAAGAGCCTTAGGTTGAGTCTCTGGCTGTTCTAACTGATGCAGTGACAATAATGATCCCTAATAAAGAAGTGTCAAGTGTGCAGTGTCCTGCTGGGACCCGCAAGGCATTCTAAAGTTATTGAAGATTTTGTCTACCTTTGTGCTGACTTTATACCCTTTCTTGTACCAGGGCTGGAAATGGCAGCAGCTTTTGAGGGGCTTTTCCCTATTTCAAAAGGGGGGACCTAAATATAAAGATCCAAGCTATAACCTTTGTTTCAACTGCAGACAGCCCGGGCACATAAGCTGCTAATGCCCTTGTGGACAAAGCAGAAAAGCATTGGTGCAGAGTGCTATGGGCCTCACAGGAACTGCCCTCCAGTTCTATCATGCCCACACTGCCAGGAAGCTTACCGTTGACAGAGATTGAAATGTAAACTTCAAAAAATGGCATCCTACTCCCCATTAAAGAGAATTGCTCTCAGCAGAGAAACATAAAGGGGCCTAGCCCCAGTTACTGCAAATAATGAGGGCCAGCATGAATCTTTTTGTTCCAATCTACCAAGCATGCCAGTAGATTCCCTATGTAAGGCCACCACCTAAGGCAGTGCAGGATTGGATCTCAATTCCACTGCTTCTGTAATATTAACTCCTGATTCTTCCACAGTCACCATGCCAACAAGGGTACATGGTCCATTGACAATGGGCACAGGGGGGATAATTTTAGTCAGAAGCTATCCCCACTACAAGGGAAACATGTATTTTCAGGAGTTATTGGTGCTGACTACACAGGAGGAATAAAAATCATGTTACAGCCACTCACAAATCAGTACAGATCCATGCAGTTAGCTCAAATGTTGTTGCCATTACATGTTAGTGGTCAGTCAATACAAACTGAGGTCAGAAGAAATGGAAGCTTTGTTTCAAGTATGATTTTTGTGGAAGAAATAAAGAAAAAAAAGGTAATTTAAGGAGATAACAATTGATGGCAAGTTTATGACCTTCACCTACTTGGTCAATATTGCCTTTCTAAAATCCAAATAATTCCTTGGAGTCCATGATACTATGTAAATATTTTTACCTTAAATTTTAAAATTGCCAATACTGATTTGCTCCATTTGTAAAAAGGTAAAAATACTTAATAAGTAATTAGTAAATAAATGACAGATAAAAGTACTTACTTCTTATTTCAACCCAGACTTTCAGCTTCATGTCAAAGTTCTCCTTTGTGACTCTCATGAGAAAGTCCCTTTAACACTGTGACTGAGACTTGCAGGGAGATTCTCTATGGATTTTTGCAGATGTGGGATATATTTACCCACATACAAACATCTCACACAGAAATACACACTTTCATTAGCACAGCTTCTCATCACTAAGTGGCACAAGTGTCTCTCAGTGGGAGAAGACATCTTTCTTTCCCCTCTGGTGGCAGGCTTACTCTCTCTCAGAGAGAAAGCTCAAAAATAAAGGTCAGCACCTAGATGCCAGGAAAGGAGCTAATTGTGGCAAATATCTCCTTTCATCCTGCTATGATGAAGAATACTCATGACTGGCTTGCTTATTACTTGCTTCATTGCAATACAACGATCAAAATCTGATTCTACTTCAAATAGAACTATGTAAGAATATCAATGATTCTAATACTTTAATTCAGTTAATCAGTAATAAAGAGCACATTTTTATGTCATGGAATAGTATGGCTTTCAAAACAGCTGCTTCACAAAAAAAAGAAAAGAAAATAGAAAAGTTCTAAGGAAATTCAATGTGTGCTCTTCTCCAAAGGAATACTTTATTGTGGCCTGAAGAAATGGATCAGTTGATCAGACTGCTTTCTGACAAGAAAGAGGGCCTAGGTTTGAATTCCCAGAATGTGTGTGTGTGTGTGTATGTGTGTATGTGTGTGTGTGTGTGTATGTGTATATGTGTGTGTGTGTGTATGATATGTATATTGTACATATGTATGTACATATATGTATATGCTCCCTAGCACTGAGGGGAGCAACTATAGAAACAGGAGCAGGCTACTCTGATTGGAAGCCTAGCTATAGTGTCGATGAGGTTTTGTCTCAAGGGATGAGGCAGAAAGTGATAGAATAGGATGCCTTGTATCACCCTCCACACTCCAACCTCTGAGCATGGAAACAGGTGCATATTACTGAATGTACAAGTATGTAGATACCACACATATGCCACACACATACACCAAATATACTCTCCCACATAAATACACATACACAAAGAAATGTTGCATTATACAAAGACATTAGAATTAATGAGGACCAATATAAATGTCAAAGGTTGTAATGGGATACAAAGGTTCACTTTTTACATATCTCTGAAAAAAAAAAAAAGACATCTCCAAACATGCAGAAGATGATATTGGGGTGTCTTCCTTTGTATCATCTTTTTGGTGCAAGAATAAAAAAGCAATAGCTTTTTTTTTTATAGCAATAAATAAGCTATAGCTCTCAGAATAATGTAAGGAAATATCTAGTGAGCTAAACAAGCATGTTTGTTTGTATGAGAGTGAGAGTGAGAAGAAGAGAGAAATGGAGACTGAGACAGAGATGAAGATGGATTCTTTGTGTATGCAGGTGCCTGAAGGGCAGCAGAGGATGTTGTATTCTCCAGAGCAGGAGTTGAAAACAGTTATGGGTTACCTATCTTAATTCTTGGAAATTGAACTCAGGTCCTCTGCAAGAAGCAGCAAGTGATATTAAGGGTTTAGCATTTTTTTTTTAATGTTTTATTTAACAAGTTCTTTCACTGTAGTTCAACAAGTAGGTTAACCTGACTACAGTGAGCTCTAGGCATACTTCTGTCTTTGTTGACATTAGAAGTCCACCACTGCCATCACATCTGCAAGACAGTAATTAGACCAACTGAGCTTTCCCCAGCTCTAAACACTATTTTAAGTACTACATGATCCTCAAAGCACTAAATATCTAAAACCAGGAGATCCAATACATTTATGAATTTACCACTGACCAACTGGTGACAAATGGGATTTGGTCTTCAAGGAGAATCTGAGTCTAAACTAGTGACCTGTTTTATTTTGGGGAGCTCTAAATATATATGATCAAAATTATTTGGTAAATATGATGTATATCCTCCTCTGTTTTTAAAAGATTCACTTATATTGTGTAAGTGTAGGGCATGCATGTGCCATGGCAAAAATGCCCAGAGGAAAAAGTAATTCATCTTTCCTTTTAGCACCTGAGTTTCATGGATCAAATTCATGCCACCAAGATTGGCTGCAAGTGCTTTTACTCAGAGCCATCATATAGTTCAGATGTATTTTAATTCTTCTTCTTAAATATTTTGTTTTATTTTTAGATCACTCTTTGTCTCTCTCTGTCTCTGTCTGTCTTTCTCTGTCTCTCTGTCTCTGTCTCTGTCTCACTCTCTCTCTCTAATGTGTGCGCATGTGTATGTGTGCATATGCATAGGTGATTACAGTACCCATGGAAGTCAGAGGCATCACATCTTCTGCAGTTGGAATTACATGCAGATGCAGTTGTAAGCTGTCTTACACAGATTCTGAGACTCAAACACAGATTTTCTGTAAAAGTCGTGATTAATCTTAACTCTTGTGTCTGTACAAGACAATCAGACTTTGGAAGAATAGTTTGTAAGATGATACTTTATTAAATAAAGATAGATAATGAATTATGGCTTTATTCTATGTCTAGCCCACCCAAGTAAAGATGCTGAAATACCTTTCATTTGCAAAAGAAATCCTGGAGTACCCATTGCAGAATCTTTAAGTTGTACAACACATTAAGGACACCTGGACTTGTTAGGTCAGGTTTCTCTGTATTAAAAAAAAAAAAAAAAAGACAAGGATAACAAGTGAGAATGGGTTCTTATTGTTTCTTTTCCTGTCTCCATGTGGTGGAATCTCAGAGATGCCAGATATCTTCTTGAAGACCATATATCTTTGCTTCTTTGTTACCGGAGAAAATACCTTTTATCTCATCATCCTGGTTACTGGCTAAGCGTTGGCCACTAACTTGCACTCTTGACAAAAAATAAAAATAAAAAAAGAAAGAATGCTTTTAGCTCTGTTAGAATAAAGTCACAATGCAACAGTATATCCTGGTATTTAAGCCAGGTGGCCAGTTAATAAGTTGGACTCTATTACTAATAGTGGAAAACAGGTATATGGGCAGTTCTACTGAAGAGTCTGTTAAAAACTTATGCTTCAGATTTCAAACTGCTACTAAAAGCTGTTGAGTGTTGTGAGATGTCCCCCAAAGGCTCACATGTTTGAACCCTTTCTCCTCAGATGCTTGCAGTATTTGAGAAGGTGGCTGAACTTTCATGAGAGAGAGCATCACTGGAGGAAGGCCTTAAATTAGCTCACCCTCAGTTCCTATTCACTTTCATTTCTTGCAGCAGACTCAAGTGACTAGCTGTCTCCCTCTCCTGATACCATACTTACCGCATTTGCATGGCTTATATCTTCTCAAACTGTTAAATATATATTTTACATAATATATATTGATATTTTATAATATATGCATATAATACATATTTTAACATTTTGAAAGTTATATATGTGCATATGTGTATTACACTTTTCTACACACACAAACATAAACACACACACACACACACATACACGCACACATTACTTTCAGGCTTCCTTGTATTCATCTTGTATGAAGAGAGCAATAATGGTGACTTACTAGACCTAGCCATGCTCAGGTGTCCTAGGCCACCATCTATAGATTATGGAATAGCTTGGCAATCAGGAGAGCAACACAAACAATGATATATACAGGCAGCCTGAAAGCAGTGACTCAGGTTTGCCTACCGCACACATATACTAAGCCTATGCAGTGGGAAACATGAAGTATCTCAAGGATATCTAGAGAAGCAGGTAGCTTTCAGAAGTTTTAGTTATCACATATTAGTTCTGCTTAATTATGTGATTCATAATGACATTTTTTCAAGAGTACATACGGCACTTTGATCAGGTTCAATCCCTATTACTTATCTTATTGTCCCTTGTCTTTTTTCTACTTCTGTTGGCTCCTTCCTCTTCCCAACTAGCTCTCTTGTGTTTATGTGTGTGTGCATGTGTGTATGTGTGTGTGTATGCGTGTGTGTGTGTATTTTACTAGTGATAGTGTTGCTTACAGGTGAAAGGGCAATGTCTTATGACAGGAACATGAATAATTTACGGGTGGGTACACCACTAAAGAAAATATCTCCTTTTTCCCTAGCAACCAATTACTGCCTGAAGACCAACAGGGAGGGGTACTTTAACTTCGGAAAAAGAAAAAAACTAGGAAAACCCTTTGGATCAATAGTTAACAATATGAACAAGTTCAATTTTTATTGCTGTTTTACAAACATTTGATGTTCACATGGCCAATTTTGATCATTTATAATATAAACATTCACATACAATCTGCCTTTTATGTATATACATATTACACATATACCACCTTACACACTACTTAGCAAATGAACACATATATCATATATATATATCACTTATCATACATATAACACCAACCCCCATATAAACATCATAAACAAAAACAACTGGACACTCTCTTACACACGTACTCCATATATTCATAATATCTACACATACACAATACACAAATACATACTATCTACCATATATTCACACAAATAATCACACAAATCTTATGTAAGTAATGAATTTGATATCTAAATAATCATAAACCTTGCCATTTTTTTGAACAAGATGACTCAATCAGCCAAATATTTGCCTTGCAAGTATAAAGACTTGAGTTTAATCCACAAAACCCATGGAAAAAATTTCAGACATTGCTATGTAATCTTACTATTAGGGAAACAGGGATAGGTATATCACATGGACATTCTTGGCAGCCAGTTTTACTGACTCAGAGAGCTCCAGACTACTGAAAAAATACTGTTCATTGTGATGTCACTCATCAGTGACCATTTTTTATTTAGACAGAGAAACCCAACTTCCTTAATAACTTGGTGACTAAAATGTGTCAATGGTACAGAGGGCAAGGAAATTATTTGAAATTAGCTTAGTTTATGGAAGTTTGGCTGCCTGATAGTGCAGGTGTCCTCTAAGCATGTGTTCTGGCAGAGAAGGATGCTCTGCCTTTTAAACTGATAAAATATTTCAACATAAGTTAGTATGACTGACAGATTCTTCGGTTTGCAATTGCTTCATTCTTAATATCTCTTTCAACTTCTTCCAGACTATGTTTCCTGCTATTTTCAGCCTATCTCATATCATTTGAATTCTTTTTACTCTACCCTCCAAAAAAAATTAAAATTCCTTCCAATTTAAATAAAATTATGCAGAATATTCATAGAAATGAAAAACTAGAAAAAATCTGTAGAAAACAGACTAAAGAAAATCACATTATATATATATATGTATGCTTATGTATATGTACATATATATGTATGTATGTACATATGTGTATGTGTGTGTGTTGTATAGTATTGACTTGAACTTGTACAATCAGTAATTCTGAATTTGATAATATAATAAAATAATAAAATGTTTATGATATTAATGAAAATATTAACTACAGTGAGACTTGTATGAACTTGGTAGAAATATTGATTTGGGACTTGCGAGATGTCTTGGTGTATAAGAATTCTTGCTACTTAAGTACAAGGACCTGAGTTTGTATCCCAGAACCTATATAGAAACTCTGGCATAGCTTCATATAATTGTAATCCCAGTGTTTGTGGGGGATGAAGACTTGCTGGCAGGCTAGTGCAGCCACACACTGGTGAGCACCAGCTTTAGTCACTGACCTTGTCTCATGGGACTAAGGTAGATAGAAACACAGGAAGGCACCAAATGTTCTCCTCAGCTTTCTGCACCCAGATACGTATGAACAACTCACCTGCACACAGGCTTACAGTGCACACTGCTTCTAATTTAAATGTTTGCCATTGATGCACATCTTGTATCCTCATTAAGATGACATCAGTGGGTTTCCATCAAATTCTTTCCATAACACTTTCCCTTTGGGACGGTGGTTCAATAAAGCTGTCTTCATAAATTTCTTGAGTCCACATGTTCTTTTCCTATTCGTTATGTTTATTGTGATATCAAAAGAGCCTTTACTGAAATTGCATATCAAAAATATAATATCATTTTTGTTGTTTTGCTTTTATGATACTAGGGATCTAGTTCCTGCTACAAGTACTGTGTCACTGAGGTGTGCCTACAAGCCTGATGATATTGTTTTATCAAAAGCACACAGTCAGAAAATTAGATGTGAAGTCAGAAATCTCTCCCACACTGATGGCATTATCCACACCCAATGATGGCAGTCACCAAACACATAGCATGCCTGTGACAAATGTGTGTGGGCATATAGACTTTTGGCCAAGACAAGGTGTTGGCATTTTCTATTTGGACCCAGGACAATTGTTAGCTGTTTCAATTACATGCTTATGTTGTCAAACTGTTTATGAAAATATGATGAGAATTTAAAACAAATGGAGAACATGTATTTTGGTTTGAATGAGAATAGCACCTATAGGTTAGGACATTTGAATGCTTATTCTTTAGGAAGTAGAAAAATTTGGGAAGGATTTGGAGATAGGTTCTTGCTGGAGGAAGTAGGTCAATGGAAGTAGAGCTTGAGGTTTTAAAGCCTCAGTCTTGCACTCTCTGCGTTTTGTCTAAGGATTTGGATGTAAAGATATCAGCTATTCTTGCTCTGGCATCATGCTTGTCTGCTTTATTCCATGATGATGATGTGGTAATCTTCTAAAATTGTAGTAAGCAAGGCCCCCATTAAATGCTTTATTTTATAAGTGGTACCTTGGTTATGGTGTCTTTTCACAATAATAGAATATTAACTAAATTGATTTTTTTTTAAAAAAAAATGCCATACAATTAGTTATTAGTCAAGTCTAAAGTTCTCTTGCAGTTTGATCTAGTGTAAGTCAACTGAGATTGTTTAATACTGTCCGTGTATTACAATAATTCTTTGCAGTAGATATGGGGCCAATAATCCAAGACAAATTTTGTTCTTTAAACAGAGGACAGAAACATTTACTTTAAGAGATTTGGACACTTGAGGTAACATTCAAGTTTCACCACAATCCCTTAGGGCTGAGATTTCTGATAAATAAAGTAGCCTGAGAAAGAATTTGCATCAAATATGTTTCATGGAAATGTGAGTTACTTAAAAATATGGCCAAAGTACAGCTGCAGGGTAAGATGTGACACAGAGTTCACAGTTAATATTGTCATGATAAAACAATCCTTAACACAGTCTATTCCCTTCCTCACAATGTGATCCCTTTGTTTTGATCTATTTTTATAGAAACCCTTTTCTTCTTTTATTTAGACTGAGGACAACAGTCTCCTGTTCATTTCAAACATATTCTGTAGCCATGTATGCAGAAAAGAAGATGTTTCAATATACACTTTAGTCCCTTTGGTTATCTGACTATTGAAATTGTATATAGCCTCTGAGAAATTGGAATTTTAACAGAATCTCAGGTTGGGGAAGAAGAAGTGGCCAAAAAGTTGCCAGGCATATGGAAATTTGTCCTCAAGAAAGAAATTTCACATATATTTAACAATTTAGTGGAACAACTTACAGACAGACTGGAGCTGAGTTGATAGTGAGTCAGTGATTAGAGAGACCTCACTTAGAAAGAAATAATTATATGTTCATTCCTTGTGCATGCTTTTAAACAAAAATCTTATCCTCATGTCCTACCCCAAAGATGAATGTGGACTTTTCACTGGACCTCATTGTCATTCTTTCTAATTTGGACATATTGGAATTCTATTTCTACCATTACTTGCTATTTAACAGAACAACTGAGGATAAGTAGCAATCCTTGTTTATTAGGTATGTTGGGGACCAAGTTTTGTCCTTAATGATTTGAGTAAATCTTTATGTATTTAACTATGACATTTTTTTCAGAATCTATTACTTCTTTAAAGTCATACTCATCACCCTAACTTCACACTCTATTTTTCTTTAGTTTCATTCTCTTCCATTCTTTGTCCTCTAATCCCAATGAACCTCAACCATAAATATATATTATGCCATTCTGATATACATTAACCATACCTCTTTTATTTTGTGTTTTCTGATACTTTAGCTGTGTTGATGTCTGAGGATTTGCTGAATTTTAAGAACCTTCACTTTCAAGCCTGAACCAGTTCCTAGAGAGGAGAAACAACTGACAATATACATCTTTCTTCAGGAAACCAATGTCTTAGAATCTATATGATACAGCCTCCATTATTACATTCTCATACACAAGACTAGTTCCTTGACTCACTCTTCCAACATCCTAGTATGAAAAAAAGATAGACAGCCTATATCTCAAAGTCTGCTAAAATTATATAAAATAATTAAGAACATCTGGTCTCCCTGCTTTTTCCCATGTCAAGTACAAAAGCTCTAGATTTTGTTCTCACTTCTGCTTCCTTATTTACCCCTAGAGTATCTTTATGGGAAACATGTTGGTCCTTTTCCTGAAAAATGAAAGCTACAAACTATTTTTTCTGTTTAAACTGCTTCCTGATCTTTTGACCCCATCATCTGTGAGAATAATAACAACAACATGTTTATTCCCTTCCATCAGAAGTCAATTCCTAGAGGAAACTTAAAGAAGCCCTTCCTTCTCTCAGAATAAGTTCACCCAGTATATCTAATCAACATTTCTATAGGCTCCATGCATAGTAAATGAGAACCCTCAACAGCAACAAGTTATGTGGTTGTTTTCCATTCCTCTCTGTCTGACTCCAACTAAATCGTACATAAATAACACCAGAACCTAAAATAACACCTACTTCTAAATTCTCTCTATATTTATTGAAATAATTGAATTGAAAAAAAATGATCCCTGACTTCCATGAAATAAACTTTGAAAAAGGAAGATGTAAAAGGAGAAACCAGATAGGTCTAATGCAATATAGTAAATGTTAAGACAAAAGACAGTGTAGGCTACTATACTGCAAGACATCAGAGAATGCACAAAAACCCTCAACCAATGGGTGCTCCACACCATTTATGTTGGTTTGCTTGTCTGTGTGTGTCTGTTTGTGAGAGTAAAAATGTGTGTGTGTGTGTGTGTGTGTGTGTTCTGTGCAAAAAACACATGTATATTTGTTCAGTGTGTAGGTATACATGTACATGAGTGTGAAGCTGTGTGTATGTATTGTGGATATGTGTATGAATGACAAAGGTCCATGTCAAATATATTTTTCTATCAATTTCCACTTATTTTTTGAGACAGGTTTTCTCAGTGAACATAAAACTTGCTAATTAGGCTAGATGAGCTGGAAAACAAGCCTCCTATCTCTGAAAATCTAACCCTAAGATAACAAGGTTGCACTGCAATGCTTATCTTTCAGGTTCTAGAACTCAAGCACAATTCCTTTGGCTTGACTAGCAGTTTAAACACTGAAATATCTCCTAAGCTCAGTTTTGCTTTGATATCAAATACCAAGGGTACACTTGCTTTAACAGCACATGTAGAATATAGCATACTAAACTGAGCCTTAATAACTGAATGAGAATTAGCTTGAAAATTGTAAATTTGGACCTTTGAACTACTGAACTCAACAGTACAGTGTATTTAGAAAGATGAAAGAAATGATTATATCAATTGTTTTTTTTTTCTTGGATTCTATTTTCTCCCATCATTCTGTTTTGCTCTATCTTTGTTCACTCTTCTGCTGTTTTGTTACAGTTCTTAATGGCTGCATTACTACCTTGCTTAGAAAACACCCAAAAATAAAAAATTATTTTTGTCTGTCTCAAAGTTCCAACTTGCCCATTAGTCTTCTATCTTCTGCAAGTTACTTAGCTCCCAAATTTGTCTCTCTTTTTAGTAAGTTAGTACTGAAACACTAAGTAATTAAAATCTTAATAATAGTTGACATTAAAGGAGTTAATTTCAGAAGAGTGCCAGCTGAAGAGTTCTACACTGCTGTTGCTGCCTTTTAAATAATGGTCATTCATCTCTTTAATCCCATCTGTACACTTTTCAGATCTGTTTAATGTACACCTGACATCTAACTCTGAGCATATTCAGAGTGTGCCTTCAACAAAATTCCAATTTTATAAATTGAAGTCTTAAAATTTTGATAAGGGAGTGTTCCCCAAGAATCTTCTGCTGAAGAATATTGCACTTTCTTTTCAATTGTTCTATTCAATGCTTCTGAATGCGCTTAGCTTTCCCAGAGCTCTGTGTATACTGGGCCAGCTGTAATACCTTAAATACCCTCACAAGCTGTTATCAATATTTGCCAGACAGAAATTGCACTAGATTGAACATTCTACAAGACTGACTGACTGATTAAAATTTTAATTATCATGGAAAAAATCAGAATGTGATCAGTCTAGAGCCAAATTATCTTGGGCTGTCTTGATATTTTGGCCCCCTAAATTATCATTTGGTTCTCACTGATGTGTCTGGATATTATTTTTGTGAATATTGAACAAGTTCTTTTGAAATGTACAAACAAGATCCCTAGCTTCCATCAACCCAAAAGGTAAGGGTGATATAATATAACACCTGCCATCTAAGTTTCCTCACTTAACTGCAAACTTCCTGTTTTATATACTCACCAAGGAATTTGTAATGTTTATGAATTTCTTCCTTATGTAACTAGAAAAACTTCTTGAAACTGGTACCATGATGATAGTAAGATTAAATTGAGTATGCGATAGAAGGTAAAGGTTACTCATATTTGACTCCAAAATACGTTATCTCCTAATCCTGTGAGATGAGAGCTGCATATTTTATCTTTACTTAGTTACTCTATCTTCTTTCCAAAAAAAATTGTTACCTTGTGCACTGTGCTCACTCTTTGTCTCTGTGACAGGAAACTCAACAATTAATTGTATTGATTTTGATTTTTTTCTTTCTTTTTCTTTTGCCCCTACACATCATCAATTAGTTATCTATTAGTTGTCCACAAAACGGAGCATGTCCTTACTTCAAGTAATCAACATCTCAAGTGATGTGTAAGAAGTGGTCAAACCTCACAAAATTATAGTAGAAACAGGATTAATGCACTCAAAATAAAAAATAAATAAATGAATTTGTTCTTGAGTACTAACTTATCTCCTTTGGCAGATGACAGTGAAGATAAGAGACAGCCCTAATCTGCCATCTATAAGAGCTTCAGTGCCACATAAATCATTTCTACATACCTCTTTATTTTACACACATGTATTTATTTGCATATATGTGGGTATATTGCTCATGTATGTGGAGGTCCACAAAAATGATAAAGTTTCTGATCTCATGAAGTTGGAGTTACAAGTATTTGTGAGCTATCCAGCATGGATACTAAGAGCTAAATTCAGGTCCTTTAGAAGATAAGAATGTATTTTTGATTACTGAGCCATCTCTCCAGCCTTTAAGACAGGCTTGATTTTGACTGAAGTTTCTTAACAGCTATCTGTGTGATTCAAGTCAAGCATGAAGATTTTAAAGAATGTATACTGCCTTTTTTACTATTTCTATTTTTCTTTTTAGGAAATGAGACCACTGATAAGATATAGGTTGTAAAGGTGAAAATAATACTTACTGTAATATGTCATATAAGGGTTGAAAATTGCTGAAGAAAGACTGAAGATTTAGATAGTATGCAAAATAAAGAATGTTTATTCTGCAGAAACATCCAGTATGCAGGGGTCAACCATTCTCCAAAGTAGCAACCCCAGAAAAAGGCTAACAGACCTTCTTATAGGGAACTGTGGGAACTCACTAGAAGGAAGAGGTGATCTAAAATTTCACTGGTGTGTCCTAGGGAGTCACAGGTGATAAGTGGTCTATGTTCCTGGGTCATGAACATTCAAGGGTGATGAAATAGCTCTGCCCTACTTGGATTTCCCATTCTGAGATAAGATTTTCCCCATTTTTGTAGCTATTCCCAGGCTGTTCTTTAGGAGAGGATTTAATGATCTTGTCCTGGATGTTATGGTCTGTTTCTAAAGCTGGTGTCTTATGACTTAGTTTCTGGGACTTATGGTCTATTCCTAAAGCTAGAGCCTTACAGCCTTTTTTGAAATCAGGCCTGGTCCTCAAAACAGACACAAATAGATTTCTAATTACCAATTCAGTCCCAAAGGATGGAGGCATGGGTACTGAATATAAACCAAGTTTATAATCTTGTTTGTGAGATTGGGGGGAGGGGAAAGTTACACATTTACACTTGAAAAAGGAATGATAGTAAACTTATTGGTACTTAGTATTTTTATTTGAACTGTCACTACAAGAACAAGATGCAGGTTAGAGTTATCACATTCATGACTCTATTCATTTTACTTTCCACATTATATACAATCCAGGAAAGTCCCTCCCCCCTAGGGCTGATCCTTCTCACAGTTCTAACTGATGTCCCCACATCAACTAATCTAGCAAAAACAATCTATTACAGTTATATACATCAGTCTAATTCCAAGGTATTTATTGTTTTCAACTGTTTGATTGTTGATTTGCTATGACCAGCTGCTTTAACCCCAGCTATCTTGGATTCTCCACCTTTTAGACTGTACCTTTAACTGTAAGTCACAATGGGTCTGGATTCCCTAAGGTTACCTATTGCAGAGTGTTTTGTCACTGCAAAAGGAAAAGAAAATAAGTACATAACTATTGTCTTAAAATCATGTTATAGCTGAATTATAATTTCAATAAAATTACAAATGATAAGAATCCAGGATTTGAGTTCTGGTTATAACTAATTCTGGCAGAAGTGAGTGTCGAATTCTTCATAACAGTAACTCCAAAGCAAGGATGAAGTATTTAATTTGTTTTTGTTATTGTTGGTTCCATTTTAATGCTGAGCTATAAGTTTAATAATAGGTTCTCAATTTCTTTTTCTATTTTTATTTCAACATTGTAACTATCTATGGTAAATTAATCTATAACTGATATTTTCATTATACAACTTCATGTTTTATATGACTTTAGTCTTTATAGATATAGTATTGGCTAGATTATCTTTCCAGCAAAATCCTTTACTACAAATAATTTTGTATACAATGTTATTTAAATGGAATCTGTGTGAAGAAGCAATGCTTGACAGAAATGTTAAGGTAAGTCACAGGAATAGAACTTTCTCCCATCAATGTTAAGGAAACTACTGGTCAGAGATTTATGGCTAGTCAACGTGTTGAAAACTATTTATTGTTTAGTGTTCAGTCTTAAGCTGAACACTTCTTAGCCATCTCCGTGGCTCAGGGAACATTATGTGAGAGTTCATGGGGAAAAGCATAAAATCTGGGAGTTAGAGATGAGAAATACTTTCACATGGGCATCATATGCCCATGACATTCGTGAACTCTTAGCAGCTTTTGTTTGCTAGTAGATTCTGCATAATACCAAGGGCATAATTGCTTGGTCATAGATAGGAGACAGGTTTATAGGTCCATGTCAGTCAAATGATACTTGGAAAGTCCTTATCTTCTGTGGTGAAGCCTTTAGTAAGTTGTTCATGCTCCTGAGGACAGCTTAACAACCATGACCATTTTACTGGCCCTATTTAAACTGAATGGGTAAACATTAAATGGAATTGGTCCTAACCCCCCCCCCCCAAAAAAAAGAAAACATGAAAATGGATTTGCTTTTGTGGGAGGAAGAGGTAGTTTTGTAGATTGTCAGAGAGATAGGGGAGGAGACAGAGCAGATTGTGACCAGACTGTATAATATACATAAATGAAATTGCCTTAGTAAATTATTAAGTGTACAAGAAAAAAGTCACAGGGCCAAATTTTCAAATACTTAGAATGACTCCTTGGATATTTTCCTCATTTATTTATGTATTTTTTCTTTTTACTTTTTTTTTTTGTGGGGATATTTACTTTATTTACATTTCAAAGGTTTTCCTCTTTTGAAACCCCCTATTTCATCCCTCTTCCACCTGCATCTTTGAAAGTGTTCCCTCACACACACACCCAATCCTGTCTTCCCTTCCTAACATTCCCCTACAATGGTGCATGTAACACCCTCAGGCCCAAGGACCCCTCCTCCAACTTGTGGCCAAAAAGACCCTCCTCTGCCACATATGTGGCCAGCACCATGGGTCGCTCGATGTGTATTCTTTGGTTGGAGGATAAATCTCCAGGAGCTCCGGGGTGGCTTGCCAGTTGACACTGTTGCTCCCTCCATGGGGCTGCAAAACACCTCAGCTCATCCAGTCCCTTCTCCATCCCAGACCCCATGCTCAGTCAAATGGTTAGATGCAAACATTCATTTCTGTATTTGTCAGGCTCTGCCTGAACCACTCTGGAGAAAGCCTATCATGATTCCATCAGCAAGCACTTCCCAGCATCCACAAGAATGTTCAGGTTTGATGGCTGTATATAGGATGTATCCACAGGTGAGGCAGTCTCTGGATGGCCTTTCCTTGAGTCTCTGCTACACACTTTGTCTCAATATTTCCTCCTGTGAGTATTCCATTGTGTAAATGTACCACATTTTCTGTATCCATTCCTCTGTTGAGGGACATCTGGGTTGTTTCCAGCTTCTGGCTATTATAAATAGGGCTGTTATAATCATAGTGAAGCATATGTCCTTTTACATGTTAGAGCATATTCTGAATATATGCCTAGAAGTGGAATAGCTGGGTCCTCTTGTAGTACAATATCCACTTTTCTGAGGATCCTCCAAACTGATTTCCAGAGTGGTTGTACTAGTTTCCAATACTACCAGAAATGGAGGAGTGTTCCTTTTTCTCCACATCATCGCCAGCATCTGCTGTCACCTGAGATTTTGATCTTAGCCATTCTGACTGATGTGAGGTGAAATCTCACTTTGTTTTGATTTGCATTTCCCTGATGACAAAGGATGTTGAACATTTCTTTAGGTGCTTCTCAGTCCTTTGAGTTTCCTCAGTTGAGAAGTCTCTCTTTAGCTCTCTTCCCCATTTTTTGATAGGGATATTTGGCTCTTTGGAGTCTAACTTCTTGACTTCTTTGAATATATTGGATATTAGCCCTATATCAGATGTAGAATTGGTAAAGATCTTTTCCCAATCTGTTGGTCTCTGTTTTGTCCTATTGAGAGTGTCCTTTGCCTTACAGAAACTTTGCACTTTCATGAGGTCCCATTTGTCGATTCTTTTTTTTTTCATACTTTATTTACAATTCAAATGTTTCCACCTTTCCAGATCTCCCTTTTGGAACATCCCCATTCCCTCTCCTTTCCCCTGCCATATGGGGGTATTCCCCCCCCACACCCACCCACCCACCCACTCTCATCTTCCCTCCTTGGCATTCTCCTGTACTGGGGTATCTAAAACACTCAGGACCAAGATCTTCTGTTCCGCCTTATCTAAGGGTATAAACCTTTGATGTTCTGTTCAGGAACTTTTCCACTGTACTCATGTGTTCCAGGATTTTGCCCACTTTCTTTTCTATTAGATTCAGTGTATCTGGTTTTATATGGAGGTCCTTGATACACTTGGACTTGAGTAATGTACAGGGAGATAGGAATGAATCAATTTGTATTCTTCTTCATGATGTCCACCAGTGGAACCAGCACCATTTGTTGAAATTACTGTCTTCTTTTTCACTGGATGGTTTTAGATCTTTTGTAAAAGATCATGTTTCCATAGGAGTGTAGGTTCATTTCGGAGACTTTAGTTATATTCCACATATCATCATGCCTGTTACTGTACCAGTACCATGCAGTTTTTATTACTATTGCTCTGTAGTACAGTTGGATGTCAAGGATGACAATTTTCCCTAGAAATTCTTTTATTGTTGAGTATAGCTTTTGCTATCCTGGGTTTTTTATTATTCCTAATGAATATGAGAATTGCTCTTTCTTATTGAATTGAGTAGGAATTTTGGTGGGATTTTGCATTGAAACAGTAAATTGCTTTTGTCAGGATGGCCATTTTTACTGTATTTATACTTCCAATCCATGAGTATGGGAGATTTTTCCATCTTCTAAGGTATTCTTCGATTTTTTTCTTCAGAGACTTGAAGTTATTGTCACACAGATCTTTCACTTGTTTGGTTAGAATCACACCAAGATTCATTATATTGTTTGTGGCTATTGCAAAGAATGTCATTTCTCTAATTTATTTCTCATCCTGCTTATCCTTCAAGTATAGGAAGGCTACTAATTTGTTTGATTTAATGTTATATCAGGCCTCTTTGCGGACATTGTTTATCAGCTATGGGAGTTCTCTAGTTGATTTTTTCGGGTCACTTAAGTATACCATCATATCATCTGTTAATAGTGATATTTTGATTTCTTCCTTTCCATTTGTTTTTCACTTTGACCTCCTTTTGTTATCTAATTGCTCTAGCTAGAACTTCAAGTACTATATTGAATAGATAGGGGGAGAGAAGGCAGTCTTGTCTAGTCCCTGATTTTAGTGGGATTGTTTCAAGTTTCTCTCCATTTAGTTTGATGTTGGCCCCTGTTTTGCTGTATATTGCTTTTAGTATGTTTAGGTATGGGTTTTGAATTCCTTATCTTTCCAAGACTTTTTTTAAATGGCATTTATAATTTTTAGTTTATCTTTTGATACTTTATTTACATTTCAAATGTTTTCCTCTTTCTAGGTCTCTCCTTTGGAAACTCCCTAACCCCAAGACTTTTATTATGAAGGGATGTTCAATTTTGTTAAATGCTCTTTTAGCATCTAATGAAATGACCATGTGTTGCTGTTGTTGTTGTTGTTTTCCAAGTGTGTCTGTTTATGTAGTGGATTACACTGATGGATTTCCAGGCTTTGAATCAACCCTGCATCCCTGTAATAAAGCCTACATGACTCTAGTCAATGATCCTTTTGACATGTTCTTGGATTCAGTTTGTGAGAATTTTATTGACTGTTTTTGCATTGATATTCGTATGAGAAATTGGTTCAAAGTATTGCATTTTTGTTGGGATTTTGTGAGGTTTTAGAATCAGTGTATCTATGGCTTCAGAGAATGAATTGGGTAGTGTTTATTCTGTTTCTATTTAGTGGAATAGTTTGAAGAGTATTGGTATTATGTCTCCTTTGAAGGTCTGATACAATTTTGCATTAAACCTTTCTAGCCCTGGGCTTTTTTTGGTTGGGAGACTTTTAATGACTGCTTCTATTTCTTTAGGGATTATTGGAATGTTTAGATGGTTTATCTGAGCTTAAAATAACTTTGGTATTTGGTATCTGTCTAGAAAATTGTCCATTTTAATCAGATTTTCCAATTTGCTTGAGTATAGGATTTCGCAATATGATCTTATGATTTTTGAATTCCCTCAGTTTCTATTATATCCCCCTTTTTATTGCTATTAAAGACCAGCTTTAATCTGTATTGATCTGATGGGTGAAATGGGGTTATTTCAACATTCTTATATCTGTTGATGTTTGTTTTATGAATGATTGTATGGTAAATTTTAGAGAAGGTATGATGTGGTTCTGAGAAGATGGTATATTCTTTGGATTTAGTAGGAAATCTTTTAGAGATAACTGTTAAGTCCATATGGTCCATGACTTCTGTTAGTTTTACTGTGTCTCTTTTTAGTTTGTGTTTCCAAGATCTGTTCATTTAATAAGAAAGGGATGTTGAAGTCTTCCATTATTTTGTGAGGTACAATGTATGCTTTGAACTTTAGTAAATTTTTTTTTTTTTTAATATGGATATGTGGATGCCCTTGCATTGGAGCATAGAAGTTCAGAATTGAGAGTTCTTCTTATTATAGTTTTCCTTTGATGAGTATGAAGTGTCCTTCCTTATCTTTTTGGTTGACTTTTGGTGGAAAGTTGATTTTATCCTATATTATAATGGCTACTCCAGCTTGTTTCTTGGGACCATTTGCTTGGAAAATTGTTTTCCATCCCTTTACTCTGAGGTAGTGTCTGTCTTTAACACTGAGGTGTGTTTCTTGTATGCAGCAAAATGCTGGATCTTGTTTATGTATTTAGTCTGCTAGGCTATGTCTTTTTATTGGGTACTTTAGTCAATTGAAGTTAAAAGATATTAAGAAATAGTGATTACTGTTTCCTGTTATTTTCAATGTTATTTTTATGTTTTTGAGGCTATCTTCTTTTGGGTTTGTTGAAAGTAGATTATTTTCTTGCTTTATCTAGGGTGTACTTTCCTTTCTTGTGTTGTTGTTTTCAATCTATTTTCCTTTGTACGGTTGTGTTAGTGGAAAGATATTGTGTAAATTTGGTTTTGTCTTAGAATATCTTGGTTTCACCATGTATGGTAATTGAGAGTTTTGCTGGGCATAGCAACCTGGGCTGGCAGTTATGTTCTCCTAGGGTTTGTACGAGATCAGCTCAGGATCTTCTAGCTTTTATAGTCTCTAGTGAGAAGGCTGGTGAGATTCTGGTTGGTGTACCTTTATATGTTACTTGACATTTACCCCTTACTGCTTTTAATATTCTTTCCTTATTTTGTGCATTTGGGGATTTGACAATTATGTGACGGGAGGAGTTTCTTTTCTGGTCCAGTCTATTTGGCGTTCGGTAGGCTTCTTGTATACTTATGTTCATCTCTTTCTTTAGGTTAGGGAAGTTTTCTTCTATAATTTTGTTGAAGATATTTACTGGCTCTTTAATTTGGGAATCTTCACTCTCTTCTCTACCTATGATCCTTAGATTTGGTCTTCTCATTGTGAGCAGAATTTCCTGGATGTTTTGGGTTAGGAGCAATTTGCATTTTCTTTGAGTGTTGTGCCAATGTTTTCTATGGTATCTTCTGCCCCTTAGATTCTCTCTTCTATCTCTGGTATTTTGTTGGTGATGCTTGCACTAATGATTCCTGATCTCTTTCCTAGGTTTTCTATCTCCAGAGTTATCTCCCTTTGTGATTTCTTTTTTTGTTTCTATTTCCATTTTTAGATCATGGATGGTTTTGTTCATTTCCTTTGCATGTTTGATTGTGTTTTCCTGTAATTCTTTAAGGGAATGTGTGCTTCTTCTTTAAGGACTTCTAGCTGTTTATCTGTGTTCTCTTGTATTTCTTTCAGGAAATTATTTATTTTCTTCTTAAAGTTTTCTATCATCATCATGAGATGCTATTTTAAACGTGATTCTTCCTTTTGTGATGTGTTGATGTATCCAGAGCTCATTATGTTGGGAGAAATGGGTTCTGCTGATGCCAAGTAGCCTTGATTTCTCTTGCTTATGTACTTGCCTTTGCCTTTTGCAATCTAGATATCTCTGTTGTTAGCTTGGCTTGCCTCTCTCTAACTGTGTCTTGTCCATCCTGCAAGCTCTGTGTCAGTACTTCTTGGAGACTGCTCTATCTGAGATGAATTTGTGTTTAGAAAGCTGTGGTACAGGGTCATCTCTGGATTTCAGAAAAAAATAAAAAGGATCTCATCCCCAGCTCTTCCTAGGTTCCTGTGTCCTGCTGACTCTTCAAGGGTCTTTCTTGAACCAGGAATTTGAACAGAAGTGGTATTCTTGCTTGTTCTGGAAGGTGTGTTGGCACTCCTGGGACACCAGCTTTCTTCTGACACTATTTGGGTATGGAAGCCTGTGGCACAGGATCAGCTCTCTGGCCACAGAAGAAAACCAGAAGGCCACTCCTCAGTGCTTGTGTCCTTTGGGATCCAGGCTGATCCATCTGTGCAGATGTGCTGGTCTTACCCCCACTCATAGGTTTGTCCACACTCCTGGGAGGCTAGCTATTGTTATTTGTGTATGGAGCCCTGTGGCACAGGTCACAGGCAGAAACATGAATGCTCCTGTCCAGGCTACTCCTTGGTCCCTTTGTTCTAATGGGTCCTGGAGGGGTTCCTCTGAGTGGAAGTGCTGGTTTTACCTCCGCTCACAGGCTTGTCCACAATCCTGGGAGGCTAGTGATCTCCTGGCACTATTTGGGTGTAGAGCTCTGTGGTACAGGAATAGCTCCCTAGCTGCAGGTGGAAGCAGGAATGCCGACAATAAGTCCCTAGGTCTCTGCGCCTGAGGGTTCTGGGAATGTCCATATGAGTAGAAGTGCTGGTCTTATCCCCACTCACAGGCTTGTTCACACTCCTAGGAGGCTATCTTTATTCCAGTGTTATTTGTGTATGGAGTCTATGGCACAGGCTCAGATCCCCAACCACAAATGGAAACCAGAAGGATCCTGCCCATATATGTATTTATTTAATTATTTATTTACACAACTAAAAATGTAACTGTAAGTAGTTAACTCATTAAGGGAGGTTTTATGGTATTTTTTCCTTTTTTAAAATTATTTTTCATACTTCATTTCAAATGTTTCCCCCTTTCCAGATCTCCCCTTTGGAACCTCCCTATTTCCTTGCCTCTCCCTCTGCTACTATGGGCGTATTTCCCCACCCACCCACCCACACACCCACACTCATCTTCGCTCCTTGGCATTCTTCTATACTGGGGGATTTAACACCTTCAGGACCACGGGCCTCTCCTCCCCCGATGGCTAACAAAACCCTCCTCTGCCACATATGTGGCCAGCACCATGGGTCCCTCCATGTGTATTCTTTGGTTGATGGATCAGTCTCCGGGATTATCGAAGGGTCACACCAGTTACCACTGTTGCTGCCTCCCTGGGGATGCAAATTCCCTCAGCTCCTTCAGTCCCTTCACCAAGTCCTCCATCTGGGACCCCACACTCAGCAGTACTGTTGCTGGGAAGTGACTTCTGGGTATTTTGAACTTTTGGACTACTAACCACTTAACAGTGAGTACCTATCATGTTTATTCTTTTGTGACTACGTTATCTCGCTCAGGATGATATTTTCAATTTCCATCCATCTGTCTATGAATTTCAGGATGTCACTGTTTTTAATAGCAGAGTAGTATTCCATTGTGTAAATGTACAACATTTTCTGTATCCATTCCTCTGTTGAGGGGCATATGGATTGTTTCCAGTTTTTGGCTATTACAAATATGGCTGCTGTGAACATAGTGGAACATATGTCTTTATTACATATTTGAGCATCTTCTGGGTATATGAGCAGGAGTGGAATAGCTTGGTCCTCAGGTAGTATTATGTTCATCTTTCTGAGGGTCTGCCAAATTGATTTCCAGAGATGTTGTATCAGCTTGCATTCCCACCAGCAATGGAGGAGTGTTCCTCTTTCTCCACATCTTTGCCAACATCTGCTGTCAACTGAGGTTTTGAACTTAGCCATTCTGACTGGTGTGAGGTGAAATCTCAGGGTTGTTTTGATTTGCATTTCCCTGATGACTAAGGATGTTGAACATTTCCTTACGTGCTTCTCGGCCATTCCAGTTTCCTCAGTTGAGAATTCTCTGTTTAGCTCTCTTCCCCATTTTCTGATAGGGTTATTTAGATCTCTGGAGTCTACCTTCTTCAGTTCTTTGTATACATTGGATATTAGCCCTCCTTCAGATGTAGGATTGGTAAAGGTCTTTTCCCAATCTGTTGGTTGCTGTTTTGTCCTATTTACAGTGTTGTTTGCCTTATAGAAGCTTTGTAAGTTTATTAGGTCCCTTCTGTCAATTTTTCATTTTAGAGCACATGCCATTGGCATTCTGCTCAGGAACTTTTCCCTTGTGTGCATGTGTTTGAGACTTTTCCTGGCTATCTCTTCTATTAGATTCAGAGTATCTGTTTTCATGTGGAGATCCTTGACCCACTTGGACTTAAGCTTTGTACAGGGAGATAGGAATGGATCAATTCGCAATCTACTACATGTAGACCACCAGTTGAACCATCACCATGTGTAGAGTATGCTGTCTCTTTTCCACTGTATGGTTTTAGTTCCTTTGTCAAAGATCAAGTGGCCATATGTGTGTGGGTTCATTTCTGGCTCTTCAAATCTATTCAATTGATCTACCTGCCTGTCACTGTACCAATGCCATGCAGTTTTTATCACTACTGCTCTGTAATATAGCTTGAAGTCAGGGAGGCCGATTCTCCCAGAAGTCCTTTTATTGTTGAGAATAGTTTGTGCTATCCTGGGGTCTTTGTTATTCCATATGTATTTGAGAATTGCTTTTTCTATGTCTATGATAAATTGAGTTGGGATTTTTATGTGGATTGCATTGAATCTGTAGATTGCTTTTGTCATGATGGCCATTTTAACTATATTAAATCTGCCAATCCATGAACATAGGAGATCTTTCCATCTTCTGAGGTCTTCTTCAATTTCTTTATTCAGAGATTTGAAGTTCTTGTCATACAGATCTTTCACTTGTTTGATTAGAGTCACACCAAGATATTTTAAATTGTTTGTGACAATTGTGAAGGGTGTCATTTCCGTAATTTCTTTCCCAGCCTGTTTATCCTTCAAGTATAGGAAAGATAGATTTGCTTCAGTTAATTTTGTATCCAACCACTTTGCTTAAGTTGTTTATCAGCTCTGGAAGATCTCTGGTGGAGCTTTTTGGGTCACTTAGGTGTATCATCATATGATCTGCAAATAGTGATATTTTGATTTCTTCCTTTCTAATTTGTATCCCTTTGACCTCCTTTTGTTGTTTGATTACTTTAGCTAGAACTTCAAGTACTATATTGAATAGATAGGGAGAGAGGGGTGTGGGCCTTGTAGAGTCACTGATTTTATTGGGATTGCTTCGGGTTTCTCTCCATTTAGTTTGATGTTGGCCACTGGTTTACTGAATATTGCTTTTAGTATGTTTCGGTATACTCCTTGAATTTGTGATCTTTGCAAGACTTTTATCATGAAGGGATGTTGAACTTTGTCAAAAGCCTTTTCAGCATCCTTGGAAATGACCATGTGTTTTTTTTTTCTTTGAGTGTGTTTATGTAGTGAATTACATTGATAGATTTCCGGGTATTGAACTATCCCTGCATCCCTGGAATTAAGCCTACTCGATCATGGTGAATGATTGTTTTGATATCTTCCTGGATCTGGTTTGCAAGAATTTTATTGAGTATTTTTGCACCAATATTAATAAGGGAAATTGGTCCAAAGTTTTCTTTTATTGTTGGGTCTTTGTATGGATTTGGAATAAGTGTAACTGTGGCCTCATAGAATGAATTGGGTAGTGTTTTTTTCTGTTTCTGTTTTGTGGTATAGATTGAAGAGTATTGGTATTAGGTCTTCTTTGAAGGTCTGCTAGAATTCTGCACTGAACCCTTCTGGTCCTGGGCATTTTTTTGTTGGAGACATTTATTGACTGCTTCTATTTCTTTAGGGGTTATGAGACTGTTAAGATGGTTTTTCTGATCCTGATTTAACTTTGGTAATTGGTATCTGTCTAGAAACTTATCTATTTCCTCCATATTTTCCAGTTTTTTGCATATAGGCTTTTGTAGTAGTATCTGATGATTTTTCCCTCAGAATCTGTTGTTATATCTCCCTTTTAATTTCTAATTTTGTTAATTTGCCTACTATCTCTGTGCTCTCTGGTTAGTCTAGCTAATGGTTTAGCTACCTTGTTGATTTTCTCAAAGAACCAGCCCTTAGTTTTGATGATTCTTTGTATAGTTCTTTTAGTTTCCTCTAGGTTGACTTCAGCCCATAATTTGATTATTTCCTGCCTTCTACTCCTCTTGGGTGCATTAGCCTCTTTTTGTTCTAGAACATTCAGGTGTGCTGTTAAGATGCTAATATATGCTCTCTCCAGTTTCTTTTTGGAGGCATTCAGAGTTTTGTGTTTTCATCTTAACACTACTTTCTGTTGTCCCATAGGTTTGGATGTGTTGTACTTTCATTTTCATTAAATTCTAGGAAGTCTTTAATTTCTTTATTTATTTCTTCCATGACCAAGTTATCATTGAGTAGAGCATTGTTCAGCTTCCATCTATATGTGGGCATTCTGTTGTTGTTGTTGCCATTGAAGACCAACCTTAATCCATTGTGATCTGATAGAAAGCATGGGATTATTTCAGTCTTCTTATATCTCTTAAGGTTTGTTTTGTGACCTATTATATGATCAATTTTGGAGAAAGTACTATCAGCTGCAGAGAAGAAGGCATAATGTTTTGATGTAGGATGAAATGTTCTTTAGATATCTGTTAAACCCATTTGGTTCATAGCATCTGTTAATTTCACTGTGTCTCTGTTTAGTTTATGTTTCCAAGATCTTTCCATTGTTGATAGTGGGGTGTAGAAGTCTCCCACTATTATTGTGTAAGGTAAAATGTGTGCTTTGAGCATCAGTAACGTTTATTTTATGAATGTGGGAGCTCTTGCTACTCCAGCCTGTTTCTTGGGGCCATTTGGCTGGAAAATTATTTTCCAGCCTTTTACTCTGAAGTGGTGTTTGTCTTTAACACAGAAGTGTGTTTCCTGGATGCAGCAAAATGCTAGGGCCTGTTTCTGGATCCCGTCTGACGGTCTAAGTCTTTTTTAATGGGGCATTGAGACCATTGATGTTAAGACATATTAAGGAATAGAGATTGGTTTTTTTTTTTCTTGTTATTTTCGATGTTTTTTGTATGTTTGCGTGGCTATCTTCTTTTGAGTTTCTTGAAAGATTACTCTTTTGCTTTTTATTGGGTGTAGTTTCTCTCCTTGAGTTGGCATTTTCCAAGTATTATTCTTTGTAAGGCTGGGTTTGTGGAAACATACTGCACAAATTTGGATTTGTCATAGAGCACTTTGGTTTCACCATCTATGATTATTGAGTGTTTTGCTGGCTATAGCAGCCTGGGCTGGCATTTATGTTCTCTTAGAGTCTGTATGAGATCTGCCCAGGTTCTTCTAGGTTTCATAGTCTCTGGTGAGAAGTATGGTGTAATTCTGATAGGTCTGCCTTTAATATGTTACTTGCCCTTTTCCCTTTACTGCTTTTAATATTCTTTCCTTATTTTGTGTATTTGGTGTTTTGACTATAATGTGATGGGAGGAATTTCTTTTCTGGTCCAGTCTATTTGGAGTTCTGTAGGTTTCTTGTATATTTATGTTCATGTCTTTCTTTAGGTTAGGGAAGTTTTCTTCTGTAATTTTGTTGAAGTTATACTGGTCCTTTAAATTGGGAATCTTCACTCTTTTTTATACCTATTATCCCCAAGTTCTGTCTTCTTTTTGTATCCTGGATATCTTAGATATCTTCTTGATATGTGATTTTAAGTCTGAGTCTTCCTGTTCTGGTGTGTTGGGGTATCCAAGGCTGGCTGTGGTGGGAGAGCTGGGTTCTGATGAAGACAAGTAGTTTTGGTTTCTGTTCCTTGTGTTCTTGCCCTTGCCTTTCACCATCTGGTTATCTCTGGTGTTAGCTCGTCTTTCTCGCTCTGACTGTGGCTTGTCTTTCCTGCAAGCCTATATGTCAATACTCCTTGGTGACCAGTTCTCTCTGCGAGGAGTTTGTGTTTGGAGAGTTGTAGTGCAGGGTCAACTCTAGGGTGTAGACAGAAACAGGAAGTATCTAATCCCCAGCTGACCCTTGTTTCCTGTGTCCTGATGGTTCTGCTAGGGTTTCTCTTGGTCCAGTGAATTTGAAAAGAAGTAGTGGTCTTGTGCTTAAAGGTGTGTCAGCACTTCTGGTATAACAGCTCTCTCCTGGCCTTATTTGAGTATGGATCCCTGTTTCACAGGATCTGCTCTCCATTCACTGAAATAAACCAGATCTCTGTTCTTCAGTCCCTGTGACCTGTGAATTCTGGGTGGGACCCTCTGATCAGTCAGTCTTGTCCCCATTCCTGGGAGGCTAGCTTTCTCCCAGCACTATTCGGTTATGGAGCCCTGGTGGTCCAGGCTGAGGACTCTTACCACACATAGGAACCGGAAGACTTTTACCTCCTGGCTGTTCCTCAGTCCCTGAGTCTGAAGCCCTCCCCCTGCTGGCTTTTCCACACACATGGGAGGCTTGCTTTCTCCCAGTGCTGTTTGGCTATGGAGGCTTGTTGACTCAGGGAGAGGTCTCCCTCCACAGGTGGAAACTGGCAGGCTCTTACCTCTCGGCTGTTCCTCAGTCCTTGCGTCTGGAAGGTTTTATGGTATTATCAGAAAGTTAATAATTCTTATTACCTGATACTGACTAGATTGTGACTATTCATTTATGAAGTTCATCCTCAAGAGTTTTCAATCATGTTTTTGCATGAATTATTAGAATTTATAGAAAATTCTAACAAAAATATTTTGTTAAATCTTTGAGAATGTCAGAATATATTTTTATCATATTCATATCTAATTCCTCCTCTCAATCCCACAGATCTTCCTCCAACTTTACAACAGTCAAGTAACTTTGTGTCCTCTTTTTTTTTAACTAGTATTATTAGTTCATAAAACATAGACAAAAATTTCTGCTGTCTATATATTTGCAATCTACCAGAGCATACTCTTTAAGAAAAATGACTCTTCTCCAGCATTGAATTTGGCAACTTGTAATAACGACCAGCATAGCAATATATGCCTAAGGGTATGATAGTGGCACAAATCTTATGGAGGTAGCCAATTGCCTTCTGATTGATTTTAAGGTGCATTTGACAGGAAGAAACATATGCCAAGCATTGCAAATCTACCAAGGGTCTGTGATTGGGGAGTTTACAGACTCTAGGGTTTGAGCCAATTATTTATCTTTTGCTAAATAGTCTTAATTCCAAGCTACTATCTAAATTAATATGTCTTTATGATAGATTGGTACAGTTTAGTTCAGATTAATCCAGATTACTCAAGATATCAAACAATTTCAAGAATGCTTAAGACATTATTTTGGGAAATATCCATTGTTATTCTTGACTACATGTGGTCCATGGTCTTCAGATTGGCTACCCCTGGTTAAAAAAAGAAAAATCTCATAATATCTGACACACTTGATTGTTGGTGCTCTTTTGTGTTGCTAAATATTTACAAAGAATAGTCTTTTTAACAACCAGTTTCTATCTAAATTAATCCCAAATTCTACAAAAGATGATGATCATAATATGGATATCTCAGTTAAGGCTTCGACTTACTGACTAACTTCCCTTTAATGACTTTTAAAAATAATCAAACTTGAGCCACATGGCAGATAAGAGATGTCTAGGTATAGTGGCTTAATTAATTAAAGATTTGAGATTCTGTACTCCAAAATATATCAACATTCCCATCACAATATTGATTACCACAAATTGCTTCATAATTAGGTTTCATGAATGAGGAGATATTACCACACCCATCCCTTAGATAAGGAAACTGAAGCTGAAGCAATCAAAAGTACTTCTGTAGCTGTATAACTGCAAATGTCTCTTTAACACTTTCATAACTGATCTTGGGAGATGGTATTGTTGGTAAAGTGTTTGCCATATAATGTTGAGGACCTGACTTTATTCCCCCTGTATGGTGAATGAGGTGGTTTGAATGCAAATGGTCCACATTTGGTTTGTAGATTTAAATGTTTGGTCCTTAGTTGGTGGGACTCTTTGGGAAGAATTAGTATAACTGGCCTCATGAAAAAGATACTCTACTTAGGCTAGGGTTTGGGATTTAAAAATTAACCCCCTTCAGAGTTAGTTTTCTATCTATCTTTTTATCTGATGTCTGCCTGTTATCCATCTATCCATCATCTGTCTGTCTGTCTATCTATCTATCTATCTATCTATCTATCTATCTATCTATCTCATCATTTCTGTGCCTATCTATCCTTCTATTCCCCTGCTCTGTGTGTGTATCTATATGTCTCCTTCTTTGCCTCTGTTTCTTTATATCTCTGTGTATATGTGTAGCTGTTTCTCTGTGTCTCTCTCTCCTGTTGGATGTCAAAACCATGCTTCCTGCCATGTTCATGACCATGATATTCAACAAGTCATCCTCTGAAACTACAAACAAGCCCCCAATACAAGTTAGCTTGCTTGATTGTAATCACAGCAGTGGAAGCAGAGGTGAATAATTATGTATCCTTTGGACCTGCTAGACAGTTACTCTCATTTACATTTTAAGTGTAAATTCCAGCATAACAAGAATCTCTAAACTAATTTTATAAATTAGACAATACATAAGGAATGACACATCAAATTGTGTCCTAACTTCCACAAACATGCACAAATATATATACATACTTTCTCAAACTTCTGTGCACATGCACAGATGGGAATATATACACACACAAACACACAGATACTAACAAACACAAACACACATACACATACACACTCCTCACAAATATATACACACTTGCATGCACACACACAAAATATACAAAACTTATGCATGTGGACTCATATACACACATCCAAAAACACACATACACAAGCACACACATAAACACACACACATACACACATACACACACTCATAAGAATACACATATTCATATATACTCACTACAAATACAAATACTTATACACCTTTGTACAGTCACATACATACACAAACTCACACACTCATACTGGTGCATTCACACATACACATGGTTACACACACACACAAACTCTCTCTCTCTCTCTCTCTCACACACACACACACAAAGTATATTATAAATGCTCTTACTTCCATCAGATATGTTTTAGTAGTGTCTGTGAAAACAATATTTCACAATCCCACAAGTGTTAATTCATCTATCCTTTCAATGCTTTATCTCATTGGACTCTAACCCCAAAATGAAGTGCTTTCTGCAGCTTCCCCAAAGCATTTTTAGCACTTAGAATGCATTGTGGGTGGTGATCACTGGAGTCATTCTGGCTAGTGGCCTTCCTCTATCTGCCAACAACATCTTCCTTGTTCAGCTATGGGCGTTGCCTACTCTGCAATATGATTCACAAGCCAGCTGAGATTCCTCTTGCTTGAGCCAGTAATCAGGATCTGTCTTAGGGATAACATAATTCACCACCACCATCTTTGGTCATCTAAAGGCTCACTCATACCCACCTATACTTTGATCTTAGAATTTATGAGGAGGGGAAATCAACAAAGATAATGATGAAGTTGGTATTCTGGGACACAAAGTAGTAGGAAGGAGGGCATATAACATGCACTGGCTCCTCTTCTTGATCTATCCACTTCCAGCCCAGATCTGTTGTTGAGGTAAGTCTCCATGGCTTCTAAAAATTATGTTGATACAAGGTCATGACAAGAAAAATATATTTGCAGATTTTAGCTCTTTACATACTTTTTTTTTTTTTTTGGTAACAATATCCTAAAATCCCTTTTGAGAATTACTCTAATCCAGTTCTTATTGCAAAGTATGAGAGACTGATTTAAGGTGCACTAGAGGCATATGTCAACTCCATTTTTTAAGCAGGAAGATAACATAGACCTCAAACAAAGTATTTTAGTGGAGCCAAATCCATTATAGATAAGAGTTGCCACAAGACATTTTGGCTGGTTTTTGACACCGGCCCTCAAGACTAAAGTTATCTACTGTGTTTTTGCTATAATTCTCACATGACCATCTTTGTGTATTACAAGATGTTACACACTCATTTGCCTCTGAGAGCATTGGATATGCTTTCTATATCCTAATGCCTAGATCTGTTACTAGCATGCAATTAACATCTAGGCCCCAGCAGAAGGATGGATAAAGATGAAAGAAGATACAAATCTTTTTGGGGTGTCTGCATCAAGAATGTGAACTATCATCTGGGATATGTTCTTCTATACCTCTGCCCACATAACTGTCTGGTGTTAATGATCAGGAAAACAGAAGTGGAGACTGTAAGATTTCAGATTTGGTGTACAAGTGGGACACTAAGAGTGTCTGTTTGGTAAAAGACATTAATTACAGAGGATAGTAATGTCAGACAAAGACAATGAGATGGAGGAAACTGAAAGTAGTTCAAGTCACTGAGATTAACATCAGTCTCTTCTTACAGAGGTGGAGAGAACAGAGGAAGTTCTACATGATGTAGCTGATGAGAAGCCCATTGCACGTGGTTACTATAAGGCTATCTTTAATTCACAGATAACAAAGGTTCAGCTCTTTAGTTATTGTGCATCCATTACATAGGACAGAATATGCCACCTTATAGCACAGGAAAGTGAGCATCAAAATGTTGCCAACGGCCATCTAAGGACACCTCTTCATTACTTTTAGAGAAACTGTGGAAAGGAGGCTACTGCAGGTGAGCATAGTCTGAATTGCATGTAGCCCCACTCTACCATAAAAAAATGGATAAGGGAAAATGACTTGGGAAGTTGTATCATGTGTATTCTGTAGTTTTTGGTCAATATCCACTTAGCAGTAAGTTCATACCAAGCATGTCCTTTTGGGTCTGTGTTTTCAGACTCAGAATAATATTTTCTAGTTCTGTCCATTTACCAGCAGCATTCATGATGTCCTAGTTTTTAATAGCTGAATAGTATTCCATTGTGTAAATTTTTCTGTATCCATTCTTTGGTTGAGGAAAACCTAGATTATTTCTGACTATAACTAATAAGGATGCTCATGTCCTTCTGATATGGTGGAGCATGTCTTCAGTTTATTTCCCAGGCTAGTGTCCTCAGATAGAAGTATTTTAGTTTACCAAGGAACTGCAATATTCATTTTTAGAGTGGTTGTACCAGTTTGCAATCCCACCGGTAATGGAAGACTGTTCCTCTTTCCTCAGATTCTTCCTAGCATGTGCATTTCAGGTTTTATTCTTAGCCATTCTGATTGGTATAGGGCAGAATCTCATGGTTATTTTGATTTAATTTTTCCTAACAAATAAGAGTGTTAATTATTTCTTTAAGTTGCTCTCAACCATTCAAGATTCCTCAGTTGAAAATTTTCTGTTTAGCTCTGTACCCCATTCTCAATTGTTTTATCTGGATTTTTGGAGTCTAGCTTCTTCAGTTTTTATATATTTTGGATATTATCCTTCTATCAGAAGTAGGATTAGTGAAGATCTGTCCCCTAAATGTAGATTGCAGTTTTGTCCTATTGACAGTGTCCTTTGTGTTAGAGAAACTTTCGATTTCAAGAGATCCCATTTGTCAACTGTTGATCTTAGAGCCTGAGTCATTGATACTCTGTTCAGGAAAGTTTCCCCTGTACCACTGTGTTCAATGTTATTTACCACTATTTGTTCTATTAGATTCAGTGTATCTGGTTTGTATTATGGTACTGGATTGACTTGTGTTTGAGCTTCACACAAGGTGATAAATATGTATCAATTTTTATTCTATTATAAGCAGACCAGCAGTTATACCAGTACCATTTGCTAAAGATGCTTTCTTTTTTCCACTGTATGGTTTTGGTTTCTTTGTCAAAGATCAAGTGTACATAGATGTGTGGTTTAATTCTGGGTCTTCAATTCTATTCCACAGATAGACCTGTCTGTCTATATACAAATACCATTCATTTTTTATTACTATTGTTCTGCAGTACAGCTTGAAATCAGGAATGGTGATTCTGCCAGAAGTTCTTTTATTGTTGAGAATTCTTTTCACTCTCCTAGTTTTTGTTGTTAGTGTGTGTGTGTGTGTGTGTGTGTGTTTTCCTATGAAATTGAGAATTTCTCTTTATACATCTATGAAGAATTATACTGGAATTTTGATGGGTATAGCATTGAATTTGAATATTGCTTTTGGTATGATGACCATTTTAAAAATGCTAATCCTATGGGTCCATGAACATAGAAGATCTTTTTATTCTCTGAGTTACTCCTCAATTTCTTTAATTATAGACTTGAAGTTCTTGCTATACAGATCTTTCACTTTCTTGGTTAGAGTTATACCAAGATATTTTATATTATCTGTGGCTATTGTGAAGGGTGTTGGATCCTTAACTTCTTACTCATCCTATTTTATCATTTATATTAAGGAAGGGTATTTGTTTGACTTAATTTTATATCCAGTCACTTTGCTGCACTCATTTATGAGCTGTAGAAATTCTCTGGAAGGAGTTTTGGGGTTGCTTATGTATACTATCAAATCGTCCCCAAATAGTAATAGCTTGATCTCTTCCTTTACAGTTTGTATCCCCTTGATCTTTTTGTCTTCTAATTGCTGTAGCTAGAAATTCAACTACTATATTGAATAATGAGGGAAAGAGTGGGAACCCTTGACTAGTCCTTGACTTCAGTGGGATTGCTTCATGTTTCTCTCCATTTAGTTTGATATTGGCTACTGGTTTGTAATATATTGCCTTTATTATATTTAGGTATGTACCTTGAATTCATGATCTTTCCAAGATTATACAATTTACATACTGTCTGAAGGTTAACAAGAAGAAACACCCAAGGGGAAGTCCTTCAATCTCACTTAGAAGGGCAGAAAACATAATCATGTGAGGCAGAGTGAGGGAGAACCTGTTGGTAGGGAAGAATGAAGGGAGAGTCATGTATCAAAGAGACAGGAGAAAAGTCCATAGGGCCAGGAGAATAAACGGAAATTTGCAGCTATCAGGTATGGTGGATAGGGACCTCTAGAAAGTCCCATAAACATTGGATATGAGACTCCCAGAATGCAGAGGTGTAACCTTAGCCAAAATGCTCATCAGTGGGGAGATGGAACCCAAATAGAACACCTCCAGTAGATAGACAATGCCCTCAATGAAAAGTTGGAGCCATCCACTAATCTTCAAAATTTTGGACCCAGAATTGTTTCAGTCTAAAGAAAATACAGGGACAAAATAGAGCAGAGGCTGAAGGAAAAGCCATTCAGTGACTGGCCGAATTTAGGATTTAATCCATGGGCAGGCCCCAAACTCTGACACTATTACTGATGCTATGTTGTGCTTGCAGACAGCATGGCTTTCTTCTGAGAGATTCTACCAGCAACTGACTTAGACAGATGCATATACTTACAGTCAAATATTGGACATAGGATAGGGATTCCTATGGAAGCGGTAGGGGAAGGACTGAAGGAGCTCAAGGGGATGTTAATCCTTTAGGAAACACAGAGTTATCTACTAACCCAGATTTCTGGTAGCTCCCAGAGACTAAGCTACCAAACAAAGAAATATATGGGCTTGTCCATGTCCCTGGCACATATGTAGCAGAGAACTGCCTTCTTCTGGCCTTAGTGGGAGAGGATCTACCAAATCCTACAGAGATTTGATGCCGCAGGAAAGGGGGATGTTTGACAATGAAGTGGGGGTGCATATGTTGTTGAGAGAGCACCATCTCAGAGGCAAAGGGGTGCATTATGGGGTGAAAAACTCTGGGACTGGGGATTGGAGAGGAGGGAAAATGTATAATGTAAATAAATAAAATATTTAATAATAATAAAAAGAAGACTTAGGTAATGGGTTTGTAGCTTTGTATGTGTTCTGAAATAAATAGAAGCAGAAGAAGGAAAGCAAGCAAGCAAGAAAGAAAGAAAAAAGAAAGAAAGAAAAGATCCTCACATTTCATTACTCAAAAACTACAAAGTTGCTCAGGTGCTTGTATAATACTGTAAAAGCAACAAAATGTCTGCCCAATGATAATTGATCAGATGTTATTATTTGTGTGTTTATGTGTATGAACTTACATGTGTTTGCATGCGTATGGACACCAGAGGTTAGTTTCCCCAATTACCATCCACATAATTTTTTGAGTGTGTGTCTCATTGCCCTGGAGTTCACACATGGGATTTACTGGTCTCCACTTTCAAGTGCCTTACTGCATATAAGTATTTTACATGAGTTTTGAGTAATGAAAATCAGGTCCTCATGCTTGTGCAAAAAAACTTTACTATAGAACTTTCTTTACAACCATGAGACACATATAGCGCATCCAAACCCCATCAAGTAAAACAGTTTCCTTATGATTCATTCTGCTCTTCAAAGTAATAGTGCTTGTTCTGTCCCAGATCAAATTCAAGCCAGAGTCTTCCAGGAAATCCCCTCTTATCTCCTTTCTGCATTTACAACTGAACTCTGCATTTAGAGCTTGGTAAAGAAGGGGTGGGGAATACGGGAACAGGAGAACTGCAATAGTAAGTGAATGCTACAACAGCACAGACCCAAGCTATCCTGTGCAGATTCACATAGGCTCTGCCAATCAAGGAAGCTACCATATTGGATTTCTCTGATTCTTTCAGTTATTGCTTTCACTGCTTCAGTAGCTTTCATCTTCAAAACTAGAGGTAATTGTCATGTATTCTAAGAAATCAGTGCTTGTCTTCTGTCTTCCTCCACATTCAACATGAGAATGTCCTTGATGATGAGTATCTCTGGATCTTCCCATAGTTTTTCATCAGCATTCATCCACCATTTTTAGCTTAACCAATATATATGCATATATATGTGTGTATAATATATAACAAAATATAATCAATTTAATAACAAAATATTGGATCTGTGGAGATAGTTCAGGGATTAAGAGCACTAGCTGCTCATGTATATGATTTAGATTCAGTTCCCAGCTCTCATATCAATCACATATCTCCCAACCACCTGCAAATACAGGACAAGGGATCCAATGTCTTCTTTTGGTTTCTACACTTACTTGCACATACATGATGCACATGTGCAAAGACATGTACACACACAAATGATAACAGGTCTCTAAGAATGTATTTAGTTATACATGTGCTGTAGTATATGTTATAGTAATAAAGATGTATTTTGTTTCTGAGCTGGAAATTCCTTTAGAGCATAAACTGCTTATCAGTAAACCCAGTTGTATTTATCAGTTTTGAAATATAGCTAGGAATACTCCAGTGAGAAGTTGAGGCTAACATTCTGAAGATATAATTTTATAATGGATAAAGAATGTAAGAACTGAAAGCTTGCACTGGTGCATGAGGAAGAGTGGGAGCACAAGTCTCTAGGATATGTAATGGGTATTCAGTCACTTTTTATAAAAGAGTGATTACTTATTTAAGATGGTGAATGAAATAATGTGTTTGCTCTTTCTGCCTTCTGCAATTATATTAAAGAATATTTCATCTAATTCTTTTGGAAAGACTAAATCTTTCTGTCATGCCCTCTAAGACTGCCTCCAATTTTAGGGAAAAATTAAAGTTTTGTGTTTCTACATCAAAATGTGCTTAATACAGACTCTTGCAGGCCTACCTGGCATGGAAAGTCTTCCAACAACCCTTTTTCAACACTGTTGGTTATTCACAAGCAAGTTAGGAAGTTCTCACCTGCTTCAGACTGTGCTCATCTGGATCACAAGAATGGTTTCATTTCAGAGGACACCAGTGTTAATTACTGCCTGACACACAAGACAAATACTCAGGAAATGAAAATAAATGCATGTTGGATATTTTATTGCTAGATGAAGAAGATACTTCATATGTAAATTGTGTGTGAGATTCTACTGAGGTTGCTACTGAGCTTACACTAATTTTTTTTAATTTTACTTTTCAAACTTTATTTACATTTCAAATGTTTCCCCCTTTCCAGATCTCCCCTTCGGAACCTCCCCATTTCCATCCATTCCAGCTACCACTATGGGGGGTATTCTCCTACCCATACACACACCCACTCTCCTCATCCCTCCTTGGCATTCTCTTATACTGAGGGATTTAACACCCTCAGGCCCAAGGGCCTCTCCTCCCCTTGCCGGCTAACAAGACCCTCCTCTGCCGCATACATGGCCAGCACCATGGGTTCCTCCATGTGTATTCTTTGGCTGGTGGGTCAGTCTACAGGAGTATTGAGGGGTCAAGCCAATTGCCACTGGTGCTGCCTTTCTGGGGATGCAAACTCCCTCAGCTCCTTCAATGCCTTCTTCAAGTCCTCCTTCTGGGACCTCAAACTCAGCCCTACTGTTGCTGCAAAGTCACTCTTGGTTATTTCAAACTTTTGGGATAATTACCGCTTAACAGTGAGTACATACCATGTTCATTCTTTTGTGACTTCGTTACCTCACTCAGGATGATATTTTCAAGTTCCATCCATTTGTCTGTGAATTTCGTGAAGTCATTGTCTTTAATAACTGAGTAATATTCCATTTTGTAAATGTTCCACATTTTATGTATCCATTTTTCTGTAGAAGGAAATCGGGGTTGTTTCCAGTTTCTGGCTATTATAAATATGGCTGCTATGAACATAGTGGAACATGTGTCTGTATTACATGTTGGCGCATCTTCTGGGAATATGCCAGAATAAACTGGGAATATCTGGGTCCTTGGGTAGTATTATGTTCATTTTTCTGAGGGTCCTCCAAACTGATTTCCAGAGATGTTGTATCAGCTTGCATTGCCACCAGCAATGGAGGAGTGTTCCACTTTCTCTAGGTCCTTGTCAACATCTGCTGTCACCTGAGTTTTTCATCTTAGCCATTCAGAATGGAGTGAGGTGAAATCTCAGGGTTGTTTTGATTTGCATTTCCCTAATGACTAAGGATGTTTAACATTTCCTTAGATGCTTCTCAGCCATTCGAGTTTTCTCAGTTGAGAATGCTCTGTTTAGCACAGTAACCCATTTTTTCATAGGGTTATTTGGATCTCTGGAGTCTATCTTCTTGAGTTCTTTGCATACCTTATATATTAGCCCTCTATTGGATGTAGGATTAATAAAGAAATTTTCCCAATCTGTAGGTTGCCATTTTGTCCTATTTATAGTGTCCTTTGATTATCAGAAGCTTTGTAATTTTATGAGGTCCCATCTGTTGATTCTTGATTTTAGAGTACAAGCCATTGATATTCTGATCAGGAAGTTTTCTCCTGCGCCCATGTGTTCGAGAGTTTTCCCCACTTTTTCTTCTGTTAGACTCAGTGTATCTGGTTTTATGTGGAGGTCCTTGATCTACTTTGACTTGAGCTTCGTATAGGGAGATAGGAATGGATCAATTCATAATCTTCTACATGTAGACTGCCGGTTGAACCATCACTATTTGTTGAAGATGCTGTCTTTTTTCCACTGTATGGTTTTAGCTCCTTTGTCAAAGATCAAGTGACCATAAGTGTGTGGGTTCATTTCTGGGTCTTCAATTCTATTCCATTGATCTACTTTCCTGTGATTGTACTAATACCATGTAGTTTTATCACTACTGCTCTATAGTATACCTTGAAGTCAGGGAGGTTGATTCCCCCAGAATTCCTTTTATTGTTGAGAATAATTTTTGATATCCTGAATTTTTTTGTTATTCTATATGAATTTGAGAATTGCTCTTTCTAAGTCTATGAAGAATAGATTTGGGATTTTGATGGGGATTGCATTGAATCTGTAGATTGCTTTCAACAGGATGGCCATTTTAACTATATTAATCCTGTCAATCCATAAGCATGGGAGATCTTTCCATCTTCTGAGGTCTTCTTCTATTTCTTTCTTCAGAGACTTGAAGTTCTTGTCATACAGATCTTTCACTTGTTTGATTATAGTCACACCAAGATATTTTCAATTGTTTGTGACAATTGTGAAGGGTGTCATTTCCCTAATTTCTTTCTCATCCTATTTAACATTCAATTATAGGTAGGCTACTGATTTGCTTAATTTAATTTTGTATCTGGCCACTTTGCTGAAAATGTTTAACAGTTGTAGCAGATCTCTGGTGGAGTTTTTTGGGTCACTTAAGTCTATCATCATATCATCTGCAAATAGTGATATTTTGATTTCTTCCTTTCTGATTTTTATCACTTTGACCTCTTTTGGTTGTTTGATTGCTATAGCTAGAACTTCAAGTACTATATTGAGTAGATAGCGAGAGAGAGGACAGCCTTGCCTAGTGGCTGATTTTAGTGGGAATGCTTCCAGTTTCTCTCCATTTTGTTTGATATTGGTCACTGGTTTCCTGTATATTGCTTTTACTATGTTTAGGCATGCTCCTTCAATACCTGATCTTTGTGAGTCTTTTATCATGAAGGGATGTTGAACATTGTCAAATGCTTTTTCAGCATCTAATGAAATGATCATGTGGTTTTGTTTTGTTTTTTTTTTTTTTTGAGTTTGTTTATGTAGTGGATTACATTGATGCATTTCCGGGTTTTGAACCATCCCCGCATCCCTGGAATGAAGTCTACTTGATCATAGTGAATGATCTTTTTGATGTGTTCTTGGAATTGGTTTGCAAGAATTTTATTGAGTATTTTTGCATCAATATTCATAAGGGAAATTGGTCTGAAACTTTCTTTTATTGTTGGGTCTTTGTAGGGTTTTGGAATCAGCATAACTGTGGCCTCATAGAATGAATTGGGTAGTGTTCCTTCCATTTCTATTTCATGGAATAGATTGAGGAGTATTGGTATTAGGTCTTCTCTGAAGGTCTGATGGAATTCTGCACTGAACCCATCTGTTTCTGGGTTTTTTATTGTTGGGAGACTTTTTATGAGTGCTTCTATTTCTTTAGTGGTTATGGGATTTTTCAGATGGTTTATCTGATCCTGATTTAACTTTGGTAATTGGTATCTGTCTGGAAACTTGTCCATTTCCTCCAGATTTTCCAATTTTGTTGCATATAGCCTTATGTAGTAGGATCTGATGATTTTTTTTAATTTCCTCAGAATCTGTTGTTATAACTCCCTTTTCATTTCTAATTTTGTTAATTAGAAAGGCACTCTCTCTGTGCCTCTGGTTAGTCTGGCTAAGGGTTTATCTATCCTGTTGATTTTCTCAAAGAACCAGCTCCTGGTTTTGTTGATTCTTTGTATAGTTCTTTTAGTTTCCACTTGGTTGATTTCAGCCCTTAATTTGATTATTTCCTACCTTCTACTCCACGTGGGTGTAGTAGCTTCTTTTGATTCTAAACATTCATGTGTGCTGTTAAGCTGCTTGTGTATGCTCTCTCCAGTTTCTTTTTGGAAGCATTCAGAGCTATGAGTTTTCCTTTTAACACTGCTTTTATTGTGTGCCATAGGTTTGGGTATGTTGTACTTTCATTTTCATTAAATTCTAGGAAGTCTTTAATTTCTTTTTTCATTTCTTCCTTGTCAAAGTTATCACTGAGCAGAACATTGTTCAGCTTCCATGTGTATGTGGAACAGCTTTCTGTTATTGTTGTTGCCATTGAAAACCAGCCTTAATCTACAGTGATCTGATAGGAGGCATGGGACTATTTCAATCTTCTTATATCTGCTGAGGTTTGTTTTGTGACCAATTATGAGATCGATTTTGGATAAGGTACCATGAGGTGCTGAGAATAAGGTATATTCTTTTGCTGTAGGATGAAATGTTCTGTAGATATCTCTTAAACCCATTTGGTTCATAGCATCTATTAGTTTCACTGTGTATCTGTTTAGTTTATGTTTCCAGGATCTGTCCATTGTTGATAGAGGGGTGTTGAAGTCTCTCACTATTATTGGGTGAGGTGGAATGTGTGCTTGGTGCTGAAGTAAAGTTTCTTTTATGAATGTGGGAGTTCTTCCATTCAGGGCATACATGTACAGAATTGAGATATCTTCTTGTTAGAGTTTTCCTTTGATGTGTTTGAAGTATCCTTCCTTATCTTTTGGATGACTTTTGATTGAATGTCAATTTTATCCAATATTAGAATGGATACTCCTGCCTGTTTCTTGGGGCCATTTGCCTGGAAAATTGTTTTCCAGCCATTTATTCTGAGGTAGTGATTGTCTTTAACATGGAGGTGTGTTTCCTGGATGCAGCAAAATGCTGGGTCCTGTTTATGGATCCAGTCTGTCAGTCTATGTCTTTTTATTTGGGAATTGAGACCATTGATGTAGAGAGATATTAAAGAATAGTGATTGTTTTTTCCTGTTATTTTCCATGTTGTTTATATGTTTGTGTGGCTATCTTCTTTTGAGTTTGTTGAACAATTACTTTCTTGCTTTTTCTTCAGTGTAGTTTCCCTCTTTGAGTTGGTGTTTTCCATGTATTATTCTTTGTAGGGCTGGGTTTATGGAAACATACTGTGCAAATTTGGGTTTGTCATAGCATATTTTGGTTTCAACATCTATGATTATTGAGAGTTTTGCTGGGTATAGCAGCCTGGGCTGGCATTTGTGTTCTCTTAGAGTCTGTATGAGATCAGCCCAGCATTTTCCAGGATTCATAGTTTCTGGTGAGAAGTCTGGTGTGATTCTAGTAAGTCTGCCTTTATATGTTACTTTCCCATTTTCCCTTAGTGCTTTTAATATTCTTTCCTTGTTTTGTGTATTTGCTGCTTTGACTATAATGTGACAGGAGGAATTTCTTTTCTGGTCTAGACTATTTGACATTCTGTAGGCTTCATATATATGTTTATTTCTTTCTTTAGATTAGGGAAGTTTTCTTCTATAATTTTGTTGAAGATATTTACTGGTCCTTTAATTTGGTAATCTTCACTCTCTTCTATACATATTATCCTCAGGTTCTGACTTCTCATTGTATCCTGGATATCTTGGATGTTTTGAGTTAGGAGCTTTTTGGATTTTGTGATTTCTTTGACTGTTGTGTCCATGTTTTTTATGGTGTCTTCCGTACCTGAGATTCTCTCTTCCATCTCATGTATTCTGTTGGTGATGCTTGCATCTATGATTCCTGGTTTCTTTTCTGTGTTTTCTAACCCCAGAATTGTCTCCCCTTGAGATTTCTTTATTGTTTCTATTTCTGTTTTTAATTCCTGAATGGTTTTGTTCATTTGTTTGATTGTGTTTTCCTGAAATTCTGCCCATTTGATTGTGTTTTCCTTTAATTCTTTAAGGGATTTTTGTGTGCCCTTTTTAAGGGTTCCCAGTTGTTTACCTGTGTTCTCTTGTATTTCTTTAAGGGAGTTATTTATTTCCTTCTTAAAATCTTCTGTCGTCCTCTTGTTATGTTATTTTAAGTCTGAATCTTCCTTTTCTGGTGTGTTTGGGGTATCCAGGGTTGGCTGTTGTGGGAGAACTGGGTTCTGATGAAGCCAAGTAGTCTTGGTTTCTGTTCCTTGTGTTCTTGCCCTTGTCTTTCGCCATCTGGTTATCTCTGGTGTTAGCTTGTCTTTCTCTCTCTGACTGTGGCTTGTCTTTCCTGAAATCCTAGGGGTCAATACTCCTTGTTGACTAGTTCTCTCTGAGAGGAATTTGTGTTTGGAGAGTTGTGGTACAGAGTCATCTCTGGGGTGCAGACAAAAACAGGAAGTATCTAATCCCCAGCTGACTCTTGTTTCCTGTGTCCTGATGGCTCTGCTAGGGTCCCTCCTGGTCCAGTGAATTTGAAGAGAAATGGTGGTCTTGCCTGTGCTTAAAGGTGGGTCGGCACTCCTTATATAACAGCTCTCTCCTGACACTATTTGAGTATGGAGCCCTTTGTCACAGGATCTGCTCTCCTGCCACCAAAAATATCAGATCCCTTTTCCTCAGTTCCTGTGACCTGGGAATTCCAGGTGGCACCCTATAATCAGCCAGTCTTGTCCCCACTCCTAGGAGGATAGCTTTCTACCAGTGCTATTTAGTTATGGAGCCCTGGTGGCCCAGGCGGAGGACTCCTGCTACAGATGTAAACCAGAATTCTCCTACCTCCCGGCTGTTCCTCAGTCTGTGTCTGGAGCCCTCTTCCTGCTGGCTTTTCCACATATGTGGGTGGCTTTCTTTCTCCTGGAGCTCTTTGACTATGGATGCCTGTTGGTGCAGCAGAGGTCTCCCGCCACAGGTGGAAACTAGCAGGTTCTTACCTTGAGAGTACACTATTTTAACTCTTAGATCCTGTCTACTAGTGTCAGGTACTAAGAAGGGAAAGTCGATGTAGAAATGAGAGCCTGTGTCCTTACTCTAATATTATGGATAGAGGAATGACAGCTTCTGTTCTAATGCCAATGAGCAAAACAGGTTATGTCTTGAAACAAGGTTTCCATAATGAGCAATCTAGTTATATGACTTTAAAAACTAGCGTCATATACACAAAGTATGATTTAAAGAAAATGTTTTGTGTAGAGAGTAGTTCAATGAGTAATAGCATTGCTACTAACCTGAGTTTACTTCCTGAGATCACCAGATAGAAGGAGAGAATTCACTTCCTCAAGTTGTTCTTTGACTTCCACATGTGTGCCTTTGCCATCAGGATTAGCTGTTCAGGAAATACTTTCAACGTCTGTATTCATCCTCACGTTTTATAGCATGTCAACAGTTGTTTTAGGCTTCACTAATATATTCAATCATGGCATTTAAGTTTTCAAGATAAAAAATATTTTTATATTTTCATTTATGAATATTATTACATTGCATTTGTGTGTGTGTGTGTGTGTGTGTGTGTGTACCATAATGCATGTAGGTTAGAAGACAACTTGTCAGAGTCAGTTCTTTTACCTCTTGTGTCCCTGGGATTTAACTCAGGTCATCAGGATTAGAGCAGGAACCTTCACCTACTGATTCATCTTTTCAGCATTATTTTCAACTGCTGTTTTCCTTTGATATAAGGTCTCATGCAGCCTATGTTGGACACAAAAACAGCATATAGCTAAGGATGACCTTGTATTTCTGATCATTCTGTTTATACTTCCTGAATCCTAGGATTACAGGGGGGCTCCCACAAACCGGTTTTTTGTTTGTTTGTTTGTTTGTTTTGTTTGTTTTAGTGTTTTTTTTTTTTATATAAACCCGGGGTTGTAATCCAGGACTTAATGCATGACAGGCAAGCTCTCCATCCACTGAAATATATCCCCAAACATAAGATGAAAATGTTAACACTTTATTTTTACCAGAGTTGGAACTGGATGAAGGCTGGCACATCTAGTGACCACATAGGAAAATTATTCTATAATTCTTTTTAACAACTTGATAAAATAGTGGATTTTTATAGTGTATCAAGATTGCTGAAGACACTTTTCCTGTTTACTAAGTTGCATTAAGAAGCTAGTTTCTTTCAGTATTCAGGGGAAAAAAATAAGTGAGCTCTTGAAACCTACGATACCATCGGTATCATAGCATCATTTTTTAAAATTGCATATTTTCTTTATTTACATTTCATATGTTTTCTTGCTTCTAAATCTCCCCTTTTGAAAGCCTCTTTCTCATCCACCTGCTCCCTGCCTTTATGAGGGTGCACCCCCACCTAACTACCTATCCACACTTGTCTTCCCACTATAGCATTCTCTTAAACTGGGGCACCTAATACCCTCAGACCCAAGGGCTTCTCCTCCCACTGATGTCCAGCAAGGCCATTTTCTGCCACATATGTGGCAAGAGCCATGTGTCCCTCCATGTGTACCCTTTGGTTGGTGATCCAGTGCATGGGAGCTACAGGAGTTCTGGCCAGTTGATAATGTTGCACCTCACATTAGACTGCATACCCACTCAGGTGTTCAGTCCCTTCTCCAACTCCTCCATCTGGGACACCACGCTCAATCCAATGGTTGGCTGCAAGAATCCACCTCTGTATTGTCAGGATCTGGAAGGCAGATCCTCTCAGGGGACAGACATATAATACTCCCAGCAGCAAGCACTTCTCAGCATCCACAATAGAATCTGTGTTTGGTGACTGTAGAGGTGATGGATCCCCAGGTGGGACAGTCTCTGAATGGCATTTTCTTCAGGCTCTGTTCCACCATTTATCTCCATATTTCCTTCTTTGAGTATTGTCTTTCCCCTTCTAAGAAGCACTGAAGCATCCACACTTTAATCTTCCTTCATCTTGGGCTACACATGGTCTGTGAATTAAATCATGGGTATTCTGAACTTTTGAACGAATGTCCACTTTTTAGTGAGTGCATAGCATGTGTGTTATTTTTTGAGTGAGGTACCTCACTCGGGATGATATTTTCAAGTTCCATCCATTTCCCGGGAAATTCATGAAGTCACTGTTTTTAATATCTGAGTAGTATTCCATTGTATAAATGTACCACATTGTCTGTATTCATTCCTCTGTTGATGGACTTCTGGGTTGTTTGCAGCTTCTGTCTATTATAAATATGCTACTATAAACATAGTGGAATATGTGTCCTTAGTACATAATGTAGCATCTTCTGGGTATATGCCCAGGAATTGTATAGCTGGGTTCTCAGGTAATACTATGTCCAATTTTCTGAGGATCTGCCAGACTGATTTCCAGAGTAGTTGAACCAGCTTGCAATGAATGAAAATGAAGGCACAACATAGCTAAACTTATAGAACACAATGAAAGCAGTGCTAAGAGGAAAACTCATAGCTCTGAGTGCCTCCAAAAAGAAACTGAAGAGAACATACACTAGCAGCTTAACAGCCTTCTTGAAAACTCTAGAACAACAACAACAAAAACAAAAAACCAAAAACAAAACAAGCAAACAAAACAAAACAAAGAAAGAAGCAAATACACCCAAGAGCAGCAGACAGCAGGAAATAATCAAACCCAGGGCTGAAATCAATCAAGTAGAAACATAAAGAACATACCAAGAATCAATAAAAAATAGGAGCTAGTTCTTTGAGAAAATCAACAAGATAGATTAACCCTTTAGCTAGACTAACCAGAGGGCACAGTGACAGTATCCAAATTAACAAAATCAGAAATAAAAATGCAAGATATAACAACAGAAACGGAGGAAATTTTTTAAAAAAATCATCAGATCCTACTACTAAAGCCTATATTCAACAAAACTGGAAAATCTGGATGAAATGGACAATTTTCTAGACAGATACCACGTACCAAAGTTCAATCAGGATCAGATAAACCATCTAAACAGTCCCATAACCCCTATAGAAATGGAAGCTGTCATTAAAATTCTCCCAACCAAAAGACATCCAGGACCAGATGGATTTACTGCATAATTCTAGTGTACCTTTAAATAAGACCTAATACCCATACCTCTCCAAACTATTCCACAAAATATCAAAGCATCTTACTACCAAGAAGGAAGGAGACTCAGTGAGCTGGGAATATGTTAGAGAGGTAAGCATTTGGTTAGATATATTTCCTAAAATCAAAGACACCTAACCCATTTGTATATGCAGTGCCATATCATTCCCCTAGTTTCATGTATGTCATGTCCATGAGTCCACTGTCCCATTCTTTTGTCTGAAAATGTTCTTTTCTTTTATTTTCAGTGTGTGTTTGTGTGTGTGTTTGTATGTGTGCATGCACATGCATGCATGAATATGGAAGCCAGAACTCAACTTCCATGCTCTTTGCATAAAAGCTAACCATTGGTGCATCCAAGGCTGTGGGCAAGGTCATCCCAGAGCTGAACAAGAAGCTTTGTGGCATGGTCTTCTGTGTTCCTACCCCAAATGTATCTGTTGTGGATCTGACATGCCACTTGGAAAAACCTGCCAAGTATGATGACATGAAGAAGGTGATGAAGCAGGGATTTGAGTGCCCATGGAAGGGCATCTTGGGCTACACTGAGGACCACATTGTCTCATGTGACTTCAGCAGGCAATCTCACTCTTCCACCTTCAAAGATGGGGCTGGCATTGCTCTCAATGACAACTTTGTAAAGCTCATTTCCTGGTATGACAATTAATATAGCTACAGCAACAGGGTCATGGACCTCATGACCAACATGGCCTCCAAGGAGTAAGAAACCCTGGACCACCCACCACAGAAAGGACACTGAGAGCAAGAGAGAGGTCCACAGTTGCTGAGGAGTCTCTGTCCCAACTTGGCCCCCAAAGCTGAGCATCTACCTCATAATTTCCATCCCAGACCCCATAATAACAGGATGGCCTAGGGAGTCTTCCATACTCTTTTGAATATCATCAATAAATATTTGCTGCACAAAAAAATAAAAAAAGAAAGAAAATCTAATCACCTAGCTGTTTTTTAAGACAAGGTCGCTCTCTGAAACATGAAGCTCACTAGTTTGGTCAGGTGGGCTAGCCGGTGAACCTGATCAGGCCCCTTGTATTCATCTTCTCATTATAAGAATTTTTAGAATATACCACCATGCCTGGCTTTTTCCATAGATTTTAGGAATTGGACTTGCCTTGAATCCTTGAATAGCAAGTGCCTAGGGACTGATTATCTTCTTTGCCAAACATATTGTTTCTTAAGCCATTCTACAATATATTGAAGCTATTGTGCTGATGAGGAAATATGGGGCATACTGAAATAAGAGTGTCACTTTGTTATTTTGTTCTGACCAATCACTTTCAAATAATTATACATCATAGCAGAAATATTTAATTAAAAGTCAAGTTTTAATACTTGAACATTTCTGAAGCAGCTAGCAGAAAGACAAGCTAGAGGACACTGAACATCAGCACTCAAAGATCATGTAAATTAAATGGCCTTTTCAGAAAGTTAACTTTATTTCAAGAGACTTTTTGTTCTGAGGTTGTTTCCTTATTGCATACTGGTATGGAACTGATTATTCTTCTGTGAGATAATGGTAAGTTTAGGTGTTAGACAAGCAGCCTGGGACAGGTGCCTTTGGGTTTCCTTCTGTGGCCTGGGGCTTCAGTCTGTGCCACAGAGCTCCATAGCCAAATAGCACTGGGAGAAAAGTACCATCCCGAAGTGTGGACAAGCCTATGAATGGAGGTAAAACAAGCACCACGGCTCAGCAGGGCCCTCCCAGAATACTCAGGACACAGGGACTGAGGAGCAGCCTGGGACAGAAGCCTTCTGATTTATGCCTGTGGTCTGTGCCACGTGTATCCATACCCAAATAGCACATGGAAAAAGCTGGCCTGCCAGGAATGTGGACAAGCCTGTGATTGAGGGTAAGGCCAGCACCTCTGCTCAGAGAGACCTGCCCAGAAACCTCAGGACTTAGGGATTGAGGAGTGGCCTTCTGGTTTCCTTCTGCATCCTGGGAGATGATCCTGTGACACAGGTATTCATAGTCCATGCCAAGAGAGAGCTGGTCTTCCAAGAGTGCTAAAACAATTTCGAGCACAAGAAGACCACCTCTTCTGTTAAAATTCCATGATCAAAGGGGACTCTCACAGAGCTATCAGAACACAGAAACCCAGAAAAAGCTGGGGACAGGATCCTTCTGGTCTCTGTCTGCACCCCAGAGCTGACCCTGTACTACAGCTCTCCAAACCCAATTTCCTTTCAGAGAGAGCAAGTCTCCAAGTAGTACTGATGCAAAGGCTTGCAGAGGGACAATCCACAGTCAGAAAGAGCAAGATCAGCTAACACCAGAGATAACCAGATGGCAAAAAGCAAGGGCAAGAACATAAGGAACAAAAAACAGGGCAATTTGGCATCATCAGAACCCAGTTCTCCCACCACAGCAAGCCCTGGATAACCCAACACAACAGAAAAGCAAGATTCAGATTTAAAATCACTTCTCATGATGATGATAGAAGACTTTAAAAGGTAATAAATAACTCTCTTATAGATATACAAGAGAACACAGGTAAACAGCTAGAAGCCCTTAAAGAGGAAATACAAGAAAACACAATAAATCAGGCAAAAGAAATTAACAAAACCATCCAAGATCTAAAAATTGAAAAATAAACAGTAAAGAAATGATAAAGGGTGACAACCATGGAGTTAGAAACCATAGAAAAGAGATCAGGAATCATAGATGGAAGCATCACCAACAGAATATAAGAGATAGAAGAGAGAATCACAAGTGCAGAAAATACCATATAAAATATTGACATAACAGTCAAAGAAAATGCAAAATACAAAAAAGCTCTTAACCCAAAATATCCAGGAAATCCAGGATACAATGAAAAGACCAAACCTAAGGATAATAGGTATAGAAGAGAATAAAGATTCCCAACTTAAAGGGCCAGTAAATATCTTCAATAAAATTATAGAAGAGAACTTCCCTAACCTAAAGAAAGAGATAAAAAGCCTACAGAACTATAAATAAATTTGACCAGAAAAGAAATTCGTTCTGTCACATAATAGTCAAAATACTAAATGTACAAAATAAGCAAAGAATATTAAAATGAGTAAGGGAAAAAGGACAAGTAACACATAAAGGCAGACCTATCAAAATTACAGCAAAGTTCTCATCAGAGACTATGAAAGCTGAAGATCCTGGACAGATCTCATACAGACCCTAAAAGAACAAAACGGCCATATACAGCAAAACTCTCAATTACCAAAGATGGTGAAGCAAAGATATTCCATGACAAAACCAAATTTACACAGTATCTTTCCACAAACTCATCCCTACAAAAGATAATATATGGAAAATGCTGACAGAAGGAGAGAAATGACACCCTCAATAAATCAAGAAAGTAATCTTTCAACAAACCCAAAAGAAAATAGCCATACAAAATAAAAATGACATTGAAAATAACAGGAAACAACAATCACTATTCCTTAATACTTCTTAACATAAATGAACTCAATTACCCAATAAAAAGACATAGACTTACAGACTGGATACATAAACAGGACTCAGCACTTTACTGTACACAGAAAATGCATCTCAGTATTAAAGACAAACATTACCTCAGAGTAAAGAGCTGGAAAACAACTTTCCAGGCATATGGTCCCAAGAAACAAGCTGGAGTAGCAATTCTAATATCAGATAAAATTGACATTCATTCAAAAGTCATCAAAAAAATAATAATAATGAGGAGGACAGTTCATCCTCATCACAGGTAAAATCTACCAAGAATAAATCTCAGTTCAAAACAACTATGCTCCAAATGCAAGGGCTCCCACATTGATATATTAAAAACAACAACAACAACAACAACAACAACAACAAAACAACAACAAAAAACTTTATTAAAGCTCAAAGCAAACATTGCACCTCACACAATAGTAGTGGGAGACTTTAACTCTCTACTCTCTTCAGTGGACTGATCCTGAAAATACAAACTAAATAGAGACAATAAAACTAACAGAAGTTGTGGAACAAATGGATTTAACAGATATCTGTAGAACATGTCATCCTAAATCAAAAGAATATACCTTCTTCTCAGCACTTCATGGTACCTTTTCCAAAATTGACCATATAATTGGTCACAAAACAAATCTCAACAGATATAAGAAGATTGAAATAATCCCATGGCTCCTATCAGATCACTCCGTTTTAAGGCTGGTCTTCAATAGCAACAACAACCACAGAAAGACAATACACACTTGGAAGCTGAACAACATTCTACTCAATGATAACTTGGTCAAGGAAGAAATAAAGATAAATTAAAGTCTTCCTAGGATTTAAGGAAAATAAAGTATATTATACTGATGGGACACAAAACTTATGGGACACAATGAAAGCAGTGTTAAAAGAAAAAGTCATTGCTCTGGGTGCCTCCAAAAAGAATCTGGGGAGAGCATACACTAGCAGCTTAACAGCACACCTGAAAGCACTAGAACAAAAAGAAGCTAATACACCCAAGAGGAGTAGAAGGCAAGACAAAATCAATGTTAAGGCTGAAATCAACCAAGTGGAAACTAAATGAACTATACAAAAAAATCAACAAAACCTGGATCTGGTTCTTTGAGAAAATCAACAAGATAGATAAACCCCTAGCCAGACTAACCAGAGAGCACAGAGACAGTATCCAAATTAACAAAATCAGAAATGAAAAAGGAAATATAAGAACAGAATCTGAGGAAATTCAAAAAAATCATCAGATCCTATTACAAAAGCCTATACTCAATCAAATTGGAAAATCTGGGTGATATGGACAATTTTCTAGACAGATACCAAATACCAAAGTTAAGTCAAGATCAGATTAACCTTCTAAACAGTCTCATAACCCTTATAGAAATAGAAGCTGTAATTAAAATCTCATAACCAAGAAAAGCCCTGAACAAGATGGGTTTAGTGCACAAATTTATCAGATCTTCAAAGAAGACCTTCTACCAATACTCTTCAAATTATTTCACAAAATATAAACAGAAGGAACACTACCAAATTTATTCTGAGGCCACAAAATATAAACAGAAGGAACACTACCAAATTTATTCTTATACCAAAACCTTACAAAGACCCAACAAACAAAGACAATTTCAAACTAATTTCCCTTATGAATACTGATGTAAAAATACTCAATAAAACTCTTGTAAACCAAATCCAAGAACACATCAAAATGATCATTTACCACAATCAGGTTTCATCTCAGCGATGCAGGGATGGTTCAATACCCAGAAATCCATCTATGTAATCCACTACCTAAACAAGCTCAGTGGAAAAAAGGACCACATGGACATTTCATTAGATGCATAAAAAGCATTTGACACAATTCAACATCCATTCATCATAAAAGACTTGGAACAATCAAGAATTCAAGGCCCATTCCTAAGCATAGTAAAAGTAATATACAGGAAACCAGTAGCCAACATCAAACTAAATGGACAGAAACTTGAATATTCCCACTATAATCAGAAACTAGACAAGGCTGTCCACTCTTTATCTATTCAATATAGTACTTGAAGTTCTTGCTGGGAAAATTATACAACAAAAGAAGGTCAAAGGGATAAAAGTTGTAAAGAAAGAAATAAAAATATCACTCTTTGCAGATGACATGATCTCATGAGAACTCCCATTGCTGATAACTTCAGCAAAGTGGTCAGATATAAAGTTAACTCAAACAAATTAGTAGCCTTCCTATACTTGAACGATAAACAGGCTGAGAAAGAAATTAGGGAAATGACACCCTTCACAACAGTCTTAAATAATATAATGTATCTTGGTGTGACACTAACCAAACAAGTGAAAGATCTGTAAGACAAGAACTTCAAGTCTCTGATGAAAGAAATCGAAGAAGACCCCAGAAGATGGAAAGATCTCCCATGCTCATGGGTGGTCAGGATTAATATATTAAAACTGGCCATCTTTCCCAAAGCAATCTACAGATTCATTGCAATTCCCATCAAAATTCCAACTCAGTAACTAAAGAACAAACAAGTTATGTACTTACTGATAAGTAGATATTAGCCCAAAAGTTTCAAATATCCATGATTCAATTCACTGCAATAGTTGTACTGAGTGTGGGGTTCCAGATGGAGGAGTTGAAGAAGGGACTGAAAGAGCTGAGGGAGTATGCAGGGCAATGGGGAGGAAGCAACAGTGTTAACTGGAGCCCCTGTGTGCTACCAGAGACTAGACCACCTACCAAAGAATGCATATGGAGGAACCCATGGTGCTGGCCTTATATGTGGCAGAAGAGTGCCTTTTTGGTCATCTGTGGGAGGAGAGGCCCTTGTATCTGTGAGTGTTAGATGCCCCAGTATAGGGGAATGCCAGGGAGAGAAGATGGAAGTGGGTGGGTGGGAGAATACTCCCATAGAGGCTGGGGAAGGAAGGATGGGATAGGGGGTTCCTAAATGTGAGACTTGGAAAGGGTAAAACATTTGAAATGTAAATAAAATATCAAACATTAAAAAAAGAGAAAAAAATTAAAGTAAAATAAAATAAAATCTAATACATTTTGTATGATGCATTTTGATCATATATATTCCCTATTGTGTCATCCATGCCCTGCTGGAACTCTCCAAAACTTTTACCTCTTGATTTCACATATTCTTCATTATTAATTTTTATATTATTCCCATATGTCCAATTAGTGCAAACCACATGAGCATGGGTACAGAGCCATCATTTGGGGCATGGGAAACACACTAGCAGCCTAATTCCCCCCACAAATATCCCACAGTTGCATGTTAATTGATTTTTCTGGCTTGGCATTTTGCTGTCAAACCAAGCTACTATAAGTTTTTGTGTCCAATAGTCATATCATGCCCACAAGACAGTGTTTAAAAGCACATCTCTCCTTCCATCTCTTAACTTTCTGTCTGTCCTCCCATTGAGAGTTAATGATTTTTTTCCTTTCTTTAGTATGCTAACTGAATGAATCAGTGTACTGATTAAAGACCTCCTTTAACCAAAGATTGGCCTCATATTTTGCTGTACTTCATTAACAGGAGGCAGAGAGCCTAGTGGCTCAATCATAGCATGTGTGAAACGAAAAACGAAAAGGAAACTTCAGTTGTTTTGTCACCTCCTCTGGAAAAATGAGCAAGTTCCTTTGTCTTTCCTCACTATAATCTGTTCAAGTGTAACAGTAAAAAGGATACAATGAGAGGGTGTGAGCATGCACAAGTTCCTGGAATGGGAATATACTTGATCCTAGAATTTGGGCAAGCTTAAGTAAAGAGTGTCCTTTCTTCCCTAACTGTTGATCTAATTGTTTTCATTCATATGACCTTGTAATTCTGGAAATAAAGTCCTCCCTCCTGGCCTCTGCTTATGACCCTCTCTCCTCATTGTCTTCTTCTTCTGGGCATAACAATTGATTCACTGTATAAATAACTCTTGCTTTTCTGAATGCAACGCAAGGCTACATCTGATTTGCCAGGTGATTCCTGACATAAAACCTAGAAATTTAGATCATCTTTGTTCATTGAGTGCTTTCCCTCACCTATGTTTTTTTTTTGTTTGTTTGTTTGTTTTTGGTTTTGTTATTTTGGGTTTTTTTGTTTGTTTGTTTGTCTATTTCCAAAGATTCAGGCACTTTGGAATACAGTGTAGATTTGTCTCTAGAATGCTGCTGAATTATCATATAGACCAAGTTTAGTATCTGTAGTTTTCTGAGTAGGGACATGTACATGTATGTTGATGGGTTCTATTTGTACATGTGTGTATAAATGTCCATGTATATGTCTGTAAAGGCCATAGGTAAGCATTTAGGTCCTGTCTACCATTTTTATTGTGATAAGAACACTCACTGGTCCCTGGGGCTTGACAATACAGCTGGTCGGGTTGGCGAGTTTGCATCCTGTCACCTTAAAGTTCTAAAATTACATGTATACTCTACCACACACATAAGTACTGATGATGGAGCCTTTGCATGACAAGCACTTTACTAAATAAGCCATCTCCACAGACCCTATAATCTATTTCTAATAGCAGTCTAGTGAATGATATACAGGCTTTCCTCAGTGATCCTCAAATATTTCCAGCCTCTACTCACTGAACAGTTTCAAAATTACTTCTGCTGCTTTCAATATCTGTTACAAATTTTCCAATTTCCAGGTACCAAAATACATATTAGTTTTCTATCACTTTTTATAAAATGAAATAAAAGAGGCTTAAAATAATGTCAAGTTATCACCCTACAGTTTGTGAAATCAGAAATTCAGTACAGATCTTACACTAACTGAGCAACCCACAGAACACCTTCATATCATTCGTGACACTTGCAGAAGCTCTGGCATCTCCATGGGAAGATCCAATTTATCTTGCCACATTCCCACAATGTTCTATTTGTATGTCTTATGTACTTTGACCTGTGCTTCTTGTTCCTGCTTCCTTGTCTTGCTGTGATGTTGCTGCCTCCCTTTGTGAGAGCCATAATGGTGATACTAGTTCCATGTATAGTGTTTAAAGTCTCTTTATCACAAGTCATCAGTTTAGTTGTATCGTCTAGTAACATTTTCCAGCTGATATAAAAACAGTCACAGATTTTGCAAGTTATGTCAAGAGCTTTTATAAGGAGGTGCAGTGGTTTAGGTAAAAATGTCCCCCTTAGGGTTATGTATTGGAACATTTGTTTCCCAGCTGGTGGTGGTTCTTGGAAAGATTCTGGAAGCATTAGTCTTGTTAAGACAAATACATCACTGCAGAGTGGGGAAGATATTTGAGTTTTTATAGAGTCATTCTGTTCTTTCTGCTTCCTAAAAATATCACCATCCAGTTTCCTCCTCCTGCTACAATGTGTTTTCTGGCAGTTGTTTTGGCTTCCTTACCATGATGCTATTTTCTTAGAAACCAAAATATCCTCTTATCTTCTCTAAGTTGCTTTTGCAAGTGTACTCTGTCCCCACAATGGAAAAGTGACTAACAACAGGGAAATGTTGCTCAGTCTATTATAAGTTATGAGAGTACATTGAAAAAAAATTTAAAAAGCCCAGCAGTTGTGGCACATGCCTTTAATCCCAGCGCTTGGGAAGCAGAGGCAGGTGGATTTCTGAGTTTGAGGCCAGCCTGGTCTACATAGAGAAACCCTGTCTCAGAAAAAAAAAAAAGACAGAGAGTACCTTGAATAGTTTGAGTATTAGACTCTGACTTGACAAATATGTTTTCCATCTCATGATCTGCCTGTTCACTTTTATTGTATCTTTGATGTACAAAAATTTAAAGATTAATGAAGGAAAATTTATATTTGTCTTAAAGAACATGTATATCAGATATTAGTAACATTATATTAGTAACTATAATATTTGTTATAATTCCCTTTTATTTCGATTTTGAGTATATTCTGGGTAATTTATTTTCTGTATAGTATGATGCAATAGTCTTATTTGTTCCTAGTGTTCTGTTATAATTTGTGCAAAAGATTATTTTCCACATTAAATTGATTTAACATTTACAAAAGTTTTGACTGAATGAAAGGATATGTTGGGACTAGAGAGCTGGCTCAGCAGGTAAGAATGTGTACTACTCTTGCAGAAGACCTGAATGTAGCTGCTATCATCCATACAAGTCAGTTTACAACCATCTATATCACCAGATCCAGGAAGATCTTAATCCTTTTGGACTCCATGGATACCTGCATTTCAATAAATACATCTACACATAGACAAACATAGACTTGAAGGAGAAAATTAGAATTAATTTTGCAAATGTAGATAAGTATATGTCTAGACTTTTCAAGTATTATATTATTCCACACGACTATATGTTTTCTAGTATAATGCAATTCAGATTACTGTAGTTTGTAATAAATTTTGTAATAAGATAAATGATCCCTCTTATCTTTTAAAGTATATGTGAATGTATTTCTTTGTACCTATTCATGTTCATTTATATACGCATGGAGTCCAGAATAATGTATTGGATCACTTCATACATCATTTATAGGCAGTCATGAGATACTGTCATACTTAGGGTTTTACTGTTGTAAATAGACTTCATGACCAAGGCAACTCTTATAAAGACAACATTTAACTGGGGTTAACAATATTATCCTGAAGGCAGGATCATGGCATGTTCCAGGCCTAGGTGGAACTGGACAAACTGAGAGTTTCAACAGACCATCAAAATTCATCTTTCATAATGCTCCACTTATTGTTATGTAATCTTTGTATTTACATATAAGTTTTTGGACATGCTTGAGAAAATGTCACAGTAATTGCAAACAATTGGGAAAGAGTATATACGGAGGGTGTTCTGTTTTCACTACTTCAGTTGATGAAGGTAGAATTTGCTAGAAATTCAGACATTCAATTTCTTTGAAGATAGTTTCTTTCAGCAGTTTTTAGGATGGCTTTCTTTTGATGAGACAATTCTATTTTGACAACATTTTTAATGGATTTGTTCATTGTTAGAATATAGAGATGAAGATAATTGTTGTATATTAATCATAGATGGTTTTTTATTATAGACCCCAATATTTGTAACTCAAAAGTACTATCACTTAACCTTTTCTTTTCTAAAGTATTCAACATACAAGTCCAAACCAGGTTCATACAAAGATAATTTTATTTCTTCATCCCCACTATAGAGTACTTGTGTTTCTTTTTCTCACTGACTCCCTAATCTGGAAGGAACACTGGGAATTTTTATTTTTGATCTAATGTTTAAAGCTTTTAATCTCTCAACAATAAACATTGTTTTAGCTGTGGGTTTTTTATAGATGTCCTCTATCATGTTAAGAAGTTTAATTTTATTTTTACTACTTATTTTTTACCATGGAATTCTGTTAGTTTTTGACAAAAGCACTTTCTACATCCATTAAGAGTATCATTATGTTTCTGTCCCTAGTATTTTTTAACATTGTTTGATTTGGCATACCACACAAGTATGAATTCCTGAGGAAAAAAAATCCTCATTTAGTCTTAGTTCTGTGACCTGTTTTTCCTTACCTGTTCTATGTGTTACTACATAGAGATGTTATTGTTGGTTAAGGTTTGTATGTATATTCAAAGGGATAATAATCTGTATTGTTTTTGTTGTAAGGTGTTTTGTGTATTTTACTTACAAAGTAATGATGGCCGTTTGGGATTAGATGTTTTCTAAGTGTTTTGGAGGACTGGGCTATGCTTCACTTAAAAAAAAAAAAAAAAAAAAAAAGCTACTAATTCAACCACTTGACTTGTTGCAAGTCAATTTGTACTTCCTTAAACTTGGTGTCAGTTCTTATACTTTTCACCTATCAAGTAATTTATTTCATTCCACTTATTTATCTCTTGACAATTTTAGTGCTATCCTCTTTTAATTGTTTTTGTTCTTATAAATTCTATAGTAATACTAATCTTATTTCATTTTTGGTGATTTGAGAAAATAGATCAAAACTTCTCTTAATTTTATTTTTCTCTGAAGAAACATGCTATGTTGATTTAAATTAATTTACTTCATTCTTTAGATCTACAATATTTGCTTTCTTAATCTTTGCCATTTAATTATGTTATTATTGGTTGTTTAGATAGCAGTCTCCATGATCATCTGTCCATGTAAATTCATGGAAGGAAGCACTTTATTTTCCTGGTCAGAATTCTTGTTTAATACAAGTAGAGTTAGCTGGGATGAAGAACCTCAATTAAAAATAAAATTCTCCCCTTAGATGGGCTCTATGCAAATCTGTGTGATGGCCCAGCTCATTGAGTATGGTGCAGTCTCTGTGTAGATCATATGTTGAGGAAATCATGGGGAGCAAGTCAGTAAGCAGCATTCCCCCATGGCCTCTTCTTCAGTTCTTGCCTTGATATTCCTGCCTTGCCTACCCCAGATGATGATCTGTAACCTCAATACAAAATAAGCCTGATTCTCCCCAAGCTAATTTTGGTCATGGTGTTTTATCACAACATGAGAAATCAACTAATACTATTTTGTGTATTTACTTAAACTTTTATTCTGCTATTGTTAGATTGCATTATGCCTGACATGGTATAAACTGTTCGTATTTTGAGGATGCTTCATTCCAATTACCCTTTATTGAAACTGGAATGTTGAAGTATTCAACTATTGTCATGGAATTAGACTCTATTTCTTCCCTTAATTTTATTACATTTTAAAACACATAGTTTGAAATTTTGCTGTGGTGCCTGCATGTTAATAACTGTTATATATTCATAGAAGTGAATAAATTCTGGTTTATCCACCTCATCTTCCTTTAAAGGCAAAAGGGACCCTGAGATCTTTTTTAACTGTCCTCTTTTACAGGAACATTGACATTAGGTGAATGTACGTAATCCATGTCTTTAAATACAACTCTATAGTAATTTTCTAGTATGCTTTGGTTCTGTGACTCAATACTGTGCCTAAAAGCAGCTTAGTGGTTAAGGAAAAGAATCTATGTTGCTTACACCCTGCAGGTCATAATCTATCACTGAGGGATGTACAGGTAGAAACTTGAATAAGAAACAGCGATAATGTGCTGTTACAGGTTTGCTCATAGATTCATGCTTAGTTATTTTTTATAGAAAATATGTCCCATAATAAGCTTAGTCCTCCTACATCCATTAGCAATTAAAGCAATCCTTTACAAATATATTCACAGGCCAGTCTGACTTAAGAAACTCTCAGAGGAGACTCTCAAGTGGGTCTAAGCTGTGCCAAGTAGACTTTCATGCTAACTGGGACAACTAATGACTTGAAATTTTATATTCCTCATTCTGATATCTCCCCAAATCCCATTTTTTAATGTGAACATTCACCTCTGTTTTGTATCCAAAATAGTATCAAAGCAGAATTCCTTTTGTACTTCCTTCCTACTGTCTTATTTGTTTCAGAAAGTATCCTGTGCCCAATTATATTCTCATGTATTAATCTACTACTAGACACGAGTAGTCCATAAATTCAGTTGTGAATTCTATACATTCCTTCCTCTTTTGTCACCACTGTCCTACAGCATCTCCAATGCTGCAGTAATTATTATTTGGTCTTGATCATCCTGACCTCAACTTCCCAATCCAATATCCACATTAAAGTAATTTGGCTATGCCTCTTCCTTTTTGATTATCCTTACTGTTTTCCACTTAGAATGAAAGCCATTATTTTTACCAAAATTTCAAGTTAAGTGAGTTTAGACTGAGTTAGTACCCTATAATTTTCAAATTTCTCCTTTTCCCAAGATATTCCTGTTTCAATCTAATTTTAAGTACTTGGCACTTGCTAATTCCATATATTTGTTACGTTGTGTATGTTATGGCAACAGGGATGTGAGACAGATGCTCCCATGGCGTTCACAGGCATGAAGCAGCAGGGGTTAGAGGCTGCTACTATCCTTGCCTTCTCCATTTATTTAGTTTAGGATTCCAGACCATAGAATGGTACTATCTACAGGATAGGTCTTCTTACCTCAAGTAACCTAATCTAAAAACTCCATCACAGATATGCATAGAGGTTTGTTTCATAGATGATACTAGATCCTGTCAGTTGACAGTGTTAATCAAAATCTTCCATTTTTCCTTACTGGATACATTTTTCTAATTTAGTTTTAGCTTTAATATTACTCCTCATATATTTTCTCCATCATCTGAAATTTAACTTCTTTATGCATACATCAGATACTATCACAATTACATGTCCACTTTATAGCACACCTCATTTTACTACAGTTATGGTCCTTAATTATTATTTTAGATATTATGTTCACATATTAGTCTAATTAATATTTCTCTCTCTCTTCTTCACATCCAAATTACTGTTGGTTTCTTTAAAAATAAATCTGTTTTATTGAAGTTGCATTATCTATGTGACAGATGTCAATGGCCACTTATTTTATAAATGTATAACTAAATCTATCTAGCAAGGCACAAATGAATTATTTAAGAAAAGATATATCTTAACCACATTCGATCTGTTTTTCTTCATTCAATATTACATTTGATTGCCTGAGTTTACAGTTCAGTGGATAAAGTACTTGCCTTGCAAACAGGGAAATCTTAGTTTTATGTCAAGAATCTACATTAAAGATCTGGGAATAGTGTTGTACACTTATAATCCTAGCACTGTTCAAATGGATGCAAGTAGATACTTGGCCAGGCAACCTATTGAGTAATTAAAATGTTAATGAGAGAATTGATCTCAAAAAACTAAGACAGATCTTAGAAAAATACCAAGGTAGAACTTTGGTCTTTGCACAAACAAATCTTTGCAAATACATACATATACAAAATTCATATACTGCATGGTCACACCTAGAGATAGAGTTGGTGTCATTACATTGGAATCGCAAAGACTGAGCACAAAAAAATAGATTGGCAAAATTCTTCAGCATCCTTTACCAGAGAACAGTCAAGAGCAAGAAAAACAGAAAACACAGTGTGATTAAAGTTCATAAGGATTAAATACATACATAGAGGAACCAACTATGAATTATAAAAAAAAAATTAAAGATATGAGATTTTTGCCTAGAAAAATAAAAATGCTGAATACCACTTTATAACATTTAATATAACTTTAGCATATTTTATCTCAAATTTTCACACTGGTATATACATTAGTCCTTCCCCTCATATTTAATTTCATTTTTCTTTATCCCCTCTTATTTCTTTCTTTTGTTACCTTAGTGAGTTTAATATCTGCACTAATTGTGTGTGTAAATGTGTGTCTAAGAAAGAAAAAGAGAAAGAGTCTGTGTGTGAGACAGAGAGAGAGAGAGAGAGAGCTAGAATGATAAATGACATAAGACTTCTGATATTTTGTTTTTCTAGGATGGCCTTAATTCACTTAATATAATATTTTCCCAGTTCATTCATCTTTATGGCTAAAACAATTTCCTTATGTATATAGACTGTGCTTTAATATTTATCCCTCTTCTGTTGAACACCTTGGTTGGATTAGTAATGTAAATACTGATCTTAGATCTGCAGTAAAATCAATGAGCCAGTATTGCTGTGATGCATAGATTTGGAATCATCCAAGAAAAAGTACCCAGGAGGTTTACAACTGAGCCAAATGGTATATGACAGAATACAAACTGGTGTATTAGAAGAATTTCTGGCATATGTTGAGCTTCTTGGGTGTTGCTGTGGGTTTTAAAAGACTCAAGAGGATACAATTACTGTGTTTAATTTACAATTCTTGTAAGGCAAGGGTCTCTCAGAAAGTAAAGAAAGCACTTGAAGAACCTAAAGCAATAGAGCCAAGGACTCCAAGCCTCTATTCACAAATATTCAATAAGCATAAAGTTCCATGGCTTCAGGAATGAGTGAAGGTCAAGACTAAGAGGCTCACAGATAAACGAGCAATGAAATTAAGATGAAGAGTGCAACTGCACTAGTTTAAAAAATACTGTGAGCTGGGAGAGGATAGATCAAAGTACTTGCTTGTTAGGGTATTGATATATTTCAAGGAAAATTTGCCAAAAGAATATACAGCCTGCCTTGAATCCAGAAGGATGAACAAGAATGGAATACATCATGACCATATGAAAGGGATTTTAGAGAGACATGAGGCAGTAGGGAGTAGATAGGAATGCAATGGTTGGGTGGACAGCAATGTTCCCCATTGGATGTTCATGATAACACTAAGGTTTTTCAGTCATCAGGGATAAGACTCTGGGCAGAGATCCCCTTGGGTTATTTGTCCAAATTCTGCATTCTTTCCAGCTAGTCATCACTCTTATTTCATGAACAAAGCCAGGAATATGGGCATGATTTGGGGTAATCCATCAGGATTTCTAGACATCTAGATGCCCAGGAAATGGGTTTTCTGGGAGGTAATGACAAGGTTAATGACAGGACAGACAGCAACTTGTGAATGAGCTTGTATGCTGGATATTGTGAATGTAGTGACAAATTCCTTCTCATATCATGGAGGAAACTACTTTGGGATCCAATGGATGAGTTGCATATAGCAGAAATCTGAGCAAAATTTTCAAGATTCAGTCCTCATCATTTATCTTACTGAAATTGAATCTTGTTCCTGCCTCTGTGCATCATCTTCAAGCTAGCTTACCCATTAGATTCAGGGATTCTTCTGGCTCAACCTCCCACCTCATAGTAGGAGTGCTGTGATTACAGTTGTTCACCCCCTCACCTGGCATTTTCAGTGGACCCTGGGGAACTCATGATGAACTCAGCTCATCATGTTTACCTGGTAAGCACTTTTAACTGTGGAACTATCTTCTTATCCCCTGAGATCTGATTCTGTCTCTCAAGTTAGTCTAAAAACTTTTCTCTCACCAGAATGTGGATCATGAATAAGTTAATATCCATACCTAAATATATTTCAGAAATGTCAATTAAATTCTCTATAAGTAGTTAATACTTTACTATGGGACAAGAGAAAAAAATAGTTCATGACAAATTAATCTGCTTCCCCACTTAGTTAGTCAATAAAATGTATTTCAAATGTTCATTTAAACTTGAAAGCAAATGAATTTCAAGCAGATTTCCATCTGAGCAGTAAATAAAACTTACCTTTTATCACACTTAGGCAACCTTTGATTTTTGTGCTGTATCATGGGTGGATGCACAGTGAGCATCTATTCAGAAGCAGATTTGGTGTCTCAGAGGCTTATGTGGAGTTTAGAAACATAGCCAAGAAGAAATTTTTAAAATTCTTTTTTATAGTCAAGTAATATCAGAACTATAACCACCAAATAGTCATAAAAATGAAAGTTTGTGTTCCTTTTAACTTTAGTCATATTCTAGAAAAATCACTCATCAGGTGGATGCGTGTGTCTAATCTCTCTCTCCCTCTCTCTCTCTCTCTCTCTTTATGTGTGTGAGTGTGTGTATGTGTGTCTGTCTTTCTCTCTGTCTCTCTGTCTCTCTTTTTTTTTAAATATAACCCAGGTTTTTATTAGGTCAGACAATTTTATTAAATTGAATTGCTTTATTTTTAATTAATTATTTTATTTATTTACATTCTAAATGGTTATTTTTTAATGCAATCAAAGAGTTCCTAATTGAACGGAAGGCAGTGTACCCTTGTTGCAGAGTGCCTCCTCATCCCATGGCTTATCCTCTTACCTCCTAATATTCTTTAAGTATAGACCTTTCTAGCTACAGCAAAGAAGGATTGATATGCAATGCTGAACAAAGCCTTGTACAGGCAAGTCTCCACTAGAACAAAGTCACATTTAGAAAAGGTTGCTTTAAGTATTTTTTTGATATTTATATCTCTTCTACTTTTCCTTTTATTGTTGTGAAAATTTTTTGATTGACATGTCATAATTGCATCAATCTGTGGAATATGATATAACATTCTAGTAAGTTTAGTCTATGTGACATGATTAAGTTTGAATAATTAACATTCATCCCCTTATTTACTAGTTTTTCCTAATTAGTCACTTGAAATTTACCTTCCCAGTTCTTTGGATCACATGCTTGATGCTTCACTATTGGTCAGTCACCCAGTTTTTATATCTGAGATTTTGTACCTTGACCAACAACACTGTATCCTTTCTCTTTCTTGTTCAGCCAATGGTAACTGCAAGGTAGACTGGAAGGAAAAACAGATAACAGTGCAAATAACTGGGTGGCCCGCTAATATTCAGGAAAAAGGCTTTGGAGGGAATGTCTGGTATAAGAATAAAAGTCTGCTGTTGGCTAACAGCCGGGGACATTTCCTGAGCAGAAGTTGTGGAGGGTACCACGTTTAGCATGAGATTAGCTATTGGTGGCTTAAAAAGAGAGTGGCTGCAGGTCTGTGGGAGGAGCAAAACCATGCCTGTGGTTTGTTGGGGATGGCAAGGCCTTAGCTCTTGGTTTATGAGGAGGAGCAACAGCAAGATTCTAGAGCAGCAGTTCTCAACTTGTAGGTCACACACCGATTGAAGTTCAAAGGAATTTTTCACAGGTCTTGCCTAAGACCATCAGAAAACACAGGTATCTATATTACAATACATAATAGTAGAAAATTTACAGCTATGAGATAGTGATGAAAAAAATTTTGTGATTATGGGTTACAACAACATGAGGAGCTGTATTAAAGGGTGAGAGAGCATTAGGAATGTTGAGACTTACTGGTTTAGGGAAACAAGTCATGTTAGTTGTGAAAGACAATTGATGATGGATTCAAGGCTCCAGAGAGCTCTGACTGCAGGCTCTTCATGCAGAAGTCCAACAATAGAAATGAAGTTTATATTGAAGAGCCAAACATTTTCTTCTATTAGAAGATAGAAACACTTAGATTAGTGGTGTATATGAACTTTGTCTGCAATTAGAATTGTGTAGACTTCTGTTTGTATGTAGTATCTCATTTGATGTATAAGCTGAAGGATTGGGAAGGCAAATAAATGGGAAAAGCACTTGCAACACAAGTATGAAGATCTTAGTTTGAATTTCTGAGGATGAATAAAGACAGATGATAGCTCCTATTGTAAGAAAAAACTCCAAAACAGGAGAATGCCTGGCATCATATGTGCTGGCTTCTCTGGTATATACAGTGACCGACAAGACAAGTTTGATATTCAAACATGATTAAAGGTGAGAATCAACATCATTGGTTACCTTTAGGGCTACACATACATGCAATTGCAAATGCACACACCTGCATGTGCATGCACACACACACACTCACACACACACACAAATGCAAGTGGAAAAAAAGGGGCAAAATAAACTAACAGTTTGAAAATGAGAGAAAATGTAGAAAGAGTAGGAAAACTTTTAGAAGAGGAGGGTTTAAAAAAACATCTCTTCAGCTTTGTCATTTTGTTTCCAGAATATAATATGCAAAGAAAAATTTAGAATATGTTGTGGTATCTTGAAACACTCCTTTTTTATTCCAAAACTAAAATTTAGAGTTATGTGACTAACACGTTTTGCTTATGCTTTGATGTAAAATCATCAGGAACACATATATGTAACTTTTGGAGGAACTATATATTTTTAGGACCCAAAGAATGCTTTTGATTAAAGTGATTCTCTGCTAAATCTTTACTCAAAAACCTCCACAATCATATGAAGGTCAAAGGAAAGCTATCTTTAATTAAAGTGAATGACTTTATTTCATAAAATTATAATGTTCTTTAATGATTGGTGGATTGAATTCAAGGCAGAAAACTGACATTTCGCCTTAATCAATGCCCATGTTATTAAAATCAATGTGGTCTATTATGTAAAGCCTATGGAAGTAACATTAATAACGGGTGACCAATAAAAAGTAAGCCACTCTAATTTAATTAAGATTTAACATAATGATAGTTAGTGTCCATTCAATATGCATTTACAGAACACACACAATGTTTTAGGTACTGAAAATGAATCAATGAAGAGCACCCATTTTCCCTTAAAGATTTTACTGAAGTGTAACTAACATAGCATTAAACAATGGAATCAGGTAACCCTGATTTTACAGTATTTCACCATCATTTTAAGAATTTCTCAATTTTAAATGAGAATTTATCCCATAGAACCAGTGAGTGAAGATAACCCTCCAAATTGTTATGAGTATGTAAAAGTACAATAGCTTCAGATTCATCCTCATGGATTTTGCTACTGAAAGTGTGTGAAGTGTGTGTGTGTGTGTGTGTGTGTTCATATGAATGTGAGACTATGAATGTGTATATGTGCATAACTTCATGAAAAGGCTCCAGGACACTGTCTTCTTGTATCATTTGGTGAATGAAGAATTTGCAGTTTTGTTTGGCTAGGTTGTCTTGTCTTCAATCTCCTCTTATCTGACATTCTCTGTTCCCCATAGTTTTAAGAACATGACATGTTTATACTTCTTGCATTGTCTAGCAGGAACTGACTCCTTTTTCACTTATTCTTGCTTTTTATTGTGTCTGCTTATTATTGTGAATTAACATGTAATAACATAATACTATATGATAAATAACATCTTATGTTCCTTAATAATTTTATTTCAATTTGTGTGGAAAAATGCATTAAAAATGATAAAGTGTCTGGGTTTGGTACTGCATAAGGGATGGATCCCCAGGTGCGACAGTATGGATGACCTTTGCTCAGGCTCTACTCCACATTCTGTCTCCATATTTCTTCCTGTACTGGCTAGTTTTGTGTGTCAACTTGACACAAGCTTGAGTTATCACAGAGAAAGGAGTTTCAGTTGAGATAATGCCTTCATGAGATCCAGTGATAAGGCATTTTCTCAATTAGTGATCAAGGTGGAAGGGCCCCTTGTGAGTGGTACCATCTGTGGGCTGGTAGTCTTGGGCTCTGTAAGGAAGCCAGCTGAGCAAGCCAAGAGAAGCAAGCAAGCCAGTAAGCAGCATCCCTCCATGGCCTCTGCATCAGCTCTTGCTTCCTGACTTGCTTGAGTTCCAGTGCTGACTTCCCTTGGTGATGGACAGCAGCATGGAAGTGTAAGCTAAATAAACCCTTTCCTCCCCAACTTACATCTTGGTCATGATGTTTGTGAGGGAGTGGAAACCCTGACTAAGACCAATTGGTACCAGCATAGTGGGGTATTCCTGTGACAATCTGACCATGTTTTTGGGAGTACTGTGGAAGGACTTTGGAACTTTGGGCTAGAAGATACATTTGGTGTTAAGTGCACTGTGGGATGTTGTATAAGAGCTTCGAAGATAATGTTGAGAACGTTGCAGTCAAAGGAGGACAGGTTTTTGAAATTTCAGAGAGAATATTAAAGACTCTTATCCAGGCCATTGCTATTTTGACTGTGAAGATTCTGTGGTTTTGGTTAGCTGGGGCTGAAGGATCGCCTGTGATTAATAAGATACCAGAACTACTAAAGCAAAACTATTACACTACTGTGACTATTGATGCTGGTTAGCTGGAGTTGGAAAATTGGCGGTGATTGGGAAGAGAGCAGCATCACTGAGGTGAAATCATCTGAGAAGTGTTTTCAGAGAGCACAAAGGCTGCATTCCAGAAATAGCCAGGGTTGTACCTTATGCTGTGGCTGGACTTGGTAATGTGTAAGAGTCACCCAGGTGGTACTGGTTTTGAAGGCATGAAGGAGTAATGAAGAGCAGCTGAGGCCTGGGCACTGTGAGAGGCCTCAGAAGGCCACTGGTGAAGGTGCAGCCTCAGTTGCAATTCCAGGACTGAAGCAGTTGTGCAAAGGAGGTGAGGCTTGGTACTGAGAGAAGCTGCAGAAGGCCATTGGTGAAGGTGCAGCCTCAGTTGCAATTGATGGCCCAGGACTGAAGGGGGCATTCAAAGGAGGGTAGGCTTGGCACCATGAAGAGAACCTATGAGAGGCTGTTGGTAAACTTGGTTGCATTGGAAGACAGCAGTGTTTTGGAGATGCCAGTGCTGTGAGATGACCACCAAGAACAGCAGCAGCAGTGGAGTACAGGCATCTGGAGCTGTGTGTTCTACAAAGGGCAGACCTGAGAAGTGACTCAAGCCCTTAGAGGAATCCAGAAGATTGTGAGTGGATCCCAGACATTGGACAGTTGGAGTATGATTTTGATTTTGATTGTGACTGTGGCCTGTTATTTTTCCCTCTTGAAGAAAGAAGGTATTTTAGTGTAGCCCAGAGTTAAGAGAATTTGAATTTTTCGGACTTTGAATTTTAAGAGATTGGATGTTTAAAAGGGACTAAAATGTTACATAAGAATTTGCAAAGATTGTGGGACTTTTAAAGTTATTTAGATCTTGGGGATGAATAAGGAAGTAAGGGTCGAGGCTTATTGGTGATGGGTTTGTGTGTAAAGTTGACAAGTTGTCAATTGTACTGGATAGTTTATTGAGTCAACTTGACACAAGCTGGAGTTATCACAGAGAAAGGAATTTCAATTGAGAAAATGCCTCTATGAGATCCAGCGATAAGGCATTTTCTCAATTAGTGAAAAAGGGGGGAGGGCCCCTTGTGAGTGGTACCATCTGTGGGCTGGTAGTCTTAGGCTCTGTAAGAAAGTCAGTTGAGCAAACCAAGAGAAGCAAGCAAGCCAGTAAGCAGCATCCCTCCATGGCCTCTGCATCAGCTCCTGCTTCCTGACCTGCTTGAGTTCCAGTCCTGACTTCCTTTGATGATGGACAGCAGCATGGAAATGTAAGCTGAATAAACCCTTACCTCCCCAACTTGCATCTTGGTCATGATGTTTGTGAGGGAATAGAAACCTGACTAAGACACCTCCCATGAGTATTTTGTTGCCCGTTCTAAAAAGGACTGAAGCATCCACACTTTGGTCTTCCTTCTTCTTGAGCTTCATGTGGTCTGTGAATTGCAGTTTGGGTACTCCAAGCTTTAGGCTTATCAGTGAGTCTATACCATGTGTGTTCTTTTGTAACTGGGTTACCTCACTCAGGATGATAATTTTAGTTCCATCCATTTGCCTAAGAATTTTATGAAGTCATTGTTTTTAATAGCTGAGTAGTACTCCATTGTGTAAATGTACTTGATAGTATATGTAAAAATGATTAATGAAACAAAAAACTAGCATTCACTATAAATCTGTATAAAAAAATAATTTTTGCATAGTCAAAGATGTATATTTTAGACATTTAACAACTACCTATCAGATGAATAAAAATTAAATGAGGCATCATCAAGCAGTGGGAAATGAAATCATATGGAAACTTACCTTTCTATGATAAGCAACCTACCAGTATTTTATCATAAACTTTGTAGTAACTTTATAAAATAGGTATCATTCATCTTCATTTTATCAATGAAGAAACAAACTTCAAGAGATTTTAATAAAATAGAAAAAACTCAAAAAAAAAAAAAAAGGAGAACAGGATATATAATACAATGACAAGCTTTGTATAGTGCTCTAGGGATTCAAACTCTGGTGGCTATGCTTGAACAGCTAGTGCTTTCATCCATTGAGCCATTTTCTCTTCCCAGGCCCAAGTTATGGGCATATATGTTTTGCATAATCGATAACTCTGATTCTCTTAGGATTTGTCCTATTGTTTTAAAAAAACCAAACAAAACAAAAAAAAAACAAAAACAAACCAACAAACACACACCAACAAACAAACAAAAAAACAAGCTTCCAGACAACATATGCATGTTGGCTTCCACAAATTCTGAGGTATTTAAATCCTGAAGCCAGATAAATTGCCACAACTGAGGTCATTCCTTTGTTTTCCTCCTACTCAATCCTATATAAAATTAATCATCTTCTTACCAGATACACAATCTGCTTTCTTGTTAACATTAAGTTTTATTCCACTACAGTTGTCATATTGAAGGATAGTTTAATCTTAGTGTTTAGTATATTAAAGAATAAATTAAATTAGTAGGTTATAATTCATGTCCTAAAAGAAAAACGATATATGGGATAGGGAGATGTCTTTCTTGGTAAATAAAGTGTTTGCATTGCAAGCATATTGACTTGAATTCAATCTCCAAAACTGATGTAAACAAAATAAACCCCTGAACATGGTAGTTAACTTGTAATAGCAGAGCAAGAGAGGTGGAATTAGGGAATGGGGGGTGAAGGAGCTTTCATTTCAGCTAACCTAACTCATTTGGTGAGTTCCAGGATAATGACAGTATCAAAAACTAGGGCAGTGCCTAAGGAATATTATTGAAGTTATTAACAGGCAGGCACACACACACACACACACACACACACACACATGCACACACACACATTCATACACTGAAAAAAAACAAACAATTTAAATAAAAATATATATTATGGCTTGTAGTAATACATAGCATGCATAGCATCTGTCATGGTAAATCTTGGTTATAAATTTGATACTCCTGGAAATAGAGAATCTGCATGAAGAACTGTCTTTGTTAGATTGTCTGGTGCACATGTCTGTGGCATAATGTCTTACTTGCTAACTAATTGTCTTAGTTTGGTAAAATGGAATGACCAAAAACAACATTAAGAAATAAGAGTTTATTTCAACTCATATTTTATAATACATCATGGGGTGAGGTTAGAATAGAAACTCAAGGCTGAAATCTGGATGCAGAAACTGAAGCAGAAGTCATGTATAAATGATGTTTACAGACTTAGTCCTCATAGCTTGCTCAATCTGTTTTCTTGTCGCTCCCAAGACCACATTCCCAGCAATGACACTTATCCCATATCAATCATCAATCAAGAAATTGATGATTGACCATTATAGACTTGTCCATAGAAAATATGATGAAGGCATTGTCTTAATTAAAAATTTCTTCCCAGATATGGCTAGATTGTGTCATTATGAAAAATAAATAAATAAATAAATAAATAAATAAATAAAACACAACTAACCCAGGACACTAAGAGATTTATAAAGGACAAGCCTAGTACCCTTTCTAGGAAGCTTCACCTCACTGTATAAGAAAAATTGCTGAGGGTTGGAGAGATGGCTCAGCAGGAAAGAACATTCACTGCTATCAAAAAGGACCACAGTTATCCAATGGATCTGGTGCCTCTGGCTTCCACAGGCATCCACAATCACATTAGTGTAATTAAAATATGGAATCATACACATACACATCAATTCAAAATAAAATATTATACAAGTGAAAGTAACAGAACACATGTCTGGAAACTACCATATGCAGCATTTGTCCACGATTTCTTCTTCATATTCTTTTGTGAATTTCAACCATGACTTACTTCAATGATGAACTGTGTCCTGATAGTAAATGATACAACTTTCTCTCCATGTACATTATGTCCATGGTATTTAAATAGTAACAGAAAGCAAATTATGAAAAAAAAAAACAATAAACAAAACTGACAAACAACTGTGAAAGACCTGATCATGTTATTTTGGGAGAGGGTGTTTGAATTATTTGGAACATTGAGCTGGAAAAGTCAGTAAGTATTAAAAGGTTGATGAATTGTTGTTGTTGTAGCTTTGAACATAAGAATTCTGAAAAAACAAAACAAATACAAAAAAAAAAAACATGGAAAATGGAGGGCTGTGTCATGAAGTTTCAAAGGGCAGTTTTAGTGTCTGAAAAGAAAAATCTATTAAGGCCATTCCTATAAAGTACTAAGAATTAAGAATCTGTGGATATGTAACCTTCTATGCATCTTTGGAAACATGGATGCTAGTTACCTGGGGCTAAAATATCAGCTGTGATTAGTAAGAAAGAAACACCATTGAGGTGATATTGGGCAATTGGTGTTCCTCAGGTTTCAACACCAACAAGAACCAGAGAAGTGAGATTGTTCAATCTCTTTACAGCCCAAAAAATCATGAGTGAGTCCAACATGGCAAACATTGAGCTGTTTTTATTGCTAGATTTTGGGTTTGCCTTGTGAAGGTCTTTTAAAATTTAATGCCATGGGTTTTCTGTTTTATAATAAGAAAATATTAAACATATTTTTCATTTTACAAGATCTCACATTTAAGAGACTTTGGGCTTTTAAAGTGACATAGAAATTTTAAAGTCTTAAAAAAAATATTAAAAAAACATGGGAGTACTAAAAGTTGAGCTATATATTTTTATCTAATATCAACAGGATATCATGGGAGTAAGAAAAGGTTAAAGTTTAATAGTGATGTGCATGCCTGTCAATTTGAGAAGCAGTAGACTTATGATTGCTAATCTTCACTGTCAACTTGGTGTATCAGGGAAGAGGTAACTTCAATTAAGAAATTAATTTCATCAGATTTATCTATGAACTTATCTATAGGAATTTTTATATTACTAATTGATATAGAAGAACCCAGACTATTGTGGATGTTGCTATCCTCATCTAGGTAAGACTGGGAAGGAGGCACTATGTTCCACTCCTCTATGTTTTCTGCTTTAGTTCCTGCTTGAGCTTCTGTCCGGAATTTCCTTAATGATGGAATGTGACCTGGAAGTATAAGATGAAATAAACCTTTTTTTCCTCAAGTTGCTTTTCTCGTGGTATTTTATTACCACAACAACAACAACAACAAAAAAAAAATAGAACAGTAATGAAGTAAAAGTTAAAAGGGTAATATTTTATGAATCTTGACTTGGCCCATTTTCTTTCAGTAGTTTATTACTGCCTTATTGGGAGAAAAGAAGCTTCTTAAAAATGTAGACCATCTTCAACCCAGTCTACATATTTATTACTTACTATAAATAAGGCATGGAAGTTGTCCACTATAGCTTTATACAGAAACTCCATCAGAGAAAGTCAAGGGGATAGAAAACACCAACAAGAAGTCAGATTGTAAGATTACAGCTACCAAGAGTTTGTGGATGTGATGTGTGCTTGTGCACAGGTCTACCTCTGATGTATGTGTGTGTTTATATGATGTGTGTATATGTTTTTGTATGTTTGTGGGTATGTAGATATGTTCAATATGTTATATATATATAACATATATATATATATATATAAAATCCATGTATGTGTGTGAAGTGTTAGTATGTATGTATGATGTGCTCATGTGTATGATATATGCATGTACATGCATTTGATGCATTTCTATGTACATGTTAGTATTTATGCATGGTTTTTATGAAGATGTGTCTTTGTAAAGTATCATTATATGTGTGATTGAGGTTATATAAGTGTCATCACAAAAGCATACTGCCAACTGGAACAATCAGGTGATATTCCAGAAGCCACAAGCCCCCACCAGCTAGATACTCCAGCAAGAACTGACCCTGTGAAGTCATCCCTGTCTCTGTAAGCCAGAACTTCATCTGCAACCTTGGATACTTTTTGCCACACAGGATAGCCAGAGATATGAAGCAATTTGGGATTACCGATTTTTCTTGCATCTCTTGAGGGCTGCTGCAACTGGGACAAGGATATCTATCTGAAATTACAGATGCCTTCCAGGACTACTAGCTCTACCTGCAGTCCCAGAGTCTTGCTGACATCAATGACTACAGGCCTTCCAACACTATGAACACCCAGAGGGCTGAAGGCCAGCATAAGAACACAAAGATCAGGGCAATGTGACACGAAAAAGACACAAGAATCCTACCTATCCAGGCCCTGAATAGCCTAACAAACCTGAAGACCAGGAAAATGAGACATTAAATCTAATCTTATAGAGATGATAGAATACTTAATGAGGTAGAGGCCCTTAAAAGGAAATTAATGCATATAAAGAAATACAGAAAAATACAATCAAAGATGAAAAAAAGGACCTTAAAATGGAAATAAAAGCAATAAACAAAACAGAAACTGAGGCAGTCCTGGAGTTAAAAGATTGTGGGAAGGCAACAGGAACTACAGATGCAAGCATCATTAACTGAATACAAGAGATAGAAGAGAGAATCTCACACTTAGAAGATACAATAGAAGAAATAAATACATTGGTCAAAGAAAATGTTACTTCTAAGAAGGTCAGAACAGAAAACATCCAGAAAATATTGTACACAATGAAAAAACCAACCTAAAAATAATAGGAAGAGACAAAGGAGAAGATTCCCAACTCAAGCAACAGAAAAATATCTTCAACAAAATCATACGGAAAAATTTCCTAAAAAAAAAAATGCTTAAAACCATTAAAAAAGAAAGCTTACATAACGCTAAATATAGTGGAAGAGAAAAGAAAATCATCTTGCCATATAATAATCAAAACACTAAGTGTACGCAACATAGAATGAATATTAAAAGATACAAGAGATGAAGGTCCAGTAATATGTATAGTCAGTCCTATTAAAATTACACCACACTTCCCAACAAAGACTTTAAAAGTCATAAAAGCCTGGGCAGATGCCAAACAGACTTTAAGAAATTACAGATGCCAGCCCATGCCATTATATCCATCAAAAACTTCATTCATTATAGAGAAAATAAGTTATTCTATAACAGACCCAAATTTAAGCAATATATTTCCATTAATCCAGCCCTAGAAAGGAAAAAGAAAATCTCTCTCTCTCTCTCTCTCTCTCTCTCTCTCTCTCTCTCTCTCTCATACAAACACACACACACACAAACACACACACACCACAGTACTACCACCAATATTGAAATACCAAGTATTAAAAATTATTGGTCATTTTAAATATTGCTCAACATCAATGGGATCTATTCCCTAATAAAAAGAAACAGGCTATCAGAATGGATATGGAAACAAGATTCATCTTTCTGCTGCAAAGAAGGGGGTAGAGGATATGGGTTAGGGGTTTTGCAGATGAGAAACCGGGAAAAGGAGGATAACATTTGAAATGTAAATAAATGGAATAATCAATAAGAAACAGAGGGATAAGATGGAACAACAACAACAACAAAAAGATGGAGTTTGCTTGTGCAGATGACTTTGCTAATTTTGTAAGCATAGAGATATATAACACTCTTTTGATACATTGTATAACCATGTTATGCATGTTTCAGGAAACTGATAAATCTGGTTTGCCTTTGCATTTCTCAGGTTTAAATAAATATTCTGACATGCAGAAATATTAACTGTTATATAAAAACAAAAAACAAACAGAAAAACAAAAACATACCTCAGTGTATCTTTTTTACATAGAAATTCCTTCAGTAAATGGCTAGAAAAGCTTTTTCCAAACAAATGGACCCCAGAAAGAAGCTGGAATAGACATTCTAATATCTAGTTAGACATTCAACCAAATATAATCAAAACCTATGGGAAAGAACATTTCATATTCATCAAAGAAAAAAATCCACCAGGATGACATGTCAAATCTGAAGAGCTATGCCTCAAATGCAAAGGTAGCCACATTCCTATCAGAAACATTTCTGTAGCCTACATTATACATAGAACACCACACATTAAAAATGGAAGACTTTAACAAGCAGATCTCACCAATGGTAAGATCTTCAGGATGTAAACTAAACAAAGAAATAATGAAACTAGCTGATGTTATGAATCAAATGAACCTAACAGATATCTACAAAACATTTCACACAAACAGAAAAGAATACTCCTTCTTCTCAGCACATCATACATCCTTCTCCAAAATTTACCATATAGTTGGTTACAGAGCAATTTTCAACAGATGCAAGACGATTGAAGTAATTCTTGATTTCTATCAAACGATCATAGATTAAAGTTTGAATTTAACAACAATAGAAACAAAAGAAAGCTTATACATTCATGGAAATTGAACAAATATCTACTCAACAATGTGTACATCAAGGAAGAAATGGAGAAGCAAAAGATTTTCTAGAATTCAATGAAAATAAAGAAACAGCATGCCAAACTTATGGGACACAAAGAAAGCAATGCTAACAAGGAAGTTCAAAGTATTAAGTACCTTTATTTTAACAAAACAAAACATTTCAATGAGTAACATGCTTAGGTTGTAATGCTAAATAGAATCTGACTGAAGAATTATGACAGCAATGGAGACAGGCAGCTGCAACATTGTTTTCCGTATTTTGATCTGGAATTATGGCAGGCAGTCTAAGTCGATGTTAACGTTACATTGTTCAACTGTGTGACCTCCAAAATTACTGCTTTTTTTTTTTTTTTTAGTCTACTAAGAATAAAATGTGTTTTAGTTCAGAAAAAAAAAAAAGAATGAAAGAAAGAAAGAAAGAGAAGAAAAATACGAAAGAAATTGGAGAGTTCACTTCCTAGTAATACAAACATTCCATGAAACAAAGGCTGATTCTTTGAAAAAAATGAACAAAATAGACAAATCCTTAGCCAAACTAAGAGTAAGAGAAAAAATATCCAAATTGAAAAGTTAGAAATGAAAAGGCAGACATAAAAACAGACAATGAGGAATATCAAAAATTAATTATGTTTTACTTTGAAAGCATGTTCTCTACAAAATTAGAGAGCCTAAATGAAATAGATTATTTTTTGGACAGATATCACTTAAATCAGGATCAGGTAAAATATCTAAGTAGTTCACCCATAATACCTAAGGAACTAGAAGTACTCATTAAAAGACTCCCAACTTCCCTTCATCCCTCCTCAAAAAAAAAAAAAAAAAAAAAAAAACCCAGGACCTGATGGTTCTTGTATAGAATTCCACCAGGCATTCAAAGAAGAGGTTATACCAATACTCCTAAAATGATTCCACACAGTAGAAACAGAAGGGATACTGTCAAACTCATTCTGTGAGGCCACATTCACCTTGATACCTTGATACCTAAACTACATAGATTCAACAACAACAGAGAAAGAGAGAAAGGAGAGAGAGAGGGAGAGAGACGGAGAGAGAGAGAGAGAGAGAGAGAGAGAGAGAGAGAGAATTTCAGACCAGTTTTCTTTATGAACTTTGATGCAAAATGGAATATAAGAACTCATCAAAGGCATCTACCATGATCAAGTTGACTTCATTCTATGGATGCAGGGGTGGTTCAATATGAAAAATCCCATCAATGTAATTTACCATATGAACAAACTGAAAAAAGAAAAAAAAAAAAAAACATGATCATCTCATTAAATGCTGGAAAGCATCTGAAAAAATTCCAATACCCCTATGAAACCCAAACTGAAATACAAAGAAGCAACAGACAGCAACACTATAATTGCCAACACCAAGTTAAATGGAGAGAAACTTAAAACAATTCCACTAAAATCACAAACAAGAAATGCTGTCCACTATCTCCCTATTGCTTCATTATATTACTTGAAGTCTTAGCTAGTACAATAAGAAAACTAAAGGAAATCAAGGGAGTACAAATTGAAAATTAAGAAGTCAAAATTTTGCCCTTTGCAGATGATATAATATTATATATGTGACCCAAAAAATTCTACTAGACAACACTTTATAGCTGATTAAGAACTTTATCAAAGTGTCTAGATAAAAAAATTAACTCAAAAAAAATCAATTTCCTTCCTTTATATAGACAATAAACAGGAAGTCAGAGAACACCACCCTCCACAACAGCCACAAATACAATAAAGTATCTCACTGTATTTGTAACCAAACAAGTGGAAAACCCGTACTACAAATTTATGTTTCTGAAAAAAAATAAATGAAAAAGATATTAGAAGATAGGAAGATCTCCCATGATTATGGATTGTAGGATTAAATTAGTGAAAATATCCATCTTACCTAAATCAATCTACCTACAGATTCATGACAATTCTGATCAAAATTACAATACAATTCTTTAAAGATATTAAAACACAACATTCAATTTCATAAAAAAAATAATAAGAAGAAGAAACCCAGGGTAGCAAAAACAACCTGAACAATTAAAATCTTCTAAAGTCACTGTCCCTGTCTTCAAGTTGTACTAAAGAACAATAGTCATTAAAAATTATGAGAAATTGCTATAAAAACAGACAGATTGATCAATGGAATCAAATTGAAAACCCAGATGTATACCCACAAACCTCTGGAAAGTTGACTTTTTTACAATTAAGCCTAAACCGTACAATGGAGCATCTTCATCAAATTGTGCTAGTCTCAGTAGATGTCTGAATATAGAAGAATGCACAATAGAGTCTTATTTATTACCCTGGACAAAACTCAAATCAAAATGGATCAAAGACCCAACATAGAACCTGATACACTAAATCTCACTGGTACAGGAGAAAACTTCCTGAATAGAACAACCACAGCTCAGGCTCTAAGATCAGCATTTAATGAGTGAGAGCTCATGAAACTGAAAAGCTTCTGTAGAGGAAAGGACACCATTAATGGGACAAAATAGGAGCCTCCAGAATGGGAAATGAATTTTACCAACCCCACATCTGACAAAGGTCTAATATTCAAAATATATAAAGAACCTACATACTAAGTCTAAGACTGGCCTCATAGTCTGAAGTTTTAAAGTTGTAGTAAAAATTATCCCAAAATAATTAAGAGAAGACTTGGCTCAGTGGCCAAGAGAACTGGTTGCTCTTACAGAGGACCAAGATTTTAGTCTCAGTACCAAGGCAGCTCACTACCATCTATAAATCCAAGCGATCCTCTGGCCTCTGCAGGGACTAAAAGCATAAGAAGTTAGACACATTCTTGTGGGTGCTGGGAAGTGCTTGCTGATGGACTTATGATAAGCTGTCTCCAGAGAAGCTTAGGCAGAGCCTGACAAAAACAGAGGCAGATGCTCGCAGCTAACCAATGGACTGAGTGTGGCGTCCCAGATGTAGGAGTTGGAGAAGGGACTGAAGGAGCTGAGGGGGTTTGCAGCCCCATGGAGGGAGCTCTCAAAGACTGGACCACCAACCAAACAATGCACATTGAGAGACCCATGGTGCTAGCCACATATGTGGCAGAGGAGGGTCTTGTTGGCCATCAGTGGAAGAAGAGGCCCTTTGAGTTAGATGCCCCAGTGTAGGGGAATGCTAAGAAGGGAAGTCGGGAGTGGGTGGGTAGGTGTGTGGGGGAGTACCCTCTTATAGGCAGGGGGAGGGGAATGGAATATGGGTTTTCAAAGGGGAAAACATTCGAAATGTATATAAAGTAAATATCCAAAAAATAAAAAAAAATAAAAATATAAAAAGAGCGTGCTCCTCTCGGGGGTGGGGGTGGGGGGCGATTAGTGCAGATCTAGACAGAGAATATTTAGCAGAGGATCTCTAATGGCCAAGAAACATTTGAAGAAATATAAAATGTCTATACTCATCAGAGAAATGCAAATCAAAGAATGCTGAGATTCTACCTTATATCCATTAGAATGTCTAAGATAAAAAACTGAAGGTATAGCACATGCTGGCAAGGGTGTGGAGCAAGAGGAACACTCCTCCATTGCTGGAGGGACTGAAAACTTGTACAATATCTCTGAAAAAAAAACTTGATGGTTTCTAAGAAAATTGGGAATAGTTCTACCCTAAGTCTAAGCTATTCCACTCCTGGACACATACCCAAAGATGCTCCACTATTCCACAACAACACTTGTTCACTGATATCCATAGAAGCTTTGTTCATAGTAGCCAGAAACTGGAAACACTTGTGTTCCTCAAATGAAAAATAAATTAAAAAAAAAAAAAGAGAGAAAAGTGTGGTTCACTTACACAATGGAATACTACTCAGCTGTTATAATCACTGAAGTCATGAAATGTGTAGACAAATGGATAGAAGTAGAAAACATCATCCCAGTGAGGGAACTCAGACACAGAGTATGATATGGTATGCACTTACTTAAAAGTAAATATTAAGCATGAAATGTAGACAAGAAGAACCCAAAGAAGGATGCTTGAATCTCTCTCAGAAAGGAAAATAAAATAAACCTCAGAGGTGAAGGGAGGGAGGGAACAGAGTGGAGAAGAGGATGGGGAGGGAACCATAACATTGGGGGTGGGGTATCACATATAGGCAGGTCTATGGAAAGAGAAATTATCTGCATCTGTGTGGTGAGAATAGTTTCTACCATGGGACAGATATCTAGAATCTGGGATGAGCAAGACTCCAGGGAGTCTATGTTGGTGACTCTGAGATTCAAAGAAGTGGGAAATATGTAGCCTGAATGTCCACCTCCTGTGCCCAAGCAGGCATCCTTGTGGAGAAAGGACACTAAGCCACCCACTAAACCTTGGACATGTAATGTGCCCTTTTTACAAGATGTTAGCAGTCAAGAAAATCCCCCACAGACATGCTCACTGGAAAGGTTGATCTAGGCAATCCCTCATTTAGGACATTCTTCAAAGTACAGGAAGCTATCACAAGTTGACAATTAAAGATAACTATGACAATATTTCATGGCACAAAGCTTTAACATTAGCACTTGGGTGTCAGAATCAGATAGATCACTATGAGTGTCAGACCATCCAAGTTTATCGAACAAGATCTTGTCTAATAACAACAACAACAAAAACTAAGCTAAATGGAATACTTCAAATTCATATACTATTAAGTCCAGAGTGTCTCCAACATCATCTGTATTTGCTCATTCATACAAGAGTCACTATTTGCTTGGAAACAAATACTGTATATAGCACATTCTTTTCACCCCCACTAGTATTTATGCAGAGCATAGGAGTTGGTAATCTTTTTCATCCCTGTTTGTCTGGCAGGACAGCTTAGTTTATAGAGGACTTGCATTCTTTCTCCCACAGGCCATATGAAATAGGCAAGCACAAGAACATACCTGAATTCCCAGGTCTGACAGTAAAGAGAGAAAGATCTCAAGAACTTTAAGTTTAGCCAGTCTAGTGAAATCAGTGAGTTCAATGTCCAAAGGTCCAAAGATACTATCTCAAAACATAAAGTAGAGGTCAATAGAAGAAAGTCACCTGACACTGAACTTTGCTTTCCACATGCATATACACACATATGCACACACAAACACACACACACACACACACACACACACACCTATATATGTATCCACACCAACATACATATACACATTCATGTGAAAAAATTCCTTTTTGACAAATTAATAAATATCTCCTATACTAAACATTGCCTGCATTGTATTCTAGGAAGAAATCATGTTTTCTAATAATTTGTAACACATAAAATCTCAAATTCTTTAATTGTGCTTATTCAAAGCTGGTAGCTTTCTGAAATGTGTGTAACTATCTGATGGCTGTGGGTTTGAGTGACATTTCTCTTTTTTCTTTCAGTTTTGTGGATATGCAATTTATTTGGGTTTCTTTATTAGCATGTATTTTCTCACATGCCAAGCTGCAGTCCAATCTCCACAGAGTCTTTCTGCTCTTCCTATATGAATCAAGATGAGCATAGTCATCTTGTTGTCAAATTCACCTGACAAATAGGTTTGCTACAACTAATGAAAACACTAAATAAATAACCCCCATCTAGTTTTTATGGATGACATTCGTTCTCAGAAAACAGCAATTGTTATCCCAAGATGAAAACATATATATTTCCTGAAGGTTTCATTTGGTTGTAAATCATGAAGTATATTTCCATTGGAAGTTATATTTTAAAATAAAGCTAGACCTAAAATTCATACATTCTCTAAATTTCTTAGGAGGGTTTACAACAAAGTTTGATTCTAGCAAGAACTACAGGCAAATTGCCTGTGGTCAATGTTATAGAAAAATTAAAACTATCCACAAATTATTTAGTGACTATACTTTATAAATAATTATATATATATATATATATATATATATATATATATATATATAAACATATATAAATGGATAAAATCAAGAGGTCAAAGACAGAGTACTCAATTACAGATGCTTCTCTTCCCCATCACCCTCAAACTTTCACTTTTTTCCATATTCCACGGTCATCTTCACTCAGGTGTCAGAGCTCTTGAACCTAAAATGATCTCGCAGCAGCTGTCAACAGCTATCAGTCCTGCTGTCCATTGTAGGATCCTTCTGTGGGAAAATAACAACAATAAGTAAGGCAAACAGAAAGACTTCTGGGGTAAAAGGTAAAGAAAATGGCATTGACAGGAAAATGGATGAATCTGGAAAGAATTGTGTCAAGTGTCAAGATCCAGAAAGGTAGAAATCAAATGTTCACTATCACACTCAGATTCCAACTTTTAATGTTTGTATATATGTGCGTAAGGGGTAGAAGGATGTATAAAATCTATGAAACAGGATAAAAGAAAGTGTCTTATGAAGTGTTGAGGAAAGAGATTGGAAAGTGTAAGTAGCTGTGTAACAAAAGTGGAAAGGAGACTGCTATTGAGGAATAGCACAAGTCAGGAAATGCGGACAAGGAAGAAGAGGGAATCACAAAAGAAAATTTGTTTAAAATACAGAAATGTATTTCTGTTAATAAAAATAAACAATTCTCTGTTAATAAAAATAAACAATTTAAAAGAAAAGATAAAGTAGATGGTTCAGTGGGTAAGAGTGTTTGCTGTACATGCTTGAGGACTGAAATTCTATTTCCCAACACCCATGTAAAAAGCAAGGCTAAGTCATATGCTAAAAGGGAAATTTTGGCTGTTAGAGGCAGAGCAGCAATAGAGACAGAAGAATCATCACTGGTACTTAATTGCTGAAATCATACCCCAGGTTTTCTCATTCCCTGTCTTGAAGGAATTAAAACACAACAACTGATATCAATTTTGGCATTCATCCACATATATGAAGGTGCACAAACGAGAACATACCGAGTGCATATATAGTACACACAGAGAGAGATAGAGACACAGAGAGAAATACACTAACAATGAAAAGTACTCAGATGCATTACATACTTTAATCTTTAGTTCTGAATACAGGGGAGAGACTCTACTTAGTGTTAACTACTTTATAAATGAAGGAACAGGGACTAAGAGTTTACTTAAGTAAATTGCTCTAAATCATACAACTTATAAGTGACAGAACCCTGAATATATTTGACTTCCTGTTGTGATGGAAGACCAGAAGAGATGAGGAAAATGAAAGGCCCTTTAAGTATATCCATCTTCATAATCCCACTGAAACTACGAAAAAAAAAAGGTAGGGTAAAATGAAGATGGAGACTTTAAATGAGAAATGATGAGAAAGATTAAAACAATAAGTGATTGACGGAGCAGGGACCAATAATACTAAGGATAATTGATAAAATTTCAAGTAATCATGTTATTTTATATTTATATATATTTATACAGCTTTAATTATATCATGCCATGTGTTCCATCTATCCTCAGCTTCACTGGAACTGGTTGATTCTATTCTGGGAACTACCTGGAGCCTTGTAGGATAGGGAAGGGCAAATCCACTCCCAGTGCCAAATTCCTAGAATGCTGAAAACATACATAGCAGAGTAATGATATACTAAACGTTATACAGAGACATCTCCTGAAACAATGCACAAGTGGGTACTACAAAGTGGAGATTAGTGTCACATTCACATGTATAATTAATAAACCTGAGTGCTAACGAGAAGTAAAAACCTCTTTCACTTGAAAATGACACTGTTAAATGTTCTGTAGAAATCACAGATCATCAGAAAAAAAAAGCTCAGGAAGCTGTGGATATCCCAGGAAATGCTAGGGAGTGCTTAATACAGGCTGCTCATCCATACTTGGCCTGGGACTTAACATCTCCCTTGAAAATGGTAAAATTTTAAGTGATGCCAGCTTTTTCTTCTGTACCTGAACACAGTACATAAATTTCCACCAGGATTTTGTATATCAAATGTATCAATAACTCTTCTAATATACATCTTGCCTAAAAAGAAAGTTCATTCACATCAGTATCCCTGTTGAGCCCCAAGTCTGAGCCCTTACAAAGCACAGGTTCAAATCCTACCTTCGCTGCTTACCTTCAAGACTTGGGACAATACATCAGCATTTCTGTGAAACAATATGTGACCCTGTTAAGTATCAGCAGAATAGAGGTTTGTTAAGAAGAGGAAGAAGGTGTTTGGGGCTTAGAAAAGTGATAGAGAAAGCACAAGGATCTGGGTTCAGTCCTCTCCTCCAAGAAGGAGGAGGAGAAGCAAGAGCAAGAAGAGAATGAGGAGAAAGAGGGTAGAGGGTTGTTTAATTGATTTTCGAGCTTCCATGGGTTCCATCTCACAATGGCACTCTTCAGCAGGAAAGTATGAGAGAGGAATGTAAGTCCACAGTGCTGAGATGAGCATTAGCTTCTCTGTGTTCTGAAAGAAAGAAGCCTATTGATTTTCCTTTGAATGATTGGAGCCCACTTCAGAGAAACTAACCTTCTTTCCTTTTGCTACATAGAAAAATGCTTTGAAAAGAATAAAAATAGTACATAGATTCATATGGGCAAGCACAGAAAGAGAGCTGTCCCTGGATTTGATTTTCTTCCAGGGACATCAATTTTAACTGTCACACTTTACAGGAAGGTGAATCGCTAAAACTGCTGAACCCACAGGGACAGCTTAACTGCAACCCATCATCTCCAGGACTACACAGTGATGCATAGCCCACCTGTGGACACTGATGCATAGCCCTCCTGGGAGAAAATACTAATGGATGCAACTCTACATCTCAGTGGAGGGCAGAGGCACCTGAGTAGAAGACAGAAGGTAAGAGAAGACTGCCTAATCTCACTAGTTGTTGAGATTCCTTCCATTTTAAATTCCATTATCATGTTTTTTCCATCTACCACAAGCACTAACTTTGACATGTGGAAGTCAAGGAAATATCTGATGATGACTCTGTGATTGAGATAGTTATAGGCACAGTGTCAAGTCACAGGTGACCTGTAGTAGAGAATTAGACTGGAGACATTTGGTGAGAAATAGAAAGATACAGTTTAAAAAGAAAGAGAAAACAGTGCTGAGAATGAGTGAGCTAATGAGCTGGAAAGTCTCTGAAGCATGGGATCACTAAGCTCATGACACTTATTGGATATACACATAGCACTCACCTTCTCTGTATAATGCACATTTTGCCACACAAGCTGTTCAGCATATAAAGACCAGATTCAGAAGGACTTCTAGTCTTTCTTTGTCAAATGGCTTCTTTCATATTAATCTTGATGCTGTAATTCCCAGCCCCTACTCTCCTGCTGCTTCCTCAGCACACTTCTATTCCAAGTATAACTGTCCTTCCAGGAATGCAATATTCCAAAGAGAAACTTGTGAACCTCCCTTTGGTTGTAATACTGTTACAGTGAACTTCAAGAAACAGGATTTTCTCTACCAATTCCATGGTGGGAGAAGGAAAAGCCTGTGGCTCCATAGCCAAACAGAAGATGGGTTTATCTGTATGTGACTTGTAAGATGATTTTATAGAAGACTCTAGTCGTGAGAGACACTAGAGATGAGGCAGTGAGGCAATGATGAAATAGACTACACTTTGACCAGTACTACTTATATTTAGTCATTATATATATATATATATATATATATATATAAAATGTCGCTATATAAACATCAAGTTTTATGTATATATAAAATCTTTATGTTAATATTACATAAAATAAGTAAGACAATGGACTATTTGTTTATCTTTCCCAATGTGAACAAATATAATATATCTCCATTACCCTCAGTTCACTATTACTGTCTGAATTCACTATTACAGACCTATTAAGGATGGGTGGGTGAGCATGACTTACTGTGTTACAATGGCACAAACTGAGACCCTATCAAATCTACCTACCCATATATTCCCACCTCACTCGCTGGCATTCCCCTACACTGGGGCAACAAGCCTTCATGGGAACAAGGGCTTCTCCTCCCACTGATGCCAGATAAAGCCATCCATCCTCTGCTACATATGAAGCTGGAGCCATGGGTCTATCCATGTGTACTCCATGGAAGATCGATTCATCTTCCAACAATCTCCCTGTCTGTGAATCCCATTCCCATACTCTGCACAATACCAGTGGCCACTTCTACCCATGATAATTCATAGGCCCTCTACTGCTCCCTCAGACTATCTTACCCACTCCTTCTGGCCCCAGTATGGCTGCTAGTCCCAGTGGTGCTATATCTTCCCTGACATTTTTGGGAAAATGAAAATGAAAGTCACAGTCTTTCCAGAAACCCCATCATGTAGTCCATGGCAACTATTCTTCTGAATGAAGCTGTACCTTGGACCTGAAACCCTGTTCTCCTCAGAGCCCCAACTGAGGACATTCTCCTGTCAGCTGACTTTCCGCAAACCTGAGTGTATCATTTTTAAGTCCTACCAATTAACACTCTTTCAAAAATTTTCCAATGTTTGAATTTAGAAATCTAGTCTTCTCTAAGAAGCAAAGGTAACACTGAGTAAAATTTTAACCTTTAAATACTAAACAGAGTAAACTAACAAACAGTATACTGAAAGATAAAAGCTAAATCTTACCTACCAATGAAGTATTTTAATCTTCTCTCATGATCAGGGTCATATCTAGCTTTAATATCACTGGATACCAGGTCTTAAAACAGAATTAGATTTTTGGTTTTTTTGGGGTTTTTTTGTTTTTGTTTTTGTTTTGTTTTTTGTTTTTTTGTAATCTATTAAATTTGACAGAGCCAGAATACCTGGGTATTATTTGTTACCTTTCATATTTCCCACAGAGAAGTCTGATATGGGCCTTTCAAGAGTTGCCCACCTACACACACACACACACACACACACACACACACACACTGAGTCAAAAGGCTTAATGCTCTCTATTCAGTCTACCAGGTTAGCTAAAAAGTAGAGACAATAGCTGCCTAACAACCAGACAGACCAGAAATCACTTCCAATCAGAAAAATATTTTTGTTTTTCTTTTGAGTACAAAAATTTTCTTTTTTATTACTATTATTCTTTAATTTTTATGCATTCTTTTATTCTTCACTTTTTATTGGATATTTTATTTATTTACTTTTCAAATGTTATCACCTCTCCCAGTTTCACCTCTGCAAACCCACTATCCCTTCTCCCCATTCCCCTGCTTCTATGAGGGTACTCCCCCACCTACCAATATACTCCCACCTCACTCGCTGGCATTCCCCTACACTGGGGCATCAAGCCTTCATGGGAACAAGGGCTTCTCCTCCCACTGATGCCAGATAAAACCATCCATCCTCTGCTACATATGCAGCTGGAGCCATGGGTCTATCCATGTGTACTCTTTGGTTAGTGGTTTAGTCCCTGGGTGTTCTGGGGCTCTGGTTGGTTGATATTGTTGTTCCTCCTATGGAGTTGCAAATCCTTTCATCTCCTTTAATCCTTCCTTTAATCAGCTCCTCCATGGTGGTCACCATGCCCAGTTCAATGGTTTGCTGCAAATATCCACATCTATATCTAGAAGGCTCTGGCAGAGCCTCTCAGGAAACAGCTATATCGTGTTCCAGTCAACAAGCACTTCTTGGTATCTGCAACAGTGCCTGAGTTTGGTTTCTGTATATGGTATGGATTCCTACCTGGGGCAGTCTCTGTATGGCTTTTCCTTCAGTCTCTGCTCCAGAATTTGTTTCCGTATTTCCAAATGTGTTCTTTTTCTACTTCATAATCAACAGCTGAGTAGGGATTCTGAGTACATGGGTAGAGACTTCTTCACAATACCAGTTTGCAGCAACTGTTTATTACATAAGAAAATAAGGTTCTCTTGGTATCCAGGTAGCTTACAAGCTTCTAGCCAACTAGAACTTTGAACACTAACCTTTTATTTGTATACTTTTAAAGAACAGGTCTTAACTACTACAGGCTGCCCTTGAACTCTTGATCTTCCTTTCTTTAACCTCCATGTTACAGAATTACAAGTTTGTGTCACCATAAAAAGTTTATGTGGTACTAGTGATGTATCTCTGGGCCCAAGCCATCCAGGCACAAACAATTGTGTTAATCCTCAGAACACAAGAAACAACTTTAAACAAAGATTGGATTGATTTCTAATTGGCTAGGCCAAGACTGAAGATATCAAATTTTCCTATTTGGGTTGAGCATAGCTGACTTAACCTAAGCAATGCATTTCTCATGGTGTAATGGAAAACTGGGGCAACTATGGTATGGGATCTGTCACTTTCATCTATTACAGGAAATTCTCACTTTTTGAAATTTGTTGAGATCCTACTGCACATCATGCTCTATTCTATGGGAGAAGAAAACATCAATCAGCATGACAGAAAGATAACACATCTCCTAGAATCACCTGGAACCACAGGGGTGTTCAGCCATAAGCAGCTTCTTATAGGAGTGGTGGACATTCAAACTCAGGTACTTATGCTTTAATGGTGAACAGATTACTGACTGACATAGCTCCCAAACCTGAGGAGTCCTTTGAGATAGAAGTTCATGAATTTCCCAGCCTTCTCACATTAAACATATGCCCACCTAAAATCCATAGTGTTATCAGAAAAGCATTTGTCCCGGTTTTTTAATCTACAGAAGGTTTGTACATGTGCATCTGAATAGAGCATTTAACAGTAAGTCTGCAAAGAAATATTTCTGGCTGGAGGAAAAAAAAGACAGAATTTTATACTTTCATTTCCTGTTGTTGTGATAAAATGCTACAACAAACAATTTAAGTGATAAAGGCCTTACTTGGCCCTCAGTTACAGGTTAGAGTCCATTACTGCAGCAAGTCAAGATGGAAGGAACTTGAAGCAGATAGTTAAATTACATGTACAGTAAAGAGAAGGGAACAATTAATTAATGCATGTATGTTAACGCACAGCTCACTCACCAGTCTACATTTCTCCTTCGTATTCAGTTCAGGGTACAACATATAAAAGACTGCTGCTCATTTTCAGGATTTTTTTTCTCTCTTCAGTTAAACCAACTAAGAAAACTGCTCAAATGGATGCCCAAGACCCAACCTAATTTAGAAATCACTAGTTGAGATAACTTTCTTAGGATGTTCTACATTTTCTCATGGTGTCAGTCTAAAATAACCACCACAAAGTATTATAAGAAGGAACCCTATTAAAGGCTAGGAAGAGAGATGAGGTCACATGGTTCCTTTCAAGAATCATCTTATGGCTTTGTGTGTCAGCTTTTAATCTACCTTCCAAAGCATTCTATCATGATAGGCCTGTTTGTCTCTACAACAGTGCTTGCTATATGGACCTAAATATGTCTTTAATATTTATCAGTGCTATGAAATCTGCTTCTACATGCATCCCTATGAGAGAAATAGCCACAATAAAAGTAGGACTGAAATATATCAAAGTGAAAGAAGAAATAGCAAAATTTATTTCTCTGTTTATAGACCATGGTACCTCCTGAGAATGATAGCCAAGTGGCAGGAACAGTACAGTGCTCAAATCAGGCATTGCTTGTCTTTAGAAAGGCTGGCCTGCAAAACACTTCATTATTTTTTATATATTAGACATGTATACTACAATATAATGCGATGAATACAATATTTTAAATGTGTCTGTTTGGGCTAAAGATATCTCCAATCTTACTTTGTGTGAATGTTTAATAAGTATATGCTGGGTGCTTTATATATTTTAATAGTAATTATATATTTTATAGTAAATTTCAACTCCCCAAATTTGTCATTATTGTCTTTTCACACTTTATGAAACAAGCAAAAACGAGGAATTAGTCTTACCCTATGGTCTTATATAACAGGGTTTCCATTTGCATTTTATTTTTGATTCATCTGGATTTAGCAAATAACACTCCTAATGAATTTTGAATATATTTTGGATATATAATTATATGATACATAAGCATGAATATCATATGATTTAGGTGAGTTTCTCCCAAGCCACCCAGGACACAAGAACATCAAAGAAAGAAGGAGAGAGACCAAAGAGATTTTGGTGATTTCAATCAAACAACAAAAGGAGCTTCAGCAAGTCTTGTTGTCAACTTAGGAGCTCCAAGCAGTCCTCTAGCACCACTGTCCAAGATCCCTCAATCACTGCCCTTCTGCGCTGGCCCTATCAGAGGTACTTCCAGTTTACTCCTGGTGTAATCTAAGGGGAATTTCATGGTAATCTAACTTATGGCATCATGTTAGGCATGGAACTTCCCCTTCCCCTTACAGATCCCCAAATATCCCCCAAGCATATCATGTCAACCCCTGCCTCACTTACAAAAGGTCCCTCAAATACCCACTTTCACTTCCTATCCCTTGGGAGCACTGCCAGCCTGTACTAATAATTCCAACATGAGTTTGACATTGGCCAAATCAAGGTTATCTTGAACAGTCCCCAGCACATCTTAAAAACTTAGCTACCTATTCCCATTGGTGCTACTCATTTAGTGGTCCAATTTGAACCTCTTCTCAAATCTTCACTTTTGCTAGAGAATGAACTCATGCAACAATAAATTAAGATAATGATGGTCAATATTGCCCATGACATAATTATACCTGGGTCATCTATTATTGTCCTCCATACTCTGATGAATACACTTATAGCAAAAGCTGTGGCCACATGTTGTTCTGTATGCCACCTCAATCATATGAAAGAACATGGGGCTGTATGCTAGAGAGGTGTAAAATTGACTAGGGAATATTCAATATTATCATCTAACCTTGCACATCTAACCTCACATGTAGAGGTTTACCTCACATGATGGTTCCAATATTACTCTCTATGCTAACAGGGATCCCATTAGATTCTGATATGACCCTACTATGAGCAATTGGTATTTATGTGGCCCCCTTATTGTCTTGATTATGCCAGCTTACTCTTCTATAGGGTGGTTGTCTCTTTAATGGGACAATATTAAGAGGCTGTTTGACACCTTGCAGATAGCCACTTATCTTATGATGTGAGAAATTCTCATACTAATAATTATTTTGTTTAAGTGTCTTGTACAGAATATCTCCAGGCAGAGTTTCATAGATAAGGTGACCCTCCAGGTGCTGATGTCTCTCAAAAATCCTGATGGTGGCCTCTCTAAATAAGTGATCAAAGCATGGATGGCAGAGATCCATAAGACCACCATGTAGGCTGTTCATCATCTCCTCGTTGTGTTACATGCCTCTGGAGTAATATCTCTTTGATGGTTGGTAGTCAATGACAGGTAAGATCCTGGAAGACAGGACAACCAAAGACAGGCTCATTTGAGTATACTGGGAATCTTCATAGGTGGGGTCAACAATGTTGAGGCAATGGCACCCCACTCCCAGTAGGTTGTCAAAATCTAAAAACAAAAGGGTGGATATGTATCAGGAACAGAAGGGTTGCCTCTATGTAGATACTGAGAGCCATGCAGTTGCAAAACCACCTCCTACAGGAGGACCTAATTGAGGACTGCTTAAGAGAGCAAGGATAGTTGTTGCAAATAATACCAGCGAATGAGAAACTGCTATAGAATAGATAATTTCTTGGGTTCAATGGGTGTGTGGGTGGAGGGTATTAAAGGAGCTTACAGCAGTGCTCAGATAAGCTTGGTGCCCCATTTCTCACCTGATCCTGGACATTCATCATTGATCCTGTATCAACTCATCGCCAACCCCCAAGAACAGGTAGGATCAGGCAGAGAGCTGTCCAAGGCACAGACAGTACTTGATTGCAAGGACTGGCAAATTTTTAAACTCTTACAAGTTAGAGGGATTCTCAAGAAAAGAACTATATTATCCTGATAAGGAATATAAACTATTAAAAAAAATCTATACAATAGACTAACAAATTATAAGGAAAATTTGGCTTCTATGGGTAGAAAACTGTGTGATGGTGTCTGACCTAACTTCCTTTTTAGTTTCCATGACAAAAAGTAACATAAAGAGAAAAGGGTTTATTTCATCATACAGGTCAAAATCTATCACTGTGGGAAGAAAGGACAGAAACTTATGAATGAACAACACAGAGCCAAAGAAGATCATGCCAACTTAAACTGACTAAGCTCAGTTGACAAACTCACCTACTTGTGTAGTTTAAGACAATCTGCTTAAAGATGGAACTACCCAAAGCGGGAGGAACACAATTCAATATCTGAGCAATATTTCAAATGACATTCATTTTTCAGAAAGTACTAGGTTGTGTGTTGACAGTTAATGCTAAGTATAACAGTTTATATATGAAAAATTAATTAATTAATGTAAATAATATTTATTCCATAATGTTTATTTATGTTATTCACGTTAGTGCTATTTCTTGCTCTATGGAAGCTTCATTTTAATCTCCCAGGTATTAGCAGAAGATGGGGTGCATTAATAAAGAAAATGTATGCTTAGGGATTAGGAAAGGGGCAGACCAAGATACTCTTTCAATGTATGATTTTACTTGGCTGGTAAAAATATTAAAAAGTAGTAAAAATAGTAAAAATATTTATTCAAAATATTCAATATGACAAAGTGTCAAAATTTGGAAGGTCCCATTCTGGACAACTTCAAGCCGACTAACAAAAGCTACTTCTAAGAATGAAGCATGGTAGATTTAAGATGATTGTTTCAAGACTTCAGACATATACTTGCTGACAGTAAGCCAATTTATCTCTTCTCTTCAAAGTTTTGATGTTGAAAATACAGTGATGCATATTACAAACTGTTTAATATACAAAGATTTCAAACAATTTTCTTGATTGATCTTTTTGATTAGGATTCAGGACAATGGAACATTTAGAATATTTAATTCTTTCATCTTAAAAAATGGTTGAATAATCTGCATGGTATCATATTGAAACAAAACATAAGCTGAAATGTTAATATGATAAATAATGCTTGTGAGTTAATCCATTAAAAACACATTGGTCTATGAGTTTTATTCAAGTAACTGAATCAATGAAGCTATCACTTCAGTAATGTAAAACCCTAGACAAATATTATTTCTATATTCCAGATTTGCAAAGCAACCACAAAGTAGTTGTATATGAAACCTTTCAGTTTCACAATGCCAACAAACATGATGTGCACATAAAATTTACCTACAGTTTGAAGTTGGCTAGAGGTATAGAGTCTCAATAACTAGATGAGTGAAACACTTTTTTAAAAGTACAACATGTAGTTAAATTGTAGAAGAGAACAAGGAGAGTCAAACTGAAGATTTCTACTTTCATTCTTTTTTTAAAACATTGGTCCACCTCTGAAAGCAATTTAAATTTTAGACACAGATTTTTCCTAGCTGGAAGATTATATTATGGAAGAAAACATTTTAAAAATGAATAAGCCACACAAAAGCACACAATTGGCTATTGTTATTTTTGTACTCGGATTATACATGCTCTGGTAGCACAACCCCAGCAACTCATTGTTATATATTCTTAGCATTTATGAGTTTGTCTTTTAGAGTTTCAAAAGTATATTATTAGAAGCTCCAAATCAATGACATACAGAAAATTGCATTTTTCCTACAGTAAGACTATAAAATACAAATGTATGACTAGCATAACTAGTGAAACGGCCCTGCCCGTATCTCAATGTATACTCATCTGTTTTATAGTCCATTAGTTATACATGACCTTTTGCTTAGATATGTATATCTCTCATATATCCTATGTTGAAATTTAATAAGAAATGGAGGAATTGAAGAGTCGCTTCAGCAATGATGAAGCTTGGAGTGTGGATCTTTCATGTTTGTTGCTGTGGTTGTTGTTGGTTATTTTATTTATTTACATTTCAAATGTTATCCCCTTTCCCAGTTTCCCTTCCACTAAACCCCTATCCTTCTCCTCCCCTCCCTGCCTCTATGAGGGTGGGTCTCCACCTGCCTACTCACTCATGTCTCAGGGACCTAGTATTTCCTTATCTTGGGTCATCAAGCCTCCACAGGACCAAAGTTCTCCCCTCCCAGTGATTCCAGATAAGGCAATGCTCTGCTAGTTATCCAGCTGGAGTCATGTGTACCTCCTGTGCACACTTTGGTTGGTGGTTTAGTCCCTGGGAGCTCTGGGGTGTCTGTCTGGTTGATATTGTTGTTCCTCCTACAGGGTTGCAAAGCTCTTCAGCTCCTTCAGTCCTTTCTCTAACTCATCCATTGGGCAACCCTGTGCTCAGTCCAATGTTTGGCTGTGTACATCTGCATCTGTATTAGTCTATCTCTGTCAGAGCCTCTCAGGTGACAGCTATACTGGGGCTTTTGTTATGTAGCACTTCTTGGCATCCACAATAGTGTCTGGGTTTGGTGAAGGCAGATGGGATGGATTCTTTAGGTGGGGCAGTCTCTGGATCGTCTTTCCTTCAGTTTCTGCTTGAAAACATGTCCCTGTATTTTCTTTTGACAGGAAGAATTCTGGATTACATTTTTTGAGGTGGATGGGTGGCCCCATCTCTCACTGGGGGTCCATGCCTATCCACTGGATATAGTCTCTAAAGATTCTATCTACCCTTTGTGGGGTATTTGTTACTATTGCAAAGGATGTTGTTTCTGTCATTTTTTTTTTTTGTCAGTCCAGTTATCCTTTGAGTAGAGGAAAGCTACTGATTTGATTGAGTTAATTTTGTATCCAGCCACTTTGCTTAAGTTGTTTATTAGCTGTAAGAATTCTCTCATAAAATTTTTGAGTCACTTATGCATACTATCATATCACTTTCAAATAGTGATATCTTGACTTCCTCCTTTCAAATTTGTATCCCTTGGATCTTCTTTTGTTGCCTAATTGCTCTGGCTAGAAGTTCAAGAACTATAATTAATAGGTAGATGATAGTGGGCAGCCTTGTCTTGTCCCTGATTTTAGTGGGATTGCTTCAAGTTTCTCTCCATTTAGTATAATGCTGACTATTTGCCTGCTGTATATTGCTTTTGTTGTATATAGGTATGGAACTTGAATTTCTAATCTCTCCAGTGCTTTTACCATGAAGAGGTATTATATTTTGTATTATTTATATTGTGTATTGTATTATGCTTTTTCAGCATCTAATGTGGTGATAATGTGTTTTTTCCTTTGAGTTTGTTTATATAGTGGATTATGTTGCTGGATTTATGTATATTGAACCATCCCTGTATCATTGGGATGACGCCTACTTGGTAATGGTAAATGATCATACAGATTTGTTCTTGGATTTGGTTTGCAAGAATTTTATTATTTGTAAATCATTACTAATGAGGGAAATTGGTCAAAAGTTTTATCTCTTTGTGGGGTTTAGTATGACTTAAGTATTAGAGTAACTATGGCTCCATATAATATATTAGGTGGAGTTATTTTTGTTTCTATTTTATGAAATACTTTGAAAGTGTTGGTATTAGGTCTTCTTTGAAGGTCTGATCTAATTCTGCATAAAAACCACCTGGTCCTGGTGATTCTTTGCTGGTGTTGTTGGAAGTCTTTTAATGAAAGGTGTTATGAAGTAGTTTAGATGGTTTATCTGATCCTGGTTTAACTTTAGTATTTGATATCTGGCTAGAAAATCATCCATTTCTTCTAGATTTTCTAGTAGTGTCAAAAATTGGCTTTGTAGTAGGATATGCAATTTTTAAATTTCTTTAGTTTCTGTTGTTATGTCTCCATTTTCATTTCTGATACTGTTAATTTGGATACTGTCTGTGTGCCCACTGCTTATTCTGGCTAAGCATTTATCTATCTTGTTGATTTTCTCAAACAATCAGCTCTTGATTTTCCTGATTCTTTGTATAGTTATTTTTGTTTCTATTTGGTTGATTTCATTTCTGAGTGTGACTATTTCCTGATGCCTACTCTTCTTGGATGTTTTTGATTCTTTTTGTTCTAAAGCATTCAGATGTTCTGGTAAGCTGCTTGTGTTTGTTCTCTCTAATTCCTTTATGGAAGGACTCAGAGTTATGAGTTTTCCTCTTGCCACTGCTTTCATTGTGTCCCATAAGTTTGGGTATGCTGTGCCTTCCTTTTCATTATATTCTAAAATCTATATTTCTTCCCTGTCACAGTTATCATTGAGTAGATAGTTGTTCAGCCTCCACATTTGTGTGAGCTTCCTATTGTTTTTTTGTTGTTGTTGGTGTTGTTTTTGTTGTTGCTGCTGTTGTAGATGAGCCTTAGATTTGTAGTGATCTTTTAGGATTCATGGGATTATTTCAATCTTCTTGCATATGTTGAGGCTTGATTAAGGTACCATGATGTTCTGAGAAGGTATATTATTTTGTTTTTGGATGAAATGTGTTGTGGTAATGTTCTGTAGTTATCTGTAAAGTCCATTTGGTTCATAACTTCTGATAGTTTCACTGTGTCTTTGTTTAGTTTCTTTTTCCATTCATGATTATGTGGTGTTAAAGTCTCCTGTTATTATTGTGTGATGTTCAATGTGTGATTTGTGTTTCATTAATGTTTCTTTTACATATGTGGGTGCCCTTGCATTTGGGGCATACATGTTCATAATTGAGAGTTTCTCTTGGTGGACTTTTCCTTTGATGAGTATGTAGTGTCCTTCCCCAACTTTTTGATAAATTTTCATTGAAAATCTATTTTATTAGATACTAGAATTGCTACTCCAGCTTGTTTCTTGGCACCATTTGCCTGGAACAATTTTTCCAGCTTTTTACTTTGAGTTAGTGTCTATCTTTTTCACTGAGGTGAGTTTCCTGTGTTCAGCAAAATGCTGGGTCCGGTTTATGTATCTAGCCTTCTAGTCGATGTCTTTTTATTGGGGAATTAGTCCATTGATGTTGAGAGATATTAAGGACCAATGATTGTTGCTGCCCATTATTTTTGTTGTTAGAGGTGGAATTATGCTTGTGTAGTTCTCTTCTTTTGGGATTGTTTTGAGAATATTAGATTCCTGCTTTTTCTTGGATACAGTTTCCCTCCTTGTGTTGGAGTTTTCCTTCTATTATCCTATGTAGGGTTGGATTGGTGGAAAGATATTGTTTAATTTTTGTTTTGTCATAGAAAATGTTGGTTTCTCACTGTATGATAACTGGAAGTTTTGCTGGATATAGTAGACTAGGCTGGCAATTTTGTTTTCATAGAGTCTATATGACATCTTCCTAAGATCTTCTGGCTTTTAGTGTCTCTATTGAGAAGTGCGGTGTATTTCTGAAGGGTCTTCCTTTATATGATACATAACCTTTTCCCCTTACTGCTTTCAATACTCTTTCTTTGGTCTGTGCATTTTGGATTTTAATTATTATTTGATGGGAGGAATTTCTTCTCTGGTTCCATCTATTTGGTGTTTTGTAGGCTTATTGTATGTTGATGGGCATCTTTTTCTTTAGGTTACAGAAGTTTCCTTCTTTAATTTTGTTGAAGATGTTAGCTGGCACTTTGTGTTAAGAATGTTCACTCTCTTCTATGCCATTTATTCTTAGTTTCTGTCTTCTCATTGCATCCTGGATTTCTTGAATGTTTTGAGTTAGGAGCTTTTTGCTTTTTGTATTTTCTTTGACTGTTGTGTCAATTTCTTCTAGGGTATCTTCTATGCCTGAGAGTCTCTCTTCTATCTCTCGAATTTTTGTTGGTGATGCTTGCATTTGTGACTCCTGATCTCTTTCCTATACCCCTTTTCCATCTCCATGGTTGTCTCCCTTTTTATTTTCTTTAATATTTCTATTTCCAGCTTTAGATCCTGATTGCTTTTGTTCAATTCCTTTATCTGTTTGATTGTATTTTCCTCTATTTCTTTAAGAGATTTGTTTTATTCCTTTTTATGTGTTTCTACTTGTTTACTTCTGTTCTCCTGTGTTCTTTAATTGAGTTATTCATGTCTTTATTAAATTGCACTATCATATTTATGAGATGGGATTTTAGATCTGAATCTTTCTTTTTAGGTATCTTAGGAAATCCAGGGCTTGTTGAGGTGGGAGAACTGAGTTCTGATGTTGTCAAGTAGCATTGAATTCAGTTGCTTATATTCATGAGCTTGCTTCTCACCATCTAGTTATCTCTAGTGTTAACTACTCTTGCTGTCTCTGACTGGAGCCTGTCCCTCCTGTGATCCTGGTTGTGTAAGAAGTCCCTTGGAGTTCAGCTTTCTCTGAGATCCCATGATTCTGGGATACTGTGATACTGAGAACCTGGGTGTTTCCAAACTCCTGGGAGTCAAGTTCTCTCTGGGTGTTGTAGGAGTAAGTGAAGAGTCAGAGCCCTGGGTCTTCTCCAGGCACAGGTACAAGTTGGAAGGAACCCAATCCTCTGGCTGGGCAATGGTTTGTTTCCCTGGTTCCTGTGGAGGTCCCAGATACTCCACGTTTTGGCAAAGATGTTGTGGCCTCAACTGTGATATTGAATGTGTCAGCACTCCAGTAATTCTGGGTGTATCCAATATTCTGGGAATTGAGTTTCCTTTCTTGTCATGTGATCCAGTGCATATCAGAGCACCTGTGATCCTGGGCATTTCAGAGGACCTGAGAATTGGATTTTGAATCCAATGAATTTTGTAGGGGTGGGTGCAAAGCCAATGCTCCAGGTCTGCTCCAGATGCAGGTTCAAACAAGAATGAACCCGTGTCACTGGTTAGGTGGAGGTTCCTGCATCACTGGATCCTGCAGGTCTCATTTACTCTGGGTGTTGGGGCAGATGTTGTTGCATCACCTGTGTTCCTGGGCATGTTAGATCACCTGGGAGTCAAATTTCCTCTGGGTGTTGTAGGAGTGGGAGCAGTGCCAGCACTCCAGGCCTTCTCTACTCACAGGTTCAAAAGTAAGGAACCCATGCCTCTGGCTGGACGGGTTTCCAGCAACCCTGGATCCCCCTGGTCTGCCAGTTACTCCAGTTATTGGAGCAGATGTTGTAGCTTCACCTGTGATCCTGAGCATTTCAGAGCACATGGGATTCGGGCTCCCTCTGGGTATTGTAGGAGTGGGTGCAGAGCCAGTGCCCCAGGTCCTGTGGGGCTTTTATAATTGACAATGAGACACTTGAGAAGAATTACAACAGAGAGGTACACTCCTTCCACCACCTAATAAGCTAGCTAGAGGCAGTTTCCATGGAGAAAAAGATAGCCCTTGCTAGGCAATAAATCTGCCAAGAACTTGATTTTGGACCATTGTCCTTCAAATTGTAAATATAAAAGTTCTATTACTTATATAAGGAAAAACAAAAACAAAAATACCTGACATCAAAAAAAACAAAACAAACAAACAAACAAAAAAAAACCAAACCAACTGAACAACTAACCAACCAACCAAACAAACAAACAAACAAAAAAACGGTCTTTCATATTTTGTTATAGAATCCTAAACAGACTAAGACAATAATCACTATATTCATGAAAATATTGACTTTTTTAAAATGAAAGAAAACAGAATGGAAGTAATATATTCTGCCTCTAAGCACAGAGACATGTGAAAACTGATACTGGAGGTTGTAAAAGTGGAAACAGAAGGTGACATCTTCCCTTAAGTCCACCACTCTCCAGTGTTTGGATGTGGAATATTGTCTTCTACATTCCTTTTCTTCAATTGTATTCACAGTCTGCTTTCCATTACCCATCCTCTTTTCTTACTGACCTTTTCTTCTCATTCTCATTTCCAGATACATCTTCATTGTTATTTGTACACTCTGTGGTAACACAGCTCATAAAGCTAGCCCTATCTCATACACAAAGACACATACATATGGAGGATTCTCAGTTCCTGAACCCTTTCCCCACCAACCACAGAGTCACAATTAAAATTGTTCCTTGACCTCTCCTTTCCTATTTTAAAACTCCAAACCTACTGCTCATTCTTCTCTAATAACGACATCAAGCATCTGCTGCCCGTAGCATACACTCCATGTTTCTCCAGAAAGCTTTATTATGACTGACTTTCAGTCTAGTCATAGGACACCTTATTGATGAGCTTTACTGGAAAGCAATTCTGCACTAAAGGGAAGTCTTGTTTCACAAGTTAGAGTATCCAAGGTTTAACTCCAAGTTCTACCAGAAATAAATCTGGGTGTGACTGCACAGCTGTATCCCCAAAATTATGAGGGGAATAGAGAAAATAATTGAGATATTCTGTCTGTCTTCCTAGCTCCAAGTTAAAAGAAAGAGCCTGTCTCAGGGAATAAAGAGACACATGATAAAGCAGGGTATTCCATGTCCACTTCTGGCTTACAATACTCACCCATATATACACCTCACACACAAACACACAGAGAGAGAGAGAGAGAGAGAGAGAGAGAGAGAGAGAGAGAGAGAGAAGGAGAGAGAGAGAGGGAGAGAGAGACAGACAGACAGATAGAGACAGAGAGACAAAGAGAGACAAAGAAAGATATCAAAACAGATACACAGAGACAGAGAGAAACAGAGACAGAGGGATAGACAGACAAACTTACAGAAATGAAGGACCCAGAAGGAGAGACAAAAATTATAAGAAGGAGGTAGACATACTCTCTGTGTTCATCTTCTAAGACAGTGATTTCTCTCAAAAGCCAGACAGCCATGCTATAGTTTGAAAATTTCAAACAACCAGTGAGCTTTCTTTGGTAAGAATTTCCAGTTTTCATACCTAACTGAAAAAAAAAAGAGTTAGTATGTTGGAAAGACTGCAAAGCTAGCTTTCCATAGAGCAAATGAGAGACCTGTGGGTAAATGGAAATTACCACCACCACACAGGCCTCTCATGTAGCTATGATTGTATATTTCCTTGCACACTCTGTTCTTTCTCTTCTCATGTTCCACTCATTCCTACTACCATTTTTCCATTAGGTAGTTAACTGTGGATACTAAAATGGATACTCAGCTTAGAATTCTGAGCAGCCAAAGAAAAAATTGTAAAATTTTCAGTTGATATCAATATGAACAAAATTGAAATCAGTGGACTTTTGTTTTGCCCAACACACAATTTGCTTTTCTTTAAACACAAGTAAGTAGTTCTTGCAAGCAAGGTGAGTATTCCTCTTGTGGTATATTCTGCCTCAGGGTACAATTAGTCCATTATGTTTCCTCAGGTCTTGCCTGTTCCTCAAGCAAAGAGCAAGTGTGCTGGTGAGTTATCTATCAGCCAAGAAATTTGAATGAAGACCTGAGCTTAGAACCCCTGTATCCATGTAAAAGCTGAATGTGGCACCACATGTCTGTAAGCTAAGCACTTGGAAGACAGAGACTTGGATCTCACTAACCAGCCATCAAATGGTGAATTATGTGTTCAAGAGGAGAAATGCCTCAAATATAAAGCAAAGGGGCTAGGGAGGTGATTCAGAGATTAAAAACACTTCTTGCTCTTCCAAAGGAATGGTGTAACTCTAACTCCAGGGAACATAGCACATTCTTCTCATCTCTGAAGATACACTCACAAATGTGGCTTATACAAACTTGCATGCAAATAAGGAAACAAATTGAAAATAAGGTGAAACAAATAGAGGAAAACACTCTAATGTGAAGCCTGATTTCCACATGTTTATACACTTACCTGCATGTATACAGGCAAATGCATAAAAATGCATACACTCACTCATATGCACAGACAATAAACACAAATAAAACAATACAAAATAAACTACATCATTTTATGTAATGTTATCATACAAAATCTGCTTTTTTAAAAAAAAAAAAAAAAGGTATCTTTATTAGTGCGGAATGGAATTTTTGTAGAAGTATCTGGATTTCAATGAGCCATAATGTTTGGATCCCATGTATGGAACTGGTAGAGTGATCTTTAATGATTACATGGCATTTCTAATGGTGATTTCAGATGCCACCTGTTATCCACTCAGCCAGAGGGTAAAAGCCAGTTTCCACACAGGGAAACATAAACATGCTTGATAAGACCAAGAGCCACACTGAAAGTATATATTATCCAACGTTTATGACCTTTGCAGTAGTTCTTTCTGAGTCCTTTATCTAACATCTCTGCCCCAAGTCCATGCAGATAAGAGCATAGGAAAGAGTGGCGTGTGTGCTTTGTATTCATGCACACTACAACCAGCCCACAGACAGTGACATTTCCAAACTCTTATACTATATGACCTATACAGATCTATTCTGCAGGGGCAATGATGGAAAGAAACAGAAGCTTTGGCTATCACTTTGGAGTTCATGGGTCTCAAAATGGCAATACTCATTCTCTGTGTACTCTCTGTTCTTGGATATACATGGCCTTGTAAGTTTTTCTCTCTGTGTTGGGTGTCATCAGCACATCTCTCTCTTCCTCCCCAAAATACTTATGTATAGAAATCATTTTGTCTCTTTGAGTTTTCTGGTAAAGGTTGGGACGGTGGTTACTATAGAACAATTGTAAATATCTAGGGCCACCTTTTGGAAAGACTGTCAACCTTGACATTGTAAGCTAGACTTAGTAACAACATAAGCTTAGAGGTGAAGAAGGCATCTGAAAAAAAACCCAACTCTTTCTAAAGCAATAGGGAGTAAGAGCAATTTTCCCCCATGTCCCCAAGATCATAGAGTGTGAAGAAACCAGGCCCCAGTGTCTCCTGAAAATTTAAATTTAAATCTCCAGGAGATTTTTAAAACTTGTTTTTATTTCAAAAGCCCAGGAAGAAAATTATTTTCAGTTATTCACATGACCACATAGAAATATCCTTTGTTCCCACTGCAGTACCTGGCCAAGCTCCTGGGAAGCCCTGAGTTACTTCCAATCTACAGTTTTTCCCTGATACCAACAATAGCAACTCTCTTGGGGCTAGAGAGAAAATACTGTGTTTACTCACCTAATTCCCTGTTATATCAAAGAAACTGATTGTTTGCTGCAGAAAGCAGGTCAGTAAGCAGGCTCAGATTCCTCCTGACTTTAAACCCATGCTCCCTTAAACCCAGAATCATGGGGGAGGAATGAAGGAATGAATATAATGCTTGTGCTGGTTTTAATACGGATGGCCACCATGGACTCATATATTTGAATGATTAGTTTCAAGTTGGTGGAATGATTTAGAAGTTTACATGGGAATATGTGTGATATGGTTTCAGTATGTGTAATCTTGTTGGGACAAGTATGTCACTGGGAATGGTCTTTGAGATTTCAAAATGCTATGTAATGTCTAATCTAACTTTCTACCTTTCTCCATCTTTTAGATAAAATACAAGCTCACAGCTACTGCTTGAGTGGCATATTTGCCTGTCTGCTACCACTACAATGACCAAGGATGAACCCTCTGAAACTATAAAAACATTCTCGAGTTAAATGCTTTTTCTCTATAAGTTATCTGGGTATCCATCCCATATACAGACACCAAACACAGATATTATTTCTAGCGCCAAGAAGTACTTGCTGACAGGAGTGTGATATAACTGTCTCCTGAGAAGCTATTTCAGAACCTGGCAAATACAGAGGCAGATGCTCGCAGCCAACCTTTGGACTAAGCATGGGGTCCCCAATGGAAAAGTAAGAGAAAAGACTAAAGGAGATGGAGGTGTTTGCAACCCATAGGAAGAACAACAGTATCAACCAAGCAGACCCCTCTCCCCCAAAGCTTCCAAGGACTAAACCACCAACCACAGAATACACATGGAGGGTCCCATGAAACCAGCTGCATGTGTAGCAAAGGATGGCCTTGTCAGGCATCAATGGGGGAGAGGCCTTTGTTCCTGTGAAGACTTGATGCCCCCGTGTTGAGGAATGCCAGGGGAGTGATGCCAAATTGAGTAAATGGGTTAGGGATCACCCTCAGGAAAGCCAGGAAAGGGAAGATGAAATAGGGGTTTTCAGGAAGAGAAAACCAGAACAGGGATAATATTTGAAATGTACATAAATAAAATATCCAATAAAAAATAAAAAAGAATGTTTGAATAAGAAAGAAGAAGAAAGAAATGATATATCTTTACCAATAGAATAAAATCAAAGACAGTACTTAGATAATCAGCTACTCATTATGCCTAACCCTTAACCATTTGAATGATGAGAACTTGTAATGACTATGGTAGTGCATCATATCTCAAAAGAAAATCACTATAAAGTGGCACTGGGTGACTAGCAGTGGTAGCTGCCTTTTCTCTTCCAACAGTAGAAGGAATGGAATTTAGAGTGTTAGCTTCCTCAACACTCAGATTCAAGAAGAGCTAGAGTTTTTAGAACCTGTTTTCATTTCTGCACAATTTAATTTTTTATTTAAGTAGAAATTTAAATGTATGGACTTCAGCTAGACCAAGGGTTCAGGAAGTAAGGATGCCCATCACCTATGTAGTGGTAGGTGGATATGGAGACACATGTATAATCTAAGAATCTGCAAGAAGCATAGGCTAGAATTCTTCAGATCAAGTTAACTAGCTAGACTGGCTTAATCAGTGAGTGATCTCGACTACATGAAAAAGTGGGAAACAATGGACAAATTTGTCAGATATCAATATTTGACCCTTCATTAATATGCACACATGTGAAAACTAATGCACACATATATGATTTATGTCCCTAAACATATATACACAGTACATATGCATACACACACAAATACACATACATGCATATGAGCACACATACTTAGAAACTGTGTTCTTACCTGAAATTTCACACTCAATAACTCCAAAATAAAGTTACAAAATAAAATTTGCAAAGGAAGTCTCACAGTGTTGGAAGTAAGTTTACAAGTTTGTTTTTGGCCATATTCATAATCATTTTCAGGAAGATCCAGCCACCTGAAGCTCTTGGAACCTCAGGGTGAACATAGTCTGTGGTTATGCTTACTAATGCACCAATCTATGATCATAAAATTCAATAGGTTAAAAAAACAAAACAAAACAGAATCATGAGTCTGCCTCTTAGATAGTAACAATATTTTCAGAGCATTAAATCATTTATGAAACAAAATTTCATATTACTGGAGAATGGTAACTACAATAGTCCCCTGCAACATTTTTTCCAGTGTCACTAACCTGTTATCAGATATACTAACTATATATTAAATAGAATATCCAGAAATAAGTAATATATAAGTTTTAAATCACACAGTTAAAAGTAGCATAATAAAATTATGACTGGTATGAAAAGCATTATGCCTGTTAGCTACTTGGTAGCAAGCTCATATTCTGGTATATTATACAGGGTTCAGTACTCCCTGATTGTCTTGAAACATAAACACATAAAATTAATGGGAGGATTGAAGTGACCATATAAGAAATGATGGAAATACAGAAATGTGTAATTTTATATATAATGAAATAATTGATTGCACAAAGATAATTGTTGCCTTAGAAACAACAGCAAATGTTCAGAACGACATTGTGAATAGCGCTCACCATCTGGCCTCAGTAGCAAAACAAGACAAATAAAGAAAAGTACTATCAAAGGCTCAGTTGGTAAACGATTAACTCTATGAGTATGAGGACTAGATCCTCAGAACACATGCAAAATTATGACTGTACCAGCACAAGCATTTAGAGGCAAAAATAGGTTGATACTTCAGGCTCTCTGCAAAGCCACTACCAGAAACCATTTAGGAGATTCTAAAGGCTAGCAGTTGATTTTCCTGAGATAATTCACCATGGACTGCAATGAACGAGCTCTTGGAGGCTAGGCCCGAGAACGGACATCTCAGGATTGATTCTTTCTATTGATATTCCTTTCCAATCATCAAATATAACTATGCATGATAATTAGCTCACATACTAGGGCAACTTTTCTACAGATAAACAAGGATTGTAGTAATGCTATATAGAAAATACATAATTTAAAAATTCTTAATAATGATTTTATAAGAATTCCTAAATTTATATTAATGGTTATCAAACCCTTTATAAAAAGGGCTGCAATTAGAACCCTCTGTAATCAAAACTGCAATTATCACTGTGTAAGTCTTCACATGATATGGTCTATTTGCACTAACATAGAACAAAGAGAGATTTATAATTAAGGAATACATCCTTTTGACTTCAAAAATAATAATTAATATTCATAAAAGGAGATAATTTCAAGTACAGAAGTGAAAAACTTGGCTGTATTTATGAATACAAAACTTTAGTACTATTGAGACACTACACAGATATTTTGCCTCTCAACATACTGTGTTCACTTAGACATAAAAATTATATATTTTAACTTTAAGTAAACCTGGCAGATAATGAACGTCTAGTTAGATAACTAGTCTTAATGAAAACACATGTAACCATCTCTGTTGTAACATCTTATTCAATTTATGATTTGAACTTATGTTTGAGCTTTTTTTTGTGAAGTTTTGGGGGATAGGGAGATGCTTGGAATATCATGTGTTTTATTCTCCTAAAAACCTACAAAAACTTGGAACAATGACATTAAGGAAGCAGAAGCAAAATTAGAACATAAGGCAGAAGAAGAATTGGAAACTAAGACAGAAGGTGAATTATAAACTGAGGCAGAAGGAGAATACAAGAGATGCAGAATAGAGGATAAATAGAAGCAGAGTACACAGGTTTTTATCTTAGAGATAGGTTTTCTCCTTTTTTTTTTCTTTTTCTTAGGAATAACAAAATGTACATTATGTTCCTGCGAGCTTTCTCTAGCTGTCAAGGAGTGAAATAAAGTCCCAGTCATAGGGTCCAGGGAGGAAGACCTGGAAAAAAAGAACAAAGGACCTTTTTACTTACTCCTCTGCTGTTTAACAATTGGGTATTAATCTCCTGAGGTCTGCAGCTTTGGACCTTGAAATAACACAGACAGGTAAAATATAGAAAGCAATCTTTAGTCTTGAAGTACCGTGTTCTCCTCCCAGCTTCCACCAATGTTCTTGACCCATCAACTACCTTCCAGAAATAACCACAAGAGCTTTGGGGCTAGTCTCTGGCCAAAAATTCCCCACCTATTAATATTGCTGGATTCCAGATTCAATGAGCGATATAATATATATCTATATAATATATAGAGATATGTCTCTATAATATTTGCTAAGCAGCATCTGAGGAATTATCACCAATGTTGTTCTCTGGTCTTCAGGAAAATATCCTCACCTGAACACAACAGCACATGCCTATAAATACACATAGACACTCCCTTTTCAAAGGTACCTTCTTAAAAATAGTATTTATTTTTATTTATGTATATGCATGTGTATGTGTGTGTGTTGTGCCTGTGGAAGCTAGCAATTTTCAAATAACCTGGATCTGGAATTATGCAGAATTGTGAGATGCCATTTAAATGTTGGGAAATGAACCTGTTCCACTGCAAGAGCGGAAAGTGCTCTTAACCACTGAGCTGCTTCTTTAGGACTCCCACTCCTACAGTTTCCTAAGGTCTGCCAAGATGGCTCAGTTCATAAAATTACTTCCTTCCAAAGCATGGGAGACCCTTATGTGGATGATAAACTTAAGAGCAATAGCAGAAAGCCATCATGTTAATGCTTCACTTGAGCTCATATTAATGACAGACCCATACTGAAATGATTTTGGTGGATGTACATGGCATCCTAGATTTGTTTAAAATACTTCCCTGCCCCTAAAGGTATATGGGATGTGATGAATAAAATAAGAATACATGATGTTGGCAATCAATGTAGATGAGTGAGAGATGTTGAATTTCTGATTAAATTTAATCATAATAGAATTTAAAAATATATACTTGCAACTTAATTATTAGCTGTGAAATATTAGACAAGCTCTACATTTTTAAGTTTTAATTTTCCTCATCATCAAAACAGTAATGATAATATTTTACTTACTAGTATTGCTTTGGAGAGTAATGAAAATAACAGACCTGTGTAGCAACAGAGTTTTAGTAAGTATTCACTAATGAAAAATACCCTTGTAGAAACCACAGGGATTTTTACTACATTGCGGATATTGGTCCTTTTCATAGAACACCTTCCATCTCCACAGTTTCACTCATTTTCCTGTCTCTACTTTCCAAATTGTAGGAATGTTGTGATTACAAATCCACTGCATCCAGTTGACATTTGTTCAGTAAATCTGAACATAGGTACTCAAACTTGCAGGACATGTGTTTTATACCTGGAGCAATCTGTCCAGTACCTTGAACATGTCATTTCTTCACAAATGTCCTTTAGTGTTCTGTTTTCTTCATGTCAGAATTTTTAGTAAATAACAGAGGAAATCTGCACAAGGAAGATACTGAGAGTGTTTATTGGCTGGCTGTCAATGACTGAAAGCAAGAATGATGTCTAAGAGTCTTACAGTCAGTGAGAAGGATGGCCAATATACATGTATATCAAAACACTACTATAGGCTTTCAGAAGTGGGAAGTATTTTTAAGAAGTGTGATATTGAAAAGGAAAAGTTGAAAGAAATTAACATAAGGCATAGATCAAAATACAATGGACAGGTACAAGTGTCAGCTTTCCAAAAAGCACAGATCAAGAGGGATGTGAGGCAAGGCTAAAGATAGACTACAGAAACTAAGGTGAGAGCTAGAGTAAGTATAAGAGAAGGTCGAGTCAGAACCAGTAAGCCAGGGTGATAGAGGAGAGTGAGAAAACAAGGGCAATCCTGCTCTCAGATAGGAAAGCACGTTCTCCGTAGTCCTTACACTATGAAGAATTCGTTCATTCATTCATTCATTTATTCATTCATTGTGTTCTGAGTTGCCTCATGTGGTGAAATGACAAGTCAGGCAATACAATGCTTGAAAACATTGAGATCTGAGTTTGATTCCATGGTACCCATGTTAAAAATTTTAAGGATGGTGACACATACTTGTAGTCTCAAATCTTGGGGAAGCAGAGACAGACAGATCCCTGGGGCTTGAAGTTCAGCCATCCTAGCTTACTTGATGAGTTACAGACCAGTGAGAGACCCAATCTTTTAACAAGAAGTCCAGTGCCTAGGAAACAACAACCAAGGTTGTCTTCATACACACAGACACATGTATATGAACAATGTACATCCACAAACATATACACATACATACAAAAATTGCTTGTACATTTTTGCTGAAGTTATTTTCATGTATGGTTCCTCCTAAATTAATAATCACAGATTTAAGTAAAGATTCTAATAAACTACATATATGAGAAGCTTCTACGGAAGAAAGCTCAACAGCAAGATAAGAAGGACAGGCCTGCAAAGAAGATATTCAGGACCAGTCAAACAGGAAGGAAAGTCTAGAGGTCAGAGGGCACATAAAGTTCTCCAGATAATATAACAGGGTTTAGAAAAAGAATCACATTTTGCTCTAAGCTAGAAATGCAAAGCTAAAGTTGAGTTCTATTAAAGGGCTATAGCAATGTAACAGAAAATGCATTCTAGAAATATATATCATTATGAAAGTAATGCTGAAATCAGAAATGGGGTGATAATAAATTATTGGAATTGAAAAGTGATTTATTATAGCTTCAACAGTCTTGAACATTGATACATAATAGATTGCTGCAAAGTAAAGTTTTAAGCAATCTGTTTATCTTGAATAAGAGTGTGTGTATTGAGAGGTAAAATACGTAAACATATGAGGAGGTATCTCTGTGCACACAGAGACCATCTGAGGATATCAGGTGTCTCCTCCATCACTGTGTGTTATTCCCATGTGATAGAGGGCTTCCTAGAACCTAGTCCTAGGCTAGAAGCCAGCAAATTAAAGGTATCTTCCTGTATCTGCTCCTAAGTCTCCTGGGCTAGAGGTACACACAGAACCACAACCTGTTTTTTACATGAGTTCAGGGAACTCAAACTCAGACCTTTGTGCTTATATAGTAGGAACCCTAACCCACTAAGCCATCTACCCAGCCCGAGGAAAATACCTTTAACCTCTTAAATGTACTCATGTTTCAAGAAGCATAGTAGAGATAGATAGGAGTAAATGCTTCTGTTTCTGCCCCCTTCATGTACTGTCAACACTATTGTTGATATATGTGTATGCAATCTTGAGATGTCTGAGAATTTTAGAAGTTGGGAGCTTTTTAAGACACCTGATTAATTTAACATGTCAAACATAATGGTGACTGAGTTCAATTTTACCAAAGAACAATTAGTCAAGGAAACAAATGAACATGACATGTTGTCAAATAAAAAAAAAAAATCCTCATTTCTAAAGAGCCAAGAACTTTGACTGCTGTTGCAGAGTTTACATCCTTTGGCAAAAGGCTTCTATGACATCATTCCCCACTGACCCAAATGCCAAAGAACATTCCTATTTTATTCAGGTGGACAGAGAAAATAACTGTCTGATCTTTTTATACTATCTATATGATGTTTCATAACCACAAGACTCTCTTTTAAAGAAACCTTATAATATTCAGCCCTAAACTGGACTTCTGTATCACATGTACAAAATCGGTCACCAACCACTGTGGAAAAAATAGTGGTAAGATTGTAAAAGCCCAGAATCAGGGAGTAGTGTTGAAAAACTATGTCTTCTGGACATGATAAGGTCATTCATGAACTCAGAGCAGATGTGGTCACCTACACAAGACCTGCAGAGGACCAAGCCAGTCATGGACAAAGGCAAAGTCCAAGAGTCCCACACCTAGCTGAGGAGAATTTATGGCTATTAGAAGAGGGAGAGTCAGTTATCCTCAGGGAAATGGTCCATTGTGTGTGTATCCTACTCTAACCAATATCCCTATGCCCATGTGCACTTGACCAAAATTTAAAACTAAGGCCAAGATAGGGGTTCTAAGAGAGGATGGAACAGAAAGATGATGGATGTATATGATCTAAATATATTCTACTCATATATGAAATTTCCAAATTATATACTTGAAAAACAAATTAAAAGAAAACTTATTATCTTTTTTGCATCTTTTTGCATGTAAAGTAGAAAATTTTGACTTTTGTGAACTCAAACTTCTAGGAGACACTTAGCTCTACCATTCTGTCTCAGACTTCTCTCTCATGATGCCCTGGCTACCCTTTATTCCTTTAAACTTCCCTTAGTACACCAATCTGTGAGTATTTCCCATCTTGTTCTTTATTCCTTGAAAACTGCCTCCTCCACACCATGTTGACTAGTGAACTCACCCTCATGCTTCAGACATTATGATTTATCTTAGAGCTACTTCATTGGTAAGACACTCTTGACTTTTCTAATGATGCTATGTGCCCTTCAATCATTCTTCTAGTACCCACTGTGCTAGGATTTAGCACCTGCCAAAGTCTTTTGACCTCAAAATCAAAATCATACCTCAGGCTCCTTTCATGATGTTATATAGAAGTACTCTCTGAATTGAAACATTGCCCTAAAAGGAAAGAGAAGCTCTTGAGATTCAGGAAGTAAACAACGATGATTGTCTGAGGAAACTCAAACCTAGAAATATATCAATGTTCCCTTACCTGAGTTACAGAAATAATATACACTTTTTGTTGGAGGAACTTGTGTCATTCTAAAAACCTTCTGCAGACCCACCATCTGAGATGAGAGGACACTCTCCAACCTATGTCAAGCTGACAGCTGAAATGAATTATGATACTTCTTATACTTCTATTAAATTTACTTTTCGACAGGGTTACTCACTGATCCTGAAGCTAACTTACTTTTCAAGACTAGACAGCCAGTAACCCCTGGGATCCTCTTCTCCAGCTCTAGGATTATAGCTCATATCACCACAAACACTATATTTTTTTTAATATTCCAATATATTTTTTTAGATTAAAATATAATCATACCATTTCCCTTTTCTACTTTCTCCCTAAAACCCTTCCCATATACCCTTCCCTGCATTCTTTATAATTCATGACCTCTTTTTAAATTAATAGCTGTTACAGGTGTATATTTATATGTATGTGTGTATATGTGTATATCTACTTAATTTTTCAAACATATGTCCTAGAGATTCAGTGAATTGAGTAAAGTTAACACTTTACCCATTGAACTATCTCCCTAACTCCCCAAAATTCATTTTTGTGGTATCAAGTTCAGCATGGTCTTGGTGGGGACAAATTGACATGGTTCCTGCCCCTCTGACATGGACAGTAAACAAGGACCTTCAAGAGTGACAATTCTATCATATAAGCATATTGCTTTTTTTGTATAAAATGTGCATATTGTATGTTCATCCTCTAAGGAATATCCTTCCTGTTAACATTAATGACTTCTGCTAATCAGAGATAACACAGATCCATGAGAGGAAGCTTTCACTAATGTCTTAGAAAAATGGTAAACTCTGTGACCTTCAGGGGATCCCTTAAGGCTATAGAAAAGAACTCTAAAACCAAAAGTTCAAAAATATATTATTTCTCAACTAGGCAAAGATATATAGATAAAATATGAATTGTATAAGAAGCTTCATTAATCTAAAGAAACAGAGGCAGCAGCATTAATGAGTCTGCTTGTCAGAAAGATAAAGAGGCAGACAGAAACAAAGACAGAGAGATTCCTGAAATCAAGGTCAGCCTTGGCCACAGTGAGACCAGGCCCATTATGGTAAAAACAGTAATTTCAGGACAGAGTCCCACCCTGCTAACTTAGCACCTGTGCTTAACAGAGGCAGTCAGATCTCTGAATTCTTCTGCAACATTAATAGAAACTGTGTGCTTGCTGATTCCTAACCTAAAAATTAAGTTGCAAGGGTCACAGGAATCTGATTCATAGGATGATGAAACGGAAACTGGAAGCAAATGAGAGGAGTGATGTGTAAAACAGAAAAGTGAGCTTTTGAGTGGCAGGAGATGAGCTTTCCAGATCATTTTTTAGAATAGCAAGAAAGAACTGCTTGGAGAACTGTTTCCAGAAGAATAAAGAGAAAGGGCTGTCTGGAGAGCTACAGAAAAAGCAGATCAAAGAGAAATAAATCAGATCAGAATGAAAGCTGACTAGAAAAGCTGTCTCTAGCAGAGCATATGCCACCAGCATGGATCCGTGGTTTGACAAGTCATTTGTTTTTGCCATTCCCAGACACCCATTTTCTCAGAATCCCTCTCCAAACTGAAGGTGGTCCTTAGCATTCCTGAGACAATTTGAGAGGACTATTGACATCCAAGAAGAGGTATGGAATAGATGATTGAATGGATTACTAAGGAGCCCAATGAAGACACTTTTGTCTAGATAAATTGACAGGTATCATTGGCATGTGTGTGACTCGCTGAGATAAAACAGAGAGAGAATGTAGGTAAAGAAGTAGACAAATAGAAATGTTCATCATAGGATGTCCTGAGACTAGGGGGTCTAACTAACAAAAAGAAAGTTAAAAACAGTACTAGTATCTAATGAGGTAGAAGGAACCCTTCTTCTTTTAAGGTTGTGACATCTGTAATCCTGGTACAGATGAACGCTTTAACATGAAGGGATTTAGCAATTGTTCCAGTTGCTGATGACATGTAAACTCATAGAGATAAAGCAATTGCATTTTATAAGATAGTTTGAGGTGTTTTTGATAGGCTATGTTTCACAGAATGGTGCTTTATAGAGCATGAGTTATGTGAGAAATTTCCTGAGAAGACAATACATATAAATTTACTTACTTTAGATGGTGAACACAAGACATAACAAAGTAACAGTCTACCAAAGTCCACTTGGTGAACAAATAAATGTATTTGGATTAATAAAAGTAGTATGGGTGAAGAATTGCTTTCAGAATCAGAAGTGACTCAAAAGGTAGATCATCATCTATAAGTTCACTACAATATGGGTTACAATTCATAAGATCTACATACCTAAAATTATCTACATGGTATACATGTTGGAGGGGTTATTCTCTCACACTTGTGGGTCACTGTGTAATCAACATTTACTACAAATATAGTTTGGAGGAGAACAGAAAAAGTCTTGCTCAACGAGTATAGCAATAAACATTTGGGAGTCAGTTTAATAGCAGCATGATAAAAGTATAGCCTCCACTGGGGCCTGTAACCCGTCTAGCCATAGGCTCTTAGGCTATAATAGCACCAGGTATGATTTTTATCTTTTGAAGTGAGACTTAAACCAATCAGAATTTCGTTGGTTACTTCCATGATGTTTGTGCCACTATTGTACTATTAGATATCACTTGCTGAGTCAATAATTACTGTAGTTCATTCATTTTAAGGCTGGTGGGTATAATTAATGTTTATTTTTCTCTCCCAGTAGCATGTATAGGCCTATGCATTGCACTATGAAAGCTAGCCAGCAGGAATGAATGTCCACTCCATCTTACTTTATTGACGTTATGACTCAAGTATGTGGTATTTCCAGCAGTAGATTTTTACCATCATGTGCTAGAGAGTATCTAAGACCAATGACAATAGTATAGCATGCAATGTTTAGGAGTCTTGAGTCATTTGTTACTTAATAGAGAATGACCCAGGCTACTGTGAGATTTGTCATTCCTAAGCAAGTGAGTCTGGGCTATATATGAATGTTAGCTGAAAAAGCTAGAGGGAATAGAGAACGTTTCTCCCTGCCTCTGCTCCTGCTTGAATTCATGCCTGATTAGCTGTGATTTAAAAATATAATCCAAAGAAACATTTTCTTTCCTCAAGGTGCTTTTGGTCATGGAATTTATCAGAGTAAAAGAAAGCAAACTTTAACAGCTAGAGGCCTCATATCAACCTCTACACAATTTGGTGAGATTCAGGTCAGTAAAAGACCTTATCCCACATAAGGTGGAGGGGTTATTGACAATGAAACCAAAGTTGTCTTTTACGTCATCAAGAACATATATGTGCACCCACACCTTCACATATTTGTACCTGCTTACACATGAACATGTGCATATACAAACTAAAATATTAAATTACAAAATTCCATTTCTGGTTCTTCTCTTCTCAATAACATGTAATCCTATCTTCACCCTTTGTTATTTCTACAAATAGTTTCACTCTCTACTCAATTGCTCAAGGCAAATCTCGGAGTTATCTTTGATTTCTCTCTTCTTTCTAAGCCCTTGACCCTCACCTTCCCCTTGATTTTTCCCTTAAAATAATTATCATATCTCAGGATTTCTCAAACTGCACAAACATTTAGACAGAATAATGTCATTGTGTCTCTCAAGATCTAATGCAATGATTTGTCAACAGATTCTTCACAATTATCATACTGTTTGTTTTTTCAAAGTGTAGAAGGTAGTGAGTTGAGGAGGTGGTTCAGTCAGTATGGTGGTTTGAAAGGGAATGCCCGCCCCCCTAGATTTATGTGTTTGAATGCTTGGCCAATAGCATGTGGCACTATTGGGAGCTACGACCTTGTTCGAATAGTTGTGGCCTTGGTGGAGGTAGTGTGACATTGAGGGGGCAAGCCATGTGGTTTTCTATACTCAAGCTACACCCAATGTGTCTTATAGTCTCCTGCTGCCTGAGGATCAAGATATAGAACCCACAACTCCATCTCAAGCATCATGTCTGCCTGCACTTCGCCATGTTTCCCACCATGATGATAACAGACTAAACCTCTGAAACTCTATGACAGCCTCAAATTAAAATGTTCTTTTATAAGATCTGCTGGAATTTCACAGCAATAGAAACTCTAACTAAGGTGATCAGTAAGACAATCTATGTGAAAATATAGATTGTAGTTTGGATTCCCAAATCCTACATTTTAGAAAAACCCAGTTATGATACCATATGCTTACACTCATAACACAGTCTAGTAAATAGGAGAGCTTCCAATTTAGCAATAAAGTCTGCATGAAAAATATGTTAGAAAGCTATAGAGAAAGACACCAGACACCAGACACTAAACTTAGTCCTTTGCATGTGTGTTTGCATGCACACCTATGAGAATGCACACACACACCCACACACACCTATACACAAACATGAGGAGCAAGCCATAGGGTGGGTCATATGACTGTATAATAAAACTTCTGAAGTGGCTTCTGGTTGTATTGAGCATAAAACCTAAGTACACTCACAGATCTTGCAAGGCACTGAATACCTGAGTCCAGTTTCACGTTCATGTTTATCTCTTTCTCTGAATTCCCCAATAAGCCACAGTCATAAGAGCATAGAAGCAAAACCTGAGCTGGTCATCATGAAGAGGTGAGAAGAAAATAGCAAGAGCAGAAGAAAAAGGGAACACATCCATATTTATGGAAAGTAAATTAATCATAACCTAAAAAGAAAAATCACAAAAGAACATTTAATTCTGCTTTTAAACAATATGAAGTAAAATACATAATCAACAAAAATTACTAGAAGTAGATGTTTGAGTAAACAAGAATGAGAGATGCTAAGCTGCTCATGATGTCTAGAATGATGTATCTGAGACCAGGTCAAGAAAGAATGAAAGAACAAATGGAAGCAAAAAGAGAGAGAAACAGAGAGTGACAGAGAGAGGAAGAGAGAAAGAGAGGGGAGGACAAGTGTGCTTTGGGGGAATTAGGCATGGTAATGATGGATCAGGATTAAGGCAAAAGAGAAATTCCTACCTTTTTTTTTCTATTTTACAAATTTCTAATATATTATTTATTTAAAGCATATTTCTGTTACTTTGAAGAACTAAAATAAAATAGAAGCTGTCAGGGGATAGGCAGTGAGAATTTATAAAATCATAAAAGAGGAAGGTCATTCAAAGTTTCATATTACTTAACAGAGAAGAAACAAGAGAAGACAATCTTATAATGTGAAGATACACATGCACATTAAATAAATAGTACTGAGAATCAAAGCAATGGTGCATTGGTGAGTCACACACATTATTTCAAAAGCTTGGGTGCCTAGGACAAGTCTAAGAATGAGATAAAGCAGAGAAGTGAATAGGTAAATCATGTCCTGCTCGACCAAAGCTTCTGAGTGTTTCGTTTACACAGCCCTTGTTTCTAATTTTGGTAAATCCACCACTTGCAATGAAGTGATTATTTTGTGTCTCCTGGGGTCATATCTAGGTGATGATCCCTACCCCTATCTGTGTGCAAATATGTTAGAGAAGAAAGGTAGTTGGAACAAAGTTCTTCCTGCCTGCAATTCACCTCTGGCAGATTTTGTTATTTGTGAGCTGGTTGACAAATATTTCTAACAAGTAGGTAAATTAGATGAATTAAAAAGTGATCATTCATAATTGTGGCAGAGGCAATTAAAATGGATTGAGTCTCCCAAGCCTAGATGTCTTCAGTGATACCTTGAGTCTCTATCCGTTACTCATTACTGTGACAAATGTCAGAACACAGAAAGGCACAAAATGATGTCAAGGTCATTATTAGAACAGATCACAAATGGTTTTTAACCCGTTATGCAGGAGAATCTTTGGTCTTCTCTGAAATGCCATGAGCTGAGCCTCCACTCTCTGAATTTCTCTATAGTTCTGTTCCCTCCAAATCTTACTATTCAGACTTGTTAGCCTTCTTTACAGCATTCTACCATTTCCACAGCCCATAGTTGCAAATCCTAACATCACTGCTGAAAACCAGCTCACAAGGGCTAAGAACCACAGACTCAAGTTTTATCACAACAGCTCAGGAAAAAAATTTCTATCTTAATTACCTTACATTACTCACTGCAGTGGCAAAGTAAACTAAGAAGGGAAAAGTTTATTTTGGCTTACATTTTGAAGATACATTCCACAATGGCATGAATGAACTGGCAATAGGAGTCAGAGACAGTTGTCATACTGCATCCACTAGCAAAAACAGAGGGAGAGATGAATGTTGGGGTTCAGCCCATTTCTTCCCTTTCTCCAGTCCAGGAACTGAAACAACTGAATGGCACTTTAGGATCTACACCTATTATGTTCTGCCTGGAACCCGGTGCTGCCAGCTGTTGCTTTTAAGTCAATTGCTTCATATCTCCAGCTATCACAGTCTGTCAGTAAACCCTCACTCCCCAACTGTCACTTCACTTTCTTGTCAGAGTGGGTCTTCCTTATCCATCCCACAGAACAAACCTCAGCAGTACCCCTAGAAGACCACCCTCACCCAAGGATTCAAAATGGACTGACAGCTTTAAATGCCTTCCATCATAACTAACCACAAACTTGAATATTTTGAACTTACTTGTCTCGGAATTCTGCACTAAAACTCACAACACAGTCAACTTGATTGAACCTCCATTTACTAGAAGTAAAATAGAAATAAAGATCCTAACTACATAGGATCATAGTAAAAATCATAAAACCAATAAACTACAAACCAACATCTAACTATCAGTTATATCATATTTAACTTCTGTGAACATCTTAAATTAGTTAAATCAAATGATAAACATGAGATTCTATAATAAGAGAAGAAAAAAAACAGAAACAAAAATAAAAAAAAAATACAGGCAGGCAAATATGCTGAGAGGACAGGACATATGTTAGAAATGCTGTTCTCTTTTCCCTTCTTAGAAGAATTAGCAATCAACAAGACCTTGTCCACATTCTAGCCATCTCATTCCTTTACCATCATTTTACATACTGTATGTGATGGCACCCAAGGGCCTTTTCATTACCAGCATTTTGGTAAGTGAAACATAAGATAATCTAAAAGACACAGAAAGAATCTAACGTTGCATACAGCAAAGATAAATATTTATAAAGCTTTTGTCTTGTATAGCAATTGTGTTTGAATGTATATTTAACCATGTATCATTGTGTAGAGTATATTCATTAAATATAAGCATTAAAAAATCAGCCAAAGTAAACAAAGAAAAGAAAAAAAATAACTTTGTATATGATTTAGCCATAAGCCCATTAAGACATATTAACTTCTAAGTGTGCAATTCTGTCACTCATTTTTCCAGGAAAACCATTACAATTTTTTCTGTGCACTCTAGTCTACACAAGGATCCTTTACAGAAAATCAGTTGCTTATTGATGAGGTTTATGGTCCTAACGCCTGACTCTAACATCATCCTCAGTCTTCCCAAGGCAAGGCACACAATTTTCATATTCCCAGATATTACCTTATCCCATTTATATGCAATCAATAGTATCATACTTATTAATTTCTTAAGAGATTTCTCAGAAAAAACTCCAAAGCTCTCTCCTGGCAACTTCAGAGTCAGTGCCACTTGGAAGTGAACGTGTGATGGAAAGAAAAATGGAGTATACTGTAGTAAGATGTGAGAGAAATTGAAGCGTATTATTACATGCACAGTGGAGAGAGGTAAAACAGGAAGCTCAATGGTGATGAGGAACTGCTGAATATCAGGAACCTGTGTAACTACCTGGGGCCATGGTGATGTCTGAACTTGGGCTGTCATCAAAGGTCATCTCAATGCCAGTGGTCTGAGCTGCTACATGAGACTATGTTATTAGCCAGAGCATTTATTTTATCAGGGGCCAAACTAACCTGGATGGCCTGTGCTGCCTCTGGGTCTGTGGTCCTCTTGCACCCGGGGTCGTTGTTTGTGTCCATGGCCCAAGTTATGACCAAAGACCTTGTAGATATCCATGGTCTGAGCTTCCACCTTAGACTGTGTGGATGTGTGAGGACTGTGTTGCCAATGCTGGCCGTGTCTATGTCTGGATATATGTTGATGTCTAAAGCCTATGTTATCACAAAAGGTCATACAGAAGTCCCAGGTATGGACTATGATCCCACACTATGTTGATGTTCAAGCCCTGTGCTGAACAGGCCCTGCCTCTCCCTTGAGCATCATGAGAATGCTGGCTCTGGTGACATGTCTGAAGTAGAGCTAGCCCTGCCTCATTCTGGCTACAGTACTTAAAAAAGTGCTCCCTGTACCTCTCCAGAACAACACAGTTGAACTGGCCCTGGTGGTATGGGCATAAGAGAGCTTGGTGGCTGACCAACTCAGCTTCCACCTAGGCCCAGATCTATGACTGAGTTGGCCCACCCCAAGATCCATCCATCTATGAGCTGGTGGACCACATGAAGGGGTTGGCCCAGCAGTTCAAAAGCTAAAGAATCTCCATGACACAAGGCAACAATAGGATATCCAAGAGGAACCCCAGTAAGAATCCAGTATTGATGTTGTAGCAGAAGAGAAAGACCTTAGACCAGATTAATGACTCATTTAATGATAATTTGCAAGTAACATTGTTTGGGAGACATACCATAATTTCCAAAGAGAGACAGTTTTTAATTTTTTTCTTTGTTTGTTTTGATTTTACTTTTAGTTTGATTGGTTTGTTTTTTGTTTTTGTTTTGGGGAAGAGATTGCAAGTGCTGATATGAAGGGATGGGAAGGTGAGTAGGATTGGGATGAATGATATAAAATTCACGAAGACTCAACAAAAAGTTAAAACTATTAAAAACAGAGATTTACGTATTTAAATGAACTTTTTAAATCCTTTTACATTTGTAACAGAATAGAAGCTCCAAGCCCCTCCCCCCTTTTTTATCAAAAATTGTCCAAAAGACAGTGAGTTTTTAGTGAAAAGACAATTTTATTAGTTATGGATGGATTAGTCAGACAGCGTTGGTTAACAGAACATTGGCAGTCGTGTTTAGCGTGAGGAAAGTGCAAGGGATGCTGTCAGATATGAAGGAAAGTTATGTCAATGTTATGCTGTCATGAACATCATTCTTTATATTTCTTTTTTCCTTTAAGAATTTTATAAAGCTTTTTCCTTCTTTTTTGAAAGAAAGATTTGGAGAAGTTTTCAGTGGTCTGCAGGGGGCATTCCAAAAATATGCCCACAAGGATACTATCAAATGTAGTAATATACTTGTTCACATAAAAAATAGTTAAGTATTCTTATTAACTGTCTTACTTTCTGGTTACTGTGATAAAATATCCTGACCAAACCAAACAACTTGGGGTGGTGGTGGTGGTATTTTAGTTTATAATTGCAGGTTTCTATCCATCACACAGGAAAGTCCCAGAAATAGGAGCTTTGGGCTTTTAGACATTACATCCAGTCAAGAACAAAGAGAAAAATCAATTGATGAGTGCATGCTTGCCACTCAGATCATTTCTTCCATTCTTACACCATCCAGGACATACATGTGGAGAATAGTGTTGTCCCTAATGAGCTGAGTCATCAATTAAAAAACAAAACAGCTTCCCACAGGTATGTCCACAGACCAACCTAACCTAAGCAGCTTCATTTTATCTCTTCTCAGGTTTTTCTTTGTCATGTTAAGTTGAGAATCAAAACAAATTAATGCAGCAATCCTCTGAGATATAACTTCAGAAGCCACCAAAAAGAACATATGTGACTATACAAAAAATATATTGTCGGATTAGAGATGATTTATCAATTAAGAGTGCTTACTTCTTTTGCAGATGACCCAAGTTCAGTTCCCCAGAAACCATATAAGCTAACAGTGTATACATGTATATGGTTACAATGACTTATAAATCTAGTGCTTAGGGATCCAATCCAATATAATTAAATCCTACATCCTATAAAAAATTAAAAAAAAAAAACAGCTGGAAGAAAAATAAGGAAATCAAAACAAGCAAGATAAAAGTTTTCCCACTTTCTGGTGAAGAATGTAGCTACTAATCATATAAATTAATTTTAAATTAATATATAGGTAATTATTTAACATATTCTCTAATTTAATAGAAATCAGCAGTTATTGTTTTAAATTGATTCTCTAATCTATTTGTTGATCCCATTAATGGCAATCGAGTGCTTGTATAGCATAGGAGACATCAAATTCTTGGGCTTTATCCCTAACAATACATATATCAGACATGATAGCACATGACTGTAATGCCAGAACTGTCTAGAGGAGCAGAAAAAAAATCAGCAGATTAGGGTTATTTTTAGTTTTACAAGAAGTTCCAAGGCCACCCTGGCATACAAAAACCCTGTCCAAAACTCAAAACCCAAAATAATAAATAAATAAATTAATTAATTAATTAATAAATAAACACCTGATTAAATAAAAGGCAAGAAGAAATAAACACAAAATAGCAAAGTACATTAAATACAGACCAGAAAGATAAAGAAAAAACAACAACTCCAAACTTACTTTTTTGGTATCCAAAAGGGCCCAAAAATTAAAAATACAAAAGGAAAGTCAAAATGAAAATTGAAAACAGATACAGATCTTCACAGGCAGAGTAAAGAATCCAAAAGGAAAAAAGGAAGGAGGTAGCAGTATGTTTACAGCAGCAAATCAGAGAATAAATTGTGTAGAATAAAGACATGAAAATGAAGCTCCAAAACATTGTTGAAAGAACTTAAAGCCTAAATACTGTGCATGCTACTTGAAACCACTTTTTGATAATTACCTTGTGTACCACTTTTTGATAATTTCTTAATTTATAAAAAGTCCAGGGAATATTTTTCTAAAGTTTTAAGAAGTAACATGCTAGAAATTTTAAAACATGAACTTGATTTTTTAGCTGTAGTTTATAGTACTAAAATGCATTCTTTATAAGGAATAAAAATTCTTAATTTTAAAACATTTTTAAATAGCAAACTCATCAGAGTTCAGCCTTCTCAAATTTGAACTCACTACAAATCTATCCTTATTAATTAGGAGAGATAATCATAGCAAATGGGACAGAATTGAGGGGCTAGTAATAGAGGCATTTATCCACAGTCACTTGTGTTTAGGTAAGGAAGTATAATCTACAGAATGGTCACAGTATTGGTCTTTTCTACAAGATACATTAGAACACTTTAATAACTACATGAAAATTATAAGATTGGGGTTCTCTGTCATACTATGCATATATGCATTAACTTAGATGTTAAGGAAACATGCTACACAAGTAAGAGAATCTGAAGTTAAATCCCAAGAAGTTACGTAAAACTGGGCATGGCTGCACACATCTGCAATCCTAGTGTTTGTATTGAAATATGGACCTGAAACAAAAAAAAAAAAATATCAGGAATCTCATTGACCAGCTAGCCTAGAAAAACCAATACCAAAATCAGGGCACTGCCTTAAATGTGGTAGAAATCAAGGACTTATCCTGAGATTGTTCTCTACCAACCCACTTATGTATGACATGTGTATGCCCAAAACAAGAAAAACACACATGCACACATATGTACATACACATACAGACATCCATACACACATTCATCTATACATGCATATACACACACGTATACACACACACATTTACACACATAATGCTTAAAACTCCTTAATTTATAGTTTGGCTACATTTGTAGACATGATATGATAAATGAGAACAACCAAAGCAAAAGTGGATAAGACTGGACTGTATCAAAATTAAAATATGGAGAAATAAAGAGATCTATCAAGAAAATGAAACATAACCTGTGAAACTAAAAATATGTCTATGTTGCATGAAATATTAAAAATGAACCTGCCAACTCTCTGACTGTCATCGTCTGTCCTGGTGTTTTCACACCAGCAACTATCTCCAGCCACCCACCACCACGGCTCTGTCCCACATTCCAGTAAACAAATTAATCCACCAACCTTGTGGTTCGATATCATAATACATAGTAACCCGGTAAAATCATGACTCTTGAAGACTATAATTAACCAATCAGATTTTTGTTCAATAAATTCTCAATTTACAAGATGCCAATATAGGGTATATCAGGGAGGCCTTTGATCTTTCTGGGATTTCTCCTGTTTCTGTTCCATCATACCCAAATGAATACTAGAATGTTAGGTGAATAGATTTTAGGAATCTTAATTGAAATCCTCACATTTCCATGGCAAACAGTTTAACTGCTGAACCATTTACGCATCTTTAATAATATTTTCAAAAGAGAATTAATTTTACTTCATTATTACATGAATGACAATGGAATTCACTCTTTTGTCATGTAATAATCACTCAATAGTTAGATATGATTATAGCAATAAATGTTTTCTAGTACATTTTACTACATTAACATATATTATGAGTTTAATAAGTTGACCACATAAGAAAGATAACTTCACATAAATATTTTATTTTGCACTACATATGTGTTTGTATGTCACACACAAACACACACTACAGCAAATGTGTAGGGGTCAGAGGACAACTTAAATGAGACTTGTCTTCTTCCACTATGTTTACCTAAAGAATTGAACTCAAGTCATCAGGTTATGAAGTGCAGGAAGCAAAACCCTTGTTCTATAATCACATCCAAAAGACTAGTGAGAGAAAAGCTGGTTTTATTATACCATTGTGCAGAAAGGGACATAGTATAGAGAAGGGTCCAAAAATGCCTGGCATGTCCATTTAATGCAATATAATGTTTTTTAAAGACAAGAAAACCCTACTCTCTTTTCCCATAGCCTGAACTTCAGAAAGTTAAAAATCTCTGTTATCTTCAAAACCTCCCCCCATTCTATTATTTCCAGATGTGATGACATATCTAATGAATATTCAAGGCTTTGAGAATGCCCCCTTTTCTGATTGTGGGCTCAGCCACAGAGCAATGTACCTGCCGCTTTCCAACTTTTGGAGGAGTTCTAAAACAAGTAGGCTTCAGCCAGCCTTATGGTAGGGGAGAGGGTCAGCATCTCCTATTTATCTTCTTCACTTAAGCATGCCTTTTGCGAAAATGGATCCATGGTAATTTATTTCTTACAGCATTTGTCCTCTGAGCCACATCACTGCTCCAAGTCACTGTTAGCCTTTGCCTGTTATAAGACCCATGGTGTAAAACCAGAGTCCCTCTGCTTTGTAGATGAAGATTCTGAAGCACAGAAGAAACTGTGACAACCAAAATTCAAAGAGGTGACATGAGAGTTAGCTATAGGAAAATTGTATTATGGCGTTCTTTACTTTAGGCAAGGCATGATAGACCCATTGTCATTTTGGAGGAGAGGTTGCCCCATGTTTTTAAACATGATAACTAATTGAACAATACACTAATAGCTATGTTCATGATAATAGTAATGAATCTGATAAAAATCTCTAGAAAGAGCTATGTGAGAAATCAAGCTAATGCTCTCACTTCTGCCCTTCATCTGCTGCAAATGGTTTTTGGAAATGATAGAGTGGAAAGACAGTGAAAGATTAATGAAAAGGGGAATCTGTGGTGAATTCTTCATGAGGCCATTATCTATGATAGCCTGCAACTTTGTAGGAAGGTAGTAGTTTTTGGATCCTCACGTTTCTTTTAGTAACCCCAATGAATTCCCATTCATGCCTTTGGTCAGTCACTTGCTCTTTATTGAATAGTATTTAGTTCTCCTGTGCTAAGGAAATATTTATACATAACCTCTTGATGGTGAATGTCATGAACCAAGTCTTCCTCTATGAACAGTGATAATGTTCCATGAAGAAGAATTAGCGGTCTGTCATGCAAATTCTTTGGAAAAATGATACTATGCTTAACTGGATCATATTTATGTATTTCTTAGTTTGGGTTTCATTGCTCTGAAGATACATTATGACCAAGGCAACTTTAATAAAGGACAATATATCATTGGAACTAGCTTATCATTTCAGAGGTACAGTCTGCTATAATCATAGCAAGAAGCATGGCAGTATCCAGGCAGACATGGTACTGGAGAAAAAGCTGAGATTCTCCATCTTGATCCAAATGCAGCCATTAGAGACTGTCTCCCTCAGAGGATGGAGCTTCAGAATTAGGAGCCCTCAAAGCCCATTTAAAGCCCATGTAAAATGCTCTCCCTTTTACAAGTCCACATCTATTCCAACAAGGCCATAACTCCTAATAGTAGTACTTCCCATAGGCTAAACATGTTCAAACCACCACAATGTATATGCGTATTATGATATGTATGTGTGCTGTGTGTGATGTTTGTGCATCATAGTGTAGGCATGCATGTGCCCACACATGCTGTGGTTGTCCACACGTGGTGTATGTGTGGAGGTCAGAGGTCAATCTTTGGTGTGAATCTTTGTCTTCCAAAATTTTCAATCTAAGTCCTTTATTGTTTTGTACTATGTGCACCACACTAGTTGCCCCCATGAGTTTTTGTGTATTCTCTTCCTTACTATACTCTATTAATGTTGCCCTAGGAGCACTGGAATTGCATACTCGTGCTATAGCTTTGAGTTTTCATGGGTTCCAAAAAACAGACTCAAGTTTTCATGCTTATGTAACAAAGCTCTTCCCACTAAGCCATTTTGGTTCCTTGCATTTTATAATCTTGAGTTTTATCAGTGTGTTTTGTCACAGAGAAGAAACTCAACTACATGCTAGTATAGCATGCCTCCATCACAGTATGGGAGGCCCTTTGTTCTCTCGACTAACTAACATACTTGTTACTTCTGTACTTTCTGAAGATCTTTTCTACTTAGATCACATCATCTGCTTTAATTTCATTTAATTCTTCAAAATTCAAGAGAGATTCTACCATCTTGGATGATTTACTGTCTACCAAGAGATTAGAAATAGAAAATGTCTCTTTACTTCCAGTGATTGATTTTGTCTTAGATCGTCATTGGACCAACTATCTTAGTTTTTTTGTTGTTGTTGGGTTTTTTTTGGTTTTTCGTTCTTTGTTTTTTGTTTTTTGTTTTGTTTTGAATGGATAGAGGTATTGTCTCATCCCTTTTGTTCAGCTTCTCTTAAGAAATCTTTGAGAATTTCATACACTAATATAATGAAATGTGATTTTAAGAATTTCTCAATCCCCATTTCTCCTTCCTCTAGATGTTTCCAGCTTCATGTCTTCTTTATTTTTAAAATAACTCACAAAGTACAATTAATGCTGCCATATGTGCATGGGCCTGGGACTATCCCATGGAGTCTGAACAACCTATCAGCAGCTACATCACACAATGATTTTCCTCCTTCCAGCAGGAATCAATTGCTTATACTTCCTCTGTTTAGAGGTGGAGACTTGTGAGCTCCTTCTCATTTATGCTAAAATATTCTTCTGCTGAATTAACCTTCTGAAAAATCTTGTCTGGGCTATGAATTCATGAGTACAAAAACCATGTCATTTCCAGAAGACAGCATTTCACAACACTTCTCTTCATTACCTGTCTCTTAAATTTTTTTCACCTCTGCTTCCATTATACTTCCTCAACTGGTCGTTCTATAAACACCAGTCCTTTAACACCTGAATATTCCTTGACTCAATTGTGTATATCGTTCAAAAGACCAAAAGTGGATGTTGAGCTCTCTCCAGAAGAGCTCTATGTGGCACACCTATTCTTTGTCTTCTCCTTTCATTCTTCTTATGTTGAGGAGACTATGTCTAACCTCTGGGAGGGAATCCCTGAAGGGTACCACATCTCCTCTGCTGACTCAATCACTTACCTTTCTTGATCCCAAAATTTTGCTGAGAATGCAACATGTTCTCTATTTTCTCCCTTCTCAACACATGTGATGCACTTTATTCCTATGTAAGTTTTCATTTCCTGGAATCTATATCCCCTAGAGCCATCACAATTGTTAACTATGATTCACCCACAACATAGGGCAATGTCTCTTACTCTTCACTCTTTTTCATACACATTTTTCCTTCTCTCTAAAACCTTGTGGTACTTGATATCAATTGTCAACTGCATAAGATCTAGAATCATCTTTGGCAAATGTCTTAGCACATATATAAGAAGTTTCTAGGTTGGCTATCAAGACCGGAAGATCTATTGTAAGCGAAATTTCATTCCATGTCTCATCTCCCAGATAGAGTGAAAAGAGGAAAGGGAGCCAAGTATCAGCATTCACCGTTTTTTGATTCCTGACTTTGAAAGCAATGTGACTATCCTTTACAAGATCTTGCCACAGTTACTTCAGTGCCATGATAGACTATTCCCTCTGTGGACCCCAAACTGTGAATTAAACTAAACTCATCCTGCCTTAAGGTACTTTTTTAGGTATTTTGTCATAGCAATAAGAAAAACAACTAATACAAACTTCTAGTTCCTCTAGAAAGCACCCTATGAGGTATAAAGCCCACCATCTCTTTTAATACTGTCTGCTGTCTTCCCAGCTTTTTCCCCAAATCTTTTCAAGATTCCAATTCTAGATCCCTGTCTTTCTTTTCTTCATTATAGCATGACAATATTTGGTGATTTCTAAACCCTCAGTCAATGTTCCAAACATTCTTTAATTCCTTTAGTATCTTATTGTCCATGAATTTGCTTCCTCTTTCTTGTCAAGTTGTCAGCCACCTGTCCTCAGTATTTATTTTACTGTGTTGTGGTGTTTTGTTTTTTATAGTGTCTAAGTATTAGTATGTCATGAAATATGTTTTTAAATTATGTAAAATATAATAAAGTACAAAAGGACATTTCAGCACCCAGTGTTAAATTATAGTACACCTATGAATTGTTTCATGATGCTTTGCTTAGATTATTTGCATATTTGCTGAGTAAGATATTAAAGAGATCTCACATGTATTGCACCATGGACAAACATCGTCTGCAAAAATCTACTGTGGACATTTACATAATCAATGGCTACCTGCCAAGTCAATCAAAGATTATCGCCTATCATCAGTGCTTTCTGTTGAAGACTCCTCAGTCCAAACTACTCATTAACTGGTTGATTTCTGTCTCCCTCTCTATTTCTGTCTCTCTAGTATCTATTTCATATATAAATATTTATCAGCACAAAATAGTGATAGACACATGTCTGTGTGATAATGTACAATGCTCAGTGGAACACAACATTATTTATTCTTATCACATTCCATGATATAGTATAGAAAACAAGTGTGTAGTCATGGCTGTTTAAGTCAGTACTTTATGACAATTATATCTTAAGTATAGGATTCAGGTTACTTATTTTGAGATAAAGTTAAGTCGTAGCCCAAATTGCCTTCAATTGTATGGTCCTCCTTCCATAGTTGTCTTGAGTGTTGGCATTATAGTGGTGTACAACTCATCTAGCTTTGAAATTATGATATCATGTAGGACAAGCCAGCTTTGAATTACCCATCCTTTTCCCGCGCTACGGTCTCGCCAGCAAGAACAACGCGGCACACATAGGATCCTTCTGCAGTAAAGCTTTAATGCATCTTGAGAGGGAGAGCATAAGCTTGCCATGAGTGGAGACCCTGAACAATAGAACACCCGCCCTTTATATAGGTCACAGCCCTTGCCTGGGACATGGAGCTTCCCCATTGGCTCCCGCACACCAGGCCAAATGCCGCCACGAGAGAGGCTGAGACTCTGAGGTGGAAAATTACCAGGTGCATGCGCACTAGCCTGTTTACAACTTGTCCTCGGCCGAATGTAGGCGCCATCTTGTAATGGCGAATGTGGGTGCTCAGGCGGCTCCCCACACATCCTCATGCTTCTTCCTCCCCAAGTGCTAGGTTTTGAGGTTATATATCACATACACATAATATTTTTGATAAAATTCAGCATCATTATTTCACTTCTGGATCTTCCCCATTTTCTTAGTATACACTCTTCCTACTACCTTCATGTGTAGTTTAAAAAAAAAAACTCATTCAGTTCACTTAGTGATATGAATGTGTTTATGGATATAGGGCCACCTCTTAGAGCATAGATCCTCCCTCATGAACTTCATCCCTAAACTGACTATTCCTATTCCTATTCCTATTCCTATTCCTATTCCTATTCCTATTCCTATTCCTATTCCTATTCCTATTCCTATTCCTATTCCTATTCCTATTCCTATTCCTATTCCTATTCTTAGCTGCCAACAATTGCTGATTTCCTTTCTGACTCTTATATCCCAGCCACAACAGTTACCATGCTGAGGCTCCTGGTCCAAAAAGCCTGGTATTCATTTTTGCCTTTGTCTATCCAGCAGTCTGTAGTCAGCTCTTCCAGATACTCTCTTCATGTTGAGATATGCTCATGCTGAGCATATCCCAATTGCTCTTTATTCCTGGCATCAACACAGTACCTGGCACAAAACTGATGTTCAGAATATATTTACTAAATTATCAAGGCTGTTAAACTAGTAAGACCAGATAATTATGAGCAATAGATAAAGACCTCTACAGTTTCTGTTTAATTCAATTCATCACTGGAACTTCATAGCACTTCATCTCCTTCAACATTGTTCCTCATATGTCTGCTGTGCAAAGATTTGTTCCCATAGTTTAATTAAATAAATTTAGGATGACAGGAAGAGCAATCTTCAATATTCTGCTATGCCATGAGCAAAACTCTAATGAGTAACTTCAGCTATAACTCTCTATCTAATCACACACCCAGAATAAGTGACAAAACACCTCAACATCTGTCAAAAGATGAATTGTACTTTTATGTACAGTTCAAAGCTGCAGGATATAGCTCATTAGAATCATAATTCTATTAAATCTTGCTAGGATTAAGATATTATCTCACTCTTGTTATAAGAAGGGTTTATTATCCCAACTTTAAAGAACTCTTTCTATGTGATTCAATTCCCCCTCCCTGTTTCACAGCTGTTACAGTTTAGGCACTGGTATATATATATATATATATATATATATATATATATATACTTAAAATATATATATATATTTTAAGTTGGTATATATAATTTAAAGAAAGAAGCAGAATTACAGTTCTGGTTCTGTCAGAAGGTATCACATTAAACAGTCTTCGTTTTTTGATTCATTTATGCTTTTAGCCTTTCCTTTCCCCAAAGCCTTTGTGTTTACTCTGGATAATAACTTAAGACTCAGTCAAGATATAGAATACAAAATTGTATAGAAGCACCAGATAGGGAGTCCATATGAATAGAGCCTGGGTTTCTTTTTATTGATTTCTAAGGAAGCGTGGTCAATTCTGTACTTCAAATGACCCTTTAATTTATTCAGAGCTGAGTGTCAGCCACTGCCCGGCTTAAGCCTTCTTTAGTACATCTATACTGCATAGTCTTATTTATGTCATCCCTAAACCTGCATAAGCTTTTTTTTTTTTTGTGAGACAATGAAGGTCTATTGTTACCTATGCTCCGTACTGATGTCAAACTCACAGTTTCGTTTCTTCAGGCTCTCAAGTCCTAAGATTTTAAAAATGAAAATAGCCCTAGGAAGGAGGCTCAGAAGGTTTTATGGTGCTTGAATGGCAAGATTTGATGAACCATGTTTGTTCTCAGAACCTGTAGAAGAAAGACACAACTAACTCTGAACTCTATATGTGTTCTGAGGTACTTGCAAAATATGCATTTGTGTGCACACACACACACCAAACAGTAAAGCACAAACACACACTCAAACACACATAAACACACACAGACACATATATAAAAATCACACACACTTACTCATTCACATACACATACTCACACACAAACACACACACACATACACACAATCACACTCAAACTAATATAGTTACACACATACACACACAAACATCACATATAAGTGCATACAACCACTTTTATGTATTTTTATGGATATTTGGGGATCATGTCCATATCTCTATAGGTAGATGATAAGTGCCTTTACCCTCAGAAATATCTTAGTAGGTCCATTCTATTGAATTTTAAGAGATAATTTGGGGGAATTTTACTAGTTGTACAAAAACTAAGCTAGTCTAACAAAATCCACAATCCACAGCCTTTAGGAACCTTTTATTGACTGTATTCACAGAAATGTACAAAATGTATTTCGAAGTTTCAGTCTTATTATTTTGCATTCACAAATAACACGTGAAAATTCCCAAATGAAATTTTCTGCTGTGAAAATTTTAGAAAAATCAAGTAGTATGCTTTAGATGACTCAACAACATTATTTTAACAATAATACTTTTCTTTGATTTTCAAAAGTCAATATCGAGTTCATATAACAGTTATATATATATATATATATATATATATATATATATATTAATTTTATTTTTCACCTTTTATTTTAAAAACGTATATGTTAGAATGTAAATGAAATGCAGGTTCATTGAAAGGTGTATTTTCACCTTTTATTTTAAAAACGTATATGTTAGAAGGTAAATGAAATGCAGGTTCATTGAAAGAAGCTTTTATGCTCTCCTAACATGGTTCCTCATTCCCTGTGCCTCCCACAATTATTATGTTCCCCATTCTAAATGATATTAAAGCATCCTCATTTGTACCTTCCTTCTTGTTTAACTTCTTTGAGTTTGTGAAGTGCATCATGGGTATTCTGAACTTGTTGGCTAATATCCACATATCACTGAGTACATACTATCTATGCATGTCCTTTGGGGTCTGGGTTACCTCGCTCAGGATGGTATTTTCTAGTTCTATCCATTTGCATTCAAATTTCATGATGTCCACGTTTTAAAAAATGAATAGTATTGCACTGTTTAAATGAACCACATTTTCTGTATCCATTCTTTGCTCAAGGGAAAAATACAGTGAGACACTTCTCCTTTTGATATTGTAGAGTATATTCTGGGTACATGCCCATGAACAGTATAGCTGCATCTTCAGGAAGAATTATTTGCAATATTCTGAAGAACCTCCAGATTGATTTCCAGGGTAGTGATACCAGTTTGCAATCCCATCAACTATGGAAGAGTGTTACCCTTTCTCCACATCCCTGCCAGACTGTGCTGTCATTTGAGTTTTAATCTTAGCCATTATGATTATAATCAGGCAGAATCTCTTTGTGGGTTTGGTTTACACTTCCCTGATAACTAAGGATGTACCTTTCATCCATTTGAGATTCTTCTGTTGAGAATTCTTGTTTAGTTCTGTACCCCATTTATTAAATGAGTTATCTCCTTGTTTGGAGCCTAAGTTCTTGAATTCTTTATATATTTTGAATATTAGCTCTATGTCAGATGTAGGTTTAGTGAAGACTTTTTCCCAATCTGTAGGATACTGTGTTGTCCTATTGACATTGCCTTTGCCTTACAGAATCATGTCAGTTTCTTCAGGTCCAATTTATGAATCATTATCTTAACCATTGGTGTTCTGTTCTGGAATCTTTCCCCTGTGCCATGGCATTTAAGGCTATTTCCCACATTTTCTTTTATTAGATTCAGTGTTTATAGTTTTATATTGTCATCCTTTTTCCACTTAAATTTTAACTTTGAGCAAAGTGATAAATATGGATCCATTTGCATTCTTCTACCTAGAAACTGCCAGTTAGACCAGCACCATTTGTTGAAGATGCTTTCTTTCTTTCTTTCTTTTTTTCAATACATGATTTGGGGAAAGGGAAGTACAAAGGAGGAGGCAGTATCAGATATAGGGAGAGACAAGGAAGAAAACCAGGGGACCACAAGAATTAAGGAAAATATGTAGGTCCTGGGAGTGGGGGCTGGTGGAAAGTCCCAGAGGTCTGGGATGTCAGAGGTTCCCAGGACTCAATATGTGTGACTTTAGACATTGTTCCCAACAGTATGGATGTCGAAACTGAAGAAACTACCTCCAGTAATTAGAAAAGGTCCCCAGTAAAAGGATGCAAACACCTATTTTAAACCCAAAATTGTCTAAAAGACATGCAAGGGTAAAACCGGAGCTGAGACTGAAAAATACAGCTGACTTGTGACCAGCCCAATTCAGTATCCATACCAGGGGGCAGGGACCAAACCATGACACTGTTATTAATGCTATGTTGTGCTTGCAGATAGGAGCCTACCATGGCTGCCCTGTTTGTTGCTCTACCAGGAGCTGACTGAGCCAGAATCAGATACTCAAAGCCAAGCATGAGGTCAGGGAACACTCTGGAAGAATTGGGGGAAATACTAAAGAAACTAGAGGGGATGGCAACTGTTTAGAAGGACCAACCAAGTCAACTGACCTGGACACCTGGATGCTCCCAGATACTGAGCCACAGACCAAAGAACATACATGGGCTATTGCAAGACCCCTGGCACATATTTAGTAGGGATAGTCTGGCCCCAGTGTCACATGCCTATAGAGATGTGATGCCACAGGGAGGGGAGATAAGGAGTGGGTGACCATCTCAGAGGCTAATTAGGGTGGTATTGAAGAGAAGAACTCTGTGAAGAGGGACAATATTTGGGATATAAATAAATAAAATAATTAAATAATGAAAAAAAGAATGGAGTTGATATGAAACTATATAAACTTCATTACTGGAGAGCTCTGCAATCATAGGCAACCATGATTATTAGACATTGAAAGTGGGATAGCAACACTGGAGTGAGTATTGTTGGCATAGGTAGAAAGAATGGAACCTTGGCCAGACAGAGAGATTACCCCTCAATTTCAGAGAACAAAGAGAGATTTTAACACCTATGGGGTTTTCAGGAGTGAGTAGGCACGGTTCTGAGCTTTTGACCTAGCCTGTCTTGGTTTATGCTTGCCAGGAGCCTCCTGGCCTGGAACAGGTTAAAACTGGACACAGGTAGGACACTGCTATGGTTCTGAAGACTGATGGTCTCCAGATGATGTAGTTCTCTAAATATACTGAAATGCTGACAACTTCTTAAAACTCCTAAAAACTTTCGTGCTTTTTCTGAGGGTTAAGATCAGATAGCTTATGTGAATAACACCTGTAGCCTAAGAGCAGGGGGTTAAGTAATGTAGCCTTTGCTTTATCTGAACAGGAACTCCACTGCTCCAACTTTCAGCCTGGTAGTTGAAGTTGCAGGAAGAGAAAGGGACATTTAGAAAAGTGAATTTATCATTTATTTCTATGTTGTAAAAAGTCTACTCAGCTATTAAACACAATGACTTCATGAAATTCTTAGGCAAATGGATGAAAATAAGAAACATCATCATGAGTGAGGTAACCCAGTCACAAAAGAACACACATGGTACACACTCACTGATAAGTGGATATTAGCCCAAAAGCTCAGAATACCAAAGATACAATTCACAGAATATATAAAACTTAAGAAGGAAACCAAAGTGTGTATGCTTCAGTCAGGAAGTGATTGCTGACAGGTGTCTGTTATAGCTGTCTCTGAGAGGATTTGCCAGAGACTGACAAATACAGAGGCAGATGCTCACAGCCAACAATTGGACTGAGCACAGGGACCCCTATGGAGAAGTTAGAGAAAGGACTGAAGGAGCTGAAGGGGTTAGCAGTCCCATAGGAAGAACAATGATGTCAACCAACCAGATGTCCCAAAGCTCCCAGGGACTAAACCAACAACAGAAGAGTACACATGGAGGGACCGATGGTTCCAGCTGCCTATGTAGCCAAGGATGGCCTAGTTGGACTTGAATGGGTGGAGAGGCCCTTTGGTCCTATGAAGACTTGATGCCCCAATGTAGGGGAATGCCAGGGCTGTAAGGTGGAAGTGGTTTGGTAAATAGGGGAACACCCTCATGGAAGCAGGGGGAGGTGGATTGGATAGAGGTTTTACGGAGGGGAAACTTGGAAAGGGGATAATATTTGAAATGTAAATAAATAAAATATCCCATAAAAAAAAAAGTGTTCTCTGAAAGCTCTCCAAGAAAAGGGAAGAGTAGAATGAATGAAAAAAAAAAAAAGTATAAAGGAAATTTGCTATCATCTCTTTGTCCTCAGTACTTATACATTTGTGAGAATACATGATCAAATGGTAAAATGCTCTTCACAAGTTTACACATAAATTCAAATCATAAATCAAATAAGTTCACAACAGTGAATATTTATATGCATATCCACTAGGAGTAATTATCTATCTAAACATTCATCACCTGTCATAGCTCCATGGGTTTATTGAGGCTTAAAAAACATAGGTAAGTCATTAGTGAAGTTTTGTATAGATACCTGCAGTCAATATTTTATCTTCTGTCTTAGCACCTATAATAAATCATTAGTTACCTTTTTATGACCTATGGTTAGTGGTTTTAAAACCTCTTGGAATGTGCTCTGAGTAGTCGAATATTTATCTAGAATACTATCTAGTAGCAATTAACTGATGGCACATGGGAGATTGGCACAGTTCTCATTGCATTTTGGACTATCAGAAAAAGACCTAATAACAGTCCTAAGAGCTTAATCAATACTGATATAATTTTAAGATTTAGTATAGGATGATCATTAAGAATTAAGAAGTGATCTATTTGTCCATATAGAATCACTACAAGACAGTACATATTTGTAGATCTGCAGAGATCTGCTTAAAGAGTGGGTTAATATCCAGTGATAACCATATATGTAATACTAGCAGGAAAGGCATACTAATACCAAGAATCTTTCCTGAATTAATTTTTTGGCTGGGCCTTGCCTACCCAAGTTCCGTTGTAGATTTTAATCAAGGTGGTCATCTCAAGAAGATCACCTGCTAGTTATCAGCTTGTCCTATGATGTCTCCTGACATATACTCACAGAAGTAGTCACTAGGTGGTACCATAAACTAATTCAGAAGCTTCCATGAGTGTAAGAGAAGGATTAAAGTTTAAAGTATGTGTTAATTTATTATGGAAGCTATTCTGATATCCTGGTACAAATAGAGACAGATTTTAAGATTGTAATATGGTAATAACCATAATTTAAAATATCCATTTTGACTATATTGAAGGGACAGAGTAAGAAGAAGACAAATAAAAACAAGGTAATTAGACTTTTAATCAAAAAAGATCAATAGAAACGTGGAAAGGCACTTGATACTCCTCATGAGAAAAAACTAAGATAATATCTCAATTCTGAACATCTATGCCCCAAACACATGGACACTCACTTTTGTAAAAGAAACATTGCTAAAGCTTAAATTTCATATCTGACTTCATACACTGATATTAGGAGACTTAAACACCCCATTCTCACCAATCAAGAAGTTATCCAGACAGAAACTAAATAGAAAACACATCTATGGAATACTTCACCCAAGCATAAGAGAATATTCCTTCTTCTAAGTACCTCATGGATCCTTCTCCAAAACTAACTGTATGGTCAGTCTCAAAGCAAGCCTCAACAGATACAAGAAAATTGAAGTAATGATTTGTATCTTATCAGAATAATGTCAATTAAAGCTGGATTTCAATAACAACAGAAAACAGAAAGCCTATGCCATCATGGAAACTTTACAACTCTCTAAGGAATGTGAGTCAGGGAAGAAATACATACATTAAAGAATTTCTAAAATTTAATGAAAATAAAGCCACAACATACCCAAATGTGAGGGTCATAGTGAAAGCATTGCTAAGTGGAAATTTCATAGCACTAACCACCTCCATAAAGAAATTAGAAAGTTCTCATACTAGGAATTTAAAAGTACAACCCTAGGAAAGCTCTAGAAAACAAACAAAACAAAACAAAACAAAACAAAAATGCACACCAAAGAGGAGTAGAGGAATAGATGGCAGGAAATAGTCAAAATCAGGGCTGAAACCTATCACCTAGAAACAAAGAATACAACACAGAGTACCAACAAAATCAAGAAATTGTCCCTTGAAAAAAATCCACAAGTCAGATAAACCATTAGCTAAACTAACCAAAAGACAGAGAGATAATATACAAATAAACAAAATCAGAAATGAAGAGGGAGACATAGCAACAGATACAAAAAAATTCAAGGAAGTATTAGGTGTTACATCAAAAGCCTGTACTCCACAAAATTGGAAAATTTTAACAAAATGAACATTTTTATTTTAGAAAGATACCAGTTATCAAAGTTAAATCAAGACCAGGCAACGTATTCACATAGCTCTATAAAACCCTATATAAATAGAAACATTCATTAAATTAAAAAAAAAAAAAAAACCCCTAGGCAAGAAGGTTTTAGTGAAGAATTCTACCATACCTTCCAAGAGTCAATACCAATATGTCTTAAACCATTCCACAAAATAGGAACAAAGGGAACACTACCAAATTCATTCCATGCATCCAGACACTCTGATACTTAAATCACACAAAGACTCAACAAAGAAAGAGAACTTCATACCTATTTCTCTTATGAATATTTATTTAAAAAATATACTCAGTAATATACTCTCAAACTAAATCCAGGAACATACCAAGGACACCATCTACCATGATCAAGTAGGCTTCAATCCAGGGATGTAGGGTTGGTTCAATATACAAAAATCTGTCAACATAATCCACCATATAAACAAACTTAAAGAGAAAAATCATATGATCTTCTCATTAGATGCAAAAAACAAACAAACAAACAAACAAAAAAACTGTGACAAAACCCACTACCCCTTAATGTTAAAAGTATATCTAACATATGTATGGAGGACCTAGTTCAGTCCATTGTAGGCTCTCTCCTTGGCTGTTCAGTCTTTGTGAGCTCCTATGAGCCTAGGTTAGTAGAGAAAGCATCTTTCTTCACATACTGATTTTCTTCTTTCTTGGTAGGTATAAGAATGGAAGTCAAATATGTACATGTTGTCAATCATTTGCAGAACACACTGTAATCTGCTGAGCCATCTCACTTGCCTACATGTGTAATTTTATATGCATACACAGGGACACATGTTCAGTGGTCATTCTTGATGAGGATTAGGCACTGATCATGGAGGTCAACTAATTGTCATAGTCATTATACAGGTCTCATGTTTAACTACAATTATCATAAGTCTTCAGATGAGACAGTGTCATTGATTTATAGTATTTATCAATTTGATTATATGTGTAAATTGTTCCATTCAACATTTAATATTCAAAACCTATTCTTATTTATTTCCATAAAAATGAAATAGAACAACAACCTAGAAATATAGTATCTTTATGTGTTTGTAAGTTCCTCCAACATATAATGCAGAGAAAAACCAAAAACAGGTTGCTAACAGCTCATTGTCCAATCTACTTCTTTTTTTGTATATTTATGCAATTTCTATGATATTATATTACTAGGTAAAATAATAGTCGAAAATTTGCAATACTCTTGCCTCAGTCTCTCAAAAAGTTGAGATAATAAGCATGTTCTACCATATCTTGCTAACTCTATTTATAAGAAAATAATAAAATTCAAAATGTATAAGACAATCATTTCCAATTAATATTTATAATTTTCACAAAAAGCTGTGAAAATAAAGTAAAAAAGACAATGAGGGATTAATGCAAGGGAGATAAATTATTGGCATCTGTGCTTCATAAACTACAAAATAGGTTGTAATCTCCTATTTCAGTTATTAGGCCAAAATGCAATATAAATGTATTAAAAGATCTTCTATCTTTAACAGATACCAAACTTCATTTATGTATTGCAGTAACCATTATGTAATAGGACAGTTTTTTTTTTTCATTCTATATAGTCCCTTAAGGGTTATTCACTAAGGAAGTAGTTGGGGTAAAAGCCATTCACAATAAAGAGACATATTTAAGGGTATTGACTAGCATGTCAATACCCTTGGTGGGCAGGGTGTTTCTCTAGTGAATGATTAGTACAAAACTACATAGGAGATACAAACAAATAGAATGCTCCTGGGGTCGTGATCAGAATAGCAGCAGTAAGAGTAATGCAGAGAACATAATCTTGTGTGACAGAAGTACTGGAGCCATATATTCGTAGAAACAAATATGACCATATGTTCATAGTGACCACTGTGAAAAGTCTCTTTCCTTAAGAATATTTTCTCCCAAGCATTCTTCAGCATTCCCTGAGATTAACTGCAAATTTTCATAAAAAAAGAGCCAGTTTGAAAAAAATGTTAAAATGTGATGTAGATAATATCAGTTCTTAACTGTGTTTTTCTTTTCTAGTTAATTTCACAGGCTCCTGGTTTCATAAAAAGCTTGTGGCATTCTGTAGTGTTATTCTTTACTAGGTCTGATGAGGCAAATTAAATATATTGTTATAAGCCATTGAGATTTAATTGAAGATACCCACTAAACCTTCCCACTCCTGAGTGCCCTTCCTATGAATAAAATCAAACAATAATAAGATAGTAAAGAGATGAGAATAGTGAGAAGAAGCAAGTCATGGCATTAACATAAAGGAAACAACACATTCACTTCAAATTCATTATAAGAATCATTCACAGTTTGTTGTCTACCATTTTCCAATGTGTTGATGCTTGTTTATTAGCAGTTGACAAACCAATAAATTTGGCCAATGACAGGGAAGTTAATAGGGAATTTTTGGAAATTGTATAGCCATGTTCCAACTTATGTTTTCTTTCGCCTGTTAATTTGATATTCTCATTGTTGTCATCAGGGATTGTCACATACACATGGTATCATACATGAGCTGAACATTGCCTTCTAAATTGAATTCAAGCAATAATTATATATAGATTTTTATCTATTCTGAAAAAAAAGCAAAACAGAGAGAGAGGAGAGAGAGAGAGAGACCAGGAAAGAGAGAGAGAGAGAGAGAGAGAGAGAGAGAGAGAGAGAGAGAGAGAAACAACCCTGAGGCCTTTGCTGTACTGTTAAACATCCCCTCAGAAAAGACAGAAGATCCAGATGACCGGGTGACTGTGACTGGGGAACTTATCTCATGCTGAGCAAACTTTAAAACCTATCTTCAGACACAAATAGCCATGGAAAATCCAGTTCAGAAATACCACCCTGTAACTTCAGTACTAAGGTAGCAGACACAGAAAGACATAGAGCTCACTGATTCAGTTAGACCATCTGTCTTGTAAAACCAAGGCTAGCCTGTGTCAGTCTCCTTTGCATTTGAATTTCAGGCATATGCCGTTATGCCCAACTTTTTACATGGGTTCTGGGGATTCAAACTCAGACCCTCATGTTTTCATAGCAAATGCTTTATGCTCAGAAACAAGTCCCTGAACCCCTTTCTACAAAATTTCGGTGAACTATCCCTAGTTCTTTATCTCCTTGGACAGCTAGTCTAGATTCAGTGAGTGGCTCAGCTCTCAAACTTATGGTTGCCTTCTTGGAGAATTTATTATCTTGGCTGTCAATTTGACTTTTTTTCTCTAATAATAGATTGTTAACTGGTTAACAGTCTTAGTTATATGACCAGTAGTAAATGCCACCATAAACAGAACTAGGCATTACTCAGCTGCTCATTTTCTCCAAGAAACAAGCCAACTGCTTCCATGGAGCCACACTTCCATTGTTATTCCTCGTGGGTATTCCTCCATTAGGCTAATTAATGCTTTGTCACTCCCCACAAGGATGCTATAATGACACCAAACAGACATAACCTGTTCATTTCAACAATGGGCATTTGCTAAGCATCCAGTGTTTGTCAGGCTTTAACTTATCTTTTGAGGAATCAGTATTGCCTAATGAGGAATGAGATGTGAAAACAGCTAAATAATTACATGATTGCAATACCTTCACTCCATTAATTCTGTAATGATTTATTGAGGCATCACCTGCTACTGAACACAGAGCTAAATCATGAACAAAAGCAGATGTAATTGCTGACCAACTATTTGAAGAAAAGGTTAATCAGAGGCCAGGAAATAGGTGAAAAATTATCATCTCGACAAGCTACAGGAATTAAATAGGTTGAGAGTGTCATGAGAGTAAACTACAGACAGAATAGACCAAAGCCAGAAAAGATAGGTTGGGGAGAAGGTTTAATCACTAATTGATTTTTCCTGCAAGCAGGGAGAACATTGATGTAATTATTTAGCACCCAGAAAACAGTCTGTCTCCATAGTAAGTTTGTAATATCTTTGCTGGAGATGCAAAAGGCAGACACACCAGGAACCTTGGGGCTTGGTGGCCCAGCCACTGTACCCAAAACCGTAAGCTCCAGGTTCAGTAAAGGACCCTAACTCAAAAATATAATGTGAAAAACAATTGAGAAATGCAGCTGATATCAATCTTGGGTCTCTAACCATAAACACACACACTCACATACACACACACACACACACACACACACACACACACACACAGAACACAGGACCAGAAAAATTAAAGAACATCTTTAGTTTATATATAAAAAAAAATCTTAGTGGGGGTTGAGGTGAAATTATAGAGTGAATTTTAAGCTAGTATGAAAATTGTCACAGAAGGCTGAATTATGTGAAAGCCAGATGACAAGAGAAAGGAAATTATTGAAAATACTCCACTGTAAAATTTTAATATCACATATGTCCAGTATTCATGACTAACAGGAGAGACCAGACATGGTACAACCAGACAGATTTCACCACAAACGTATGTTAATATAAAGTCATAATTTATACCTACATTTGCTGTCTTTTAAATCACTAAGACATACAATAGGTTCTTATAATCATTAACTACAAAAAGCAAATTGTTTATCTTATAAAATCTCAACATAAGGGCTTCTATAATTTGGAAATAATGCTAGCATTAAATTTTAGACACAAAGTACTATCAATAATTTCCCCCCCTTGCAAATATACAGGGTCACTCTCTTAAATACAAAGAATCTAATGAGAATAAATTGTTTTTTTCTTCTTTATTTGTGCTTGTAAGCTTAATGAGTCTGGTGAGTGCTTTGATTACAAGAGTGCTAAGAGAAAGGCATAAAATGAAAAGTCGGATCATGACGATTTGAAGGAAAACAAAGACTGTATATAGCTATAGGTACCATTTATGTGATATTTTATTCGAACATGTTGCTTCATTCTGCCCAGATCCTGACAACATGAGTGAAGTTGAATTTAAAGATATAGGACTTAAAACCTGACACTATTACTGAGGCTATTGAGCACTCACAAAAAGGAACCTAGCATGACTGCACTCTGGAAGACCCAACATCCCACTGAAAGAGTCAGATGCAGATATTTACATCCAACCAATAGACAGAAACTGCTGACGTCTGCAATTGAATTAGGGAAAGGCTGAAAGAAGCTGAGGAGGAGGGCAGCCCTGTAGGAGGACCAGAAGTCTCAATTAACCTGAACCCCCAAGATCTCTCGAAAAGTGGATTATTAAACAGGTAGCATACACCAGCTGACATGAGGCCCCCAACACTTATACAGCAGAGGACTTCCGGGTCTGTGTTCAATCAGACAAGATGTACCTAATTCTCCAGAGACTGGAAGCACCAGGGAGTTTAGAGGTCAGGTGAGGTGGGGTATAGGGGTTAGGTACATCCTCATGGAGATAGGGCAGACGGTATGGGATGTGGAACAGTTAGAGGGTGGATGGAGTGGGGAGCATAAAATCTGGAGTGTAAACAAATACAAGAATAAAATAAAGATAGTGGACTTAGCATTTCAAGGCAAGACAATAACTAGCGTGAGATGCTATGCTAGGAAAGGAAAGCAGTTGTACATTTAGCTGGGATTTGGGAAGAGAAAGTAACTTGAATTGTTAAAGAAATCAGAACCACTGAAGAGAAAACTGTGTCTCACAGGGACATCAGGGAATGCTCCCAAAGTAGAAAGATCACCCTGAAAACTCTATCTTATAAATACTCATGTTCCTTTAAAGAAAGAAAGTCTTATTTGAAAGTGTTCCCTGTTTGGTAAAGGCAACTGCCTAGGCGGATTTACCCAGGGCCTACACACAGCAGCAAACATAGCTGTGATCCAAATGGGGGAAAACTATGTCTCAAACTAGCAGCAGAATTGCTAGTTTTACAGGCATGGAAGTTTCAAATTGATGCTCTTGGAGTCTTGTTTCGTGGCTTCAGAGAACAGGTTTGTCACTTACTTTTTGTTGCTAAGATAAAACAGCATGGCCACCTGGGAACTTATGACCTGAGAACTTATGAAAGAAAGAGTTTAGTTCGGTTTTCAATTCCAGAAAGAGAGTGCATGATTGGGAAAAAAGAGCTGGAAGTAGGAAACACAGCCTGAAGCTGAGAAATCATGTCTCCAATGACAGAAAGAAATAATAGAGGAAACTGAAAATTATTATGAGAGGTTGTAAATAATCAAAGCCTGCAACAAATTATGTACTTTCTTCAGCAAGCTACCACATCCTAAGGACTTCAGTACCTCCACCAAATGTAATCCCTAACTGAAAACATCAACAAGTGTTCAAAGACATGAACCCCTAGGAAAAATTTTCACACAGACTACAACATTTTGTTGCCTGGCACCATAGGCTCAAGGTCATTTCTCCAAAATACAAAACATGATCAGGTTCTTTAGTATAAGGAACGCATACCTTTTGCTATCAACTTGTGTATTAGTTATTTTTCCATTGTCGTAAGAAAACATCACTACGAAGGTAATTTACAAAAAGAAAGTGTTTAATTGAGTTTACAGTTTCAGAGGATTAGCATCAATGATGGCAATGTAAAGGCATATTGGTAAGAACAGCTGAGAGTTCATATCTTGATGAGCAACCGGAAAGCAGATAGATAATACACTGAATTACAGGAGTCTTTTGAAACCCCAGAGCCTGCCTACATGACACACCTTCTCCAACAAAGCCTGTCTGCTGAAAATCCTTTACAAACAGTTCTACCAACAAGAGACCAATTATTCAAATGTATGTGTCTATTAGGATAATTCCAATTCAAACCACCAGAGATAATTGCTGGCACACGATTCCATTTCCTGCCTCAATTTCCTGTTTGTTTGTTTTTTTTATATTTAATTAATTAACTTACATTCCAGCCATTGCAGCCCTCCCAGTAGCCCTTGCCATAGTTCTTCATACCATTCCTCCTCCTGCTTGCTCTCAAGAGGGTGTCTCCTCTTCATCAGGCTTTCCCCTTTCCTGGGGCTTCAACTCTCTCAAGGATTAGGCACATCTTCTCCCACTGAGGCCAGACAAGGCAGCCCTCTGCTCTGTATTTGCCAGGGGCTTCAGATCAACTTGTGTATGCTGCCTGGTTGGTGACTCAGTCTGATGGAGCTCCCTAGGTTCCCGGTTGGTTGTAACTTCTGGTCTTCCTAAAGGTTTGCCCTCTTCTTCAGCCTCCTCAATCCTTCCCCTAATTCAATCATTGGAGTCCCTGACTTCAGTCCCACGGGTCGTGTGTCTGTCTCAGTCAGGGGCTGGTAGGGCCTTTCAGAGGACAGCAATGCTACTAACAGTAACATGTTAATGTTTTATCTCCATCTCTGAATTCATCCTAGGTTTATCCTGTTTCCTTGCCCTCCAGACTTTGAGTTCTATTTGTTTCCTAGAACCCAAAAAGTCAAATTTCTGTTGTTCATATATTCTTGAACATTTGGTCATCCATTGGACCATGGACAACCAACCTACCAGAAGATTATACCCTCAAAACTGAGTTTCTTTTCACAACAGCTATCTATTGTCAACAACACCTACTTAGCTAGGCATGAGATTTCAAATCCCTATCCCTTCTATGCTGGGATTTCCTGGCCGAAGCTTTCATAGGTATTAAGCATACTAACACCAGTGCTATACATTCATGTCATGCCTGCCATGCTGTGTTCATGAAACATTGTTTTCTAAAAGTTATCCACAACCTCTGACTCTTACCATGTTCTCATGGCTTGCTTTACAATGATCCCTCAGTTCTGGGAAGAGGGAATGTGAAATTAATGTTCCATTTAGGTCTGAACATTTCACATTCTGAACAAATTCAAATGTGGGTCTCTATGTTAATCACCATCTACAGCAAAAAAGGTAGTTTTTTGAATGAGATTTGGGAGAACCAAAAATGCCATTATCAGTCAGTTTAATACTATGTCTATTTGGCAGAATAACAGTAATAACAGCTTTTTATCTGTCTAACTACAGGGTATTGGCCCTGGTAACAGTGCCAGCTATGAGATTCATCACAGATATGGGTCTTAAATATGATCAGAACAAATTTTGTCATTGCTATGACATTTATGGCTCTGTTAAATCAAATGGGCATGCTTTGCCAGGATAATCATTATTGCCACTTATAGGTGTTGTCCCATAGCCATTTGGGTTATGCAACACATATCTATACATATTCACCTCATATAAAGAGCTCACTACAGACCATAGTACAGATACCTCCCAAGTCCAACTTAATGAGCCACTGTTTTTTTTTTTTCATTTCATTAGGGTCACAAACAAGACTAAAAATGATTCAAACACAGCTACATTTTTCAAAAGCTCACCCCAGCATGAGTGAAAATCTCGGCCACACTGCATAGCCATCAGCAGCTCAATTGTTTGGAGAGTGTCCTTGAAAAGTGGCTAGGTTGTTGTCAACAGCTTCCAGGCAGCTGAGCTGGTTTCTGCTTCTTCTGGGGCACATTCTCTAGTCTCAGAGTCTTCTTTTCAGATTTACTTGATCAATTGTGACTCTTAGCAATCTTTAATATGTACTTCTGGAAGCCAGAGACCTATTGAATGCGGTTAGCTTCAGCAACTTCCTGATTCTATTTTTATTTGTTTACATTTTCTGTCATGTTGCAGCCGTGCAGCATAAAATGTTGCTATATAGGAGGAAATATCTACACAACATTCCACCCATTCTTACAACTCTTACATTCTTTCTGTGCTGTCTTCCACAATCATCTCTAGACTTTGGAGAGGGTGACTATAGACATCTATCTATGGCTAAGAGTTGAATCACTCTGCCACAGTAACAATCACTTGTCCTCAGGAACTTCACCTGTAGTTATGAGTTAAGGTTGTCAGCAGCAGAATTTTATAGTTATAAATAAAAATGTTTAAAATGCATTTTGATAGGCCTGTCACATAGACCTAGTAAAATTATAGAAGTTGCTTCCTTTTTGAGACAGATAAACTCTCCAGTTTTTGTCCAGACTTTCAGTACCAAATGTGAATTCTTTCTAGTGGAATGGGTCTTAAAGCTAACTGGAAAATTGTTGATCCTACCCATGACAGCTGTGCCACTACTACACAACAGAGCACATCTTGCCAGGCATGTTAGTGTGGATGACAGTTCTCCATCAGCAGCCTCCATGGTCCCCTTCAACACTATCAAGCTTGCAACTGGGTGAAATTACAGTTCATTTCAAACTTAATTTCTTCATGTCTTGTAGTTAAGTGTGTGGTATCTTCAGCAATAGACTCTCACCATCTAGTTATGGCATAAAAGCAACAGGAAAGCAGTAGTGTTTACAGATTATTGGTCCTGAGTATCTTCCCTGGCCAAAAAGTCATAGAGAGGTCACCCATGCTTGGTACTGAGAATTTATTTAAATAACTTTATGCCTTCTAGGAATTTCTTTTTCAACCTATATAAGGTACCTTTTAATGTAGACTTCTTAGCTGTTGTTTTACAACTATTTTTTAATTAACTGAGCTTCAAGAGGATGAAAAGGTGTAGATACCAATACACTTGGTGGTTTTCAACCCAGTTCTATACAGAAATGTCAGTAATGATAAAGTAAGGGCTACCTCTTTCACTCTTGATTCTATGTGAAATCCTTTATATAATGTTTCATATATCTTTATATAGTATTGGGTGAGACCTTCAATGGTGACTTCAGCTATTGCTTGCTTGGACAGAAATGCTTAAAAGAGGTCAATTGTAGTGTCCACATGGGTAAGGGCATACCTCACCAACAGCCATAGACCTGTGTACTCTACTTGGCATTGCTTCATGATACATGTTGACTTGTGTGCCCAATCCAGCAGGGCATCCATTCATCAAGGCTGTTACCAGGAAAGAAGTCCTATATGTTTGGACATCATGTAAAATATTAGAATATTTCACAGAAATGCCAGCAGCCTTAGATATTTTCCAACTTTCATTGTTTGAATATGCTTGGCTCAGGCAGTGGCACAACTGGGAGGTGTAACCTTGTTGGAGTAGGTGCGGCCTTATTGGAATAAGTGTGTCATTGTGAGCATGAGCTTTAAGACCCTGATCCTAGCTGACTGGAAGTTAGTCATCTCCTAGGAGCCTTCAGATGAAGATGTAGAACTCTCAGTTCTGCTTGCACCATGCCTGACTGGACTGTGCTCTGCTCCCACTTTGAAGATAATGGACTGAATCTCTATACCTGTAAGCTAGCTTCAATTCAATATTGTCAATGAGCTGCTTTGGTCATGATGTCTGTTTACCAGAGTAAAACCTTAACTAACATACAAGCCAATAGTGGTTCACCCATGACCAGACATATATGAAGATATGTGTAGCTTCCAAGAGTATCTGAGGTAAAATGGCACATACCTTAGTTAAGCCATTTGATTCTTGTTTTTCCAGGTGGACGTAATGGGCTATTGACTACCCCATGGAAAACTACTAGGAGATCTTATTTCTTTTGAACTATGTTATATATTTCTGTTCACATTTGTTGTCCCAACCAATGCATGACCCATCACCTGCCAGTCCTCTTTTTCCCACTGGGGCATTCATAAAGTCAAACCTCTATACACAGTCCAAGTGCCAGTTTGAACAGTCACAAGCCAAGGCATATGAGTCACTACTATCCATACGATTCTTAATTCTACCCATTGATTACTTTTTCCTTCTACCTTTTCTAGCCAAATGGTATCTGTGTTCAAGTGTATTGCTGCAGTTATACACTATTACTTGGTGTGCCTACTAGAATTACCTTTGTACCAGGCATCTACAGGTATAGCTGTTAACCATTCTACTACATTAACTGATATTTCTGCTGTTTTAATTATGGGGGGATGCTCTGTGGCTCAATAAACATTTACCCTAGAACAACCTTCATGACATTTTGTGATGGGGCTTACAGACATCAAAACACATTTCTATATGTGTCCATCTTGCCTTTGTAAAATTTGATTCTGTGCCATAGTTGAAAGAAGTTTGACCAAAAGGCTTTCCCTCTATCATGCCCAAATTGTGAGGTCCTCACAGACCACCAGAGACCAACCAGGGGTCTAACTCATATGCAAACATAAAGTCTTTGTTCAAACTTGAGCTGGGATACACTAAATTCTCCAGCACAGTGGAAATTGTCAAAGGCTCTGGACTAGTAAAAGACTTGTCAATTTATTATGGTTTCAGGGTCAGGGAATTTCCAACTTGGCATATGCACACAGACACACACACATGATTCATCACACATGTATGATTCAGTTGCCAGTCCAGTCCAAAGGCTATGCAACCTTGACACACTGCATTTTTTGGTTTTTTGAGACAGGGTTTCTCTGTATAGCCCTGGCTGTCCTGGAACTCACTCTGTAGACCAGGCTGGCCTCGAACTCAGAAATCCGCCTGTCTCTGTCTCCCAAGTGCTGGGATTGAAGATATGTGCCACCACTGCCTGGCCATCCCCTTATATTTTAAGACTGCAAAGGTGCAAACATCATGTCTGTGGATCACGAAATATGTGATTTCACCTTTCTGGGAGCCCATCACAATTATGTTTTGTGCTGTTCTTTTGATTTCTGTGTAATAACTAGGATAGTTTTCTGAATACTGTCAGCTCAGAATTTAGATCCAATGATAGGAGTCATTAACAGTTTAACCATGTTAAAAAAGAAAGCATAAAAGAGTTCCAGATCTTGTGAGATGCTACCTAAAGTGCAAATGATTGTCATTTTAGTTCTGACATACTTATAACACTTAATGTTAAACTGTACAACACTCAGCAATCTCACCTAAATAATTGTAGACTTAGAGCTGATCCAGAGGCTCATAATTGACTTGCCTGGAGGTAGCTAGGGAGACATTTACTGAGTAGAATCAGTAATGAGAATTAAAAAAATGGGACCTGAAAGAGATGGGCTTATGTCTCTGAGTTAACTACAAAAGGGAGAGGCAGAACGGTGCATACAGAGGACATGCATCACAGCCTTCTCCTTCTCCCATACATTAACTCATGGCATCACTATCACATCTCTGTAAGCACTCATGAGCTTTTATCTTCAAAACAATACAAAACACCATGTATATAATAGGAACTCTTAGTATCAAGCACATGTCTAGGGGGGTTTATGTGTGGACAGTCACAGGTAGCTCCATGTGAATCTCATCCTCCAAGGGCACAGATCTTCAAAATGGCAGCAGTGTCATAAGAACAAGCAGAAACACAACCAATTCAACAACTTGAGGAAAAATAAGATGGTCTTATACTGGGTGGAGGGGAGAACAATCCTTTCTGAAGAACCAACTGTCCAATATCCTTCTGGAAAATTATAAGAAAAAATATGTTTTCCATGTCCCAATATTCTGCCAGTCATAGGTCTAAGAAGTACTGTTCTGTCTCACTCACTGAGATTAAACTGAGTGGTACCCAGTAGTGGGGAATTCGGGCCAAAGAAAGAAATAAAAAAGAACTCTGGGTGGGCAAAATGACATTGGAAAAGTGGTCAGAAAACTAATGGATCTGCAAGTATGGTACTTAGTTGTGCCAGAGAATGAGCTACATAATTAGGTCTAGAGGCTCAGAACCAACATTCCAGAAATCTGCCTATGTATATTTGTACACATGCATGTGTGAATATGTGTGTATCTGTGTGTATGCAAGTGTATACACATGTGTGTGCATGTGTGTATCTGTGTTTGTGTTCATGCATATGTCTGTGTGGTACGTGCCTGTTTATGTGTCTGTATGTTTGAGGAAATATGCCACAGCACATGTATTAGATGTCAGAGGACACTCTTTTTGGTCTTCACACCTCCTACTTATTTGAGGCAGAAACACTTGTTCACCACTGCATGTACTAGCTAGCTAGTTGGTCTGTGAGGTTTCAGATATTCTCCTACCACCATCTCCTATCTTCAAGAAATTCTGGAATTTCTGAAATTCTGGATACTTGTGTTGCTGAATCTGATTTCAACATGTGTTTGAGGATTCACAATAAAAATTTTCAAGATCTTTGTTGAATTATCTCCATGGCTCCACAAATCTGTGTTGATTAGATTGAGCTCAATAAGTAAGCCCAAGGACTTCTAAAGCATCAGATTTTCTAAAGCTTCCATGTAAATATATACTGTCAGGAGACAGAAGAAGGAGGGGAGGAGAATAAGAGACATTAGTCAAAAGCCTGTATAGGCACAAATATGCAAAATGAGTTTCAAATGTATGGCTTGTAAAAATATAATCTGTCCAGACTTTGAGCTGCTTAATTAATTTACACCCCTAAATAAGATACAAATTGATCAAAGAGTATTTTTGGAGAAATAGTTAGATGTTATTTGGCTATAAACTACAAGTAAACAGGAAAAGACATGTAGGTTCTTTTATTTTATTTTTTTTTCACTCACACAATACATCCCAATCACAGGAGGCTCCCATTCCTCTATTCCTCCCAGTTCACCATCTGTCCTTCCCTCTCCCAAAGAACTATGCTCCTTCAATTCTCTTATGAGCAGGACTCCAACTAAATGCAATAAAACAAGGTGATGACATCCAGTTTATTATGTGGGTTCTAAGGATCTGAACTCAGCTCAGCAGGTTAGTGAGACAAGTGTTTTAAAATTTCACAATCTCTGACATTTCTTTCTTTTAATATACATAATCATATTATAAATATAGATACTCACAACCCTGCTTTTGAAGATCATGGCAACTTGAGACATTGGTCCTTAGTACTCACTCTTCACAAGTATGGAGTACAGAACTCACAAGTGATCTATTTCCAGCAATGCTCAGGAAAGGAGGACTGTCACCAGTTGGCCTGGATTTTGTTCTTTTTTGTTTTTTGTTTGTTTCATCATTTGTTTTCTTCTTTTTTTTCTACAATACATATCTGTTGACCAGATAGAGGATAGAGGAGCTAACATGTGAAGGTTACTACTGGGGGTTTAAGAAGTTTTATTTGAAATGCTTCTTATAAGGCAGAGAGCTGTTCTTTAACCACAAATTGCTATGATGTTTTAAAGATTTTTATGTGAGGGTATATTTATGTACAAATAGACACTTAGGGAAGGTCAAGGAACTTTTCCATCTGTTCATTTACCAGATTGTACTGCACTCTAGTCAGTCACAGCTATCTTTTCAAGGCAGCAATCAAGCAAGATAACTAAGCATTCATGGGCTGAATCAGTAACATACACCACTTCTAACTGTCAAGAGGTTTCCTCATTAATGATACATACAACAGACACTCCTTTCAAATATGGAGACACTGACATCTCCACTTGACATAAGTGGTCCTTTTCTTCTTGTATTTACCTTTTTGGAAAGACAGTCCATTTCACTGGGACCATGAAGAGCATCACACAATTCATCACACTGAAGATACAAATCAAAACATGTTTGTGCTCAGGTGGAAAGTTTCAAGAAAATTCTCCATAACATTAATTGCAAGTTCTTGGCTGAAAATAGTATTCAGATGAAAGAAAAAGGAATTCAAAATCATTGCATATTTGTAACAATCCAGACATATCTCATAGTTTTTTTTAAATATCAGAGAGAGAGAGAAAGAGAGAGAGAGAGAGAGAGAGAGAGAGAGAGAGAGATCTGTGTAATGTTTCTATGAGCAGGAGCCCAGGATATGTATGGCACAGCACATATGTGGAAATCAGGGAACACCCTCAGTGTTTGTCTTTGCTTTCTCCTATGTTAGAAACAGGGTCGTGTTTATCACTGCATATTCCAGGCAGACTGGACCATGAGATTCAAGATGTTCTCTTTTTATCTTAAAGCTAACCATGGAAACACTAGACTTATGCTTCCATTCCCAACATTACTTGGCTTCTGTGGATCAAAATTTAAGTTCTTACTACTGTACAGCAAATGTTTTATCCATCCAGCCATATTTCCACTTATGATAGATATTTTTGTAGTCAATTTTGTGTGTTTACTTCCAAGAACAAATAAATAGCCTTCAGCATAATAAGCATCACATAAATATACAAACAAACAAACAAAAACAAAAACAAAAACAAAAAAAATCTAAGATGATCCATCAGACACTTTCCATGGGTTATCTCTCTAGCTCTATACAAACCCATTCTTCAGCTATGCCACTAATTCCCATTCCCTACATACAAGTCACAACTTTGAGGCATAGGGAGATCAAGTGATTTGCCCAGATACATGGAAATGTCAGATGTCAGCAATGAGGTCTGGTGTCAAGAATGCAGGTTCCCTTTTGTTCCCTATATATTGATCTATGTAAAATAATCTTAAAGCTCAGGCAAGTATGCCTGACACACGCAGATACATCTGTCCCCTCCTCTCTACTGACAGCTCACAAAAAGCAGAAAGTCTATGAGATAGAAGTCAGGGAATATTTCTGTGATATCCATTGTCTCCAGTAAATGGCATGGCTGCTGCACTCATGGTCTCTGAGGAAAGGTATTTGCCTAACCAAACCCTGCACAAGCTAGTTAGCAATCCACCAAATGTCAGGGAGGAACTTTGTGGGCCCTGGCTGAGGAGATATTGATAGTCAATAGGTGTTGGGAGCAAAGAGTAGGGAGGAATTAGTTTTCATTATAGGTGTGGCTTTCACTTGCACATTTTCCAATTTATTAGTTGATGTGCACACAGGAAGCACTAATTGGTCTTGGTGACACATAAAATAAATAGAAGATATGATGTTGGCTAGGTTACTGAGAGGTCTGGAAAATGTTGGGGTGCACGAATAAGGAGAGTGGATGTGATATGATTAAATACACTGTAGACATGCATGAAATTCTCAAAGAATTGATACCTCTTAAAAAGAAGCAAATGAAATTGTCTAGGAAATTGGGATATAATGTATATTTGCCATGCAAAAGTCTTATTTCAACTAAAAGCTTTAGAGATTGTGTAAATGCCTCTATAAATTTAGACTATATGCATGCTTGTTGGGCAATTTCTTAACTAGTGATCAATTTGGGGGCATCCAACCTATTGTGACTGGACTCATTCCTGCTCTGGTGTCCCTGGGTTCTGTAAGAAAACAGACTTACTAGGCAATGGCTGTACAAGCCTTTAAACCCAGCAGTCAGGAGACAGAGTTAGGCAGATTTCTTTAGCCAGCCTGGTCTACAGAGCTATTTCCAGGACATCCAGGAATATATATATAAACTCTGTCTTGACAAAAAAACACAAAATAGAAGAAAAAAAAAAGAATTAAGGAAGAAAGAAAGGAAGGAAGGACGGATGGGAGGGAGGGAGGGAGGAAGGAAGGAGGAAGAAAGGAAGGAAGGAAGGAAGAAAGAAAGAATGGAACCAGACTGATCAAGCCATGGGGAGCAAGCTAATAAGCAACATTCCTCTATAGCCTCTGCAGCATTCCTACCTCCAGGTCCCTGCCCTGTTTGAGCTCCTGTCCAGAAATCCACTGATGATTAATTGTGAAATAAAGATACGAATTTTCCTTTACTCCCCAAATTCATGGTGCTTGAATACACAATAGACTCCCTAACTAAGAATGACATATTGTTGTGTTACTGCTGGACACCTGAACCACGAATACCACTTGTATAACACACACAACTACCCTCAAACTTTGTACAGAAGTTCGAAACAGAACCTGCAAGGTGAGCCATGGGCAGCTAATTTTTTTTCTTAATTTATATAGGGCTTTGGGTGACCTTTTTCCATATAGTTTTTGCAATATTTGAACCTTTTACAATAAAAGCAAATAGCCCTTTCTATAGAAAAAGTAATGAATAATAGTGTGCTATGGGTAAAAGCCTCTTCCCCACACTTTTTGTGTCCTTCTGTTGTGTGAACAATTTGAGATCTGGTTCCATCTTCTCCAGAATGGCAATGTTCACAAGTATGACTTATTTCATATTAAGAATTTTAATGGAAACCAAGGAGGTGATATCAGCATTGATGGGGGACTGGGCATAGAGAAGCCCCACAGAAAAACAAAACAAATAAAAACTGAATTAAGGTACAGGAAGAGCTAGAGAAATATCTCAGCTCTTAAAATGCTTGCCTAAAATGCATAAGTACCTGAGTTTAATCTCAGAAAACATTTATTTTTTGAGGTGAGCATTGAAGTGTGTATTTGCTTTAGTTTTTTATCTTCTTTTATTAAAAATTTATTGTCCATATAACATATTCTGATTATGCTTTTTCCTTTCCACCATCTATCCTTTATGGATTCACACCCTTCTATCTCTCTTTAGAAAGCCAACAGTCATTTAAGGAATGAAAAATAAAGTGAGTAAGAAAAAAAACAAAAAACAACAAACTTATCAGAATAGGAGAAAACAAACAAACAAGAGAAAGAGCTACAGAAAAAGCATAAGAACTGTATATAGATGCAGAAATACCCAAGAATCTCATAAACACACAAAACCAGAAATCAATATGTAATCAACAGACCGTTACGGTAAGAAAAAAAATTACCTGACTTAACTTAATGAGACAACGAGCCTCCAAGATGTCATTGAGTTCACTTTGTGCTAACCAACTACTTCAGGGCATGGATCCCGCTTAAGAGTTGCTTGTTTCTACAGTGAGACTCCTTTGTAAAAAAACCTAATTTCTCATTTACAAATGGGTATCAATAGCTTTTGGGTTAGGAATGGGGGCATGTGTACTCTTCTTCTTTTAGATCGAGGACTTCATCTTGTGCATATCAAAACAGGACCTGTTCATACTATCAGAGTCTCTGTGAATTCCTATGTGTGCCAGTCCTGTTGTGCATTGAGTCCTTGGTGTCTTCCCTCCCCTCTTATACTCCTTCTGCCTTCTTTTCAGCAAGGCTCTCTGAGCCTCAAGGGGAGGGATTTGATAGAGATATCTCTTTCAAGGCTGATAGTTTCAAGCTTTCTCACTTTCTGTATACTGTCAGACACTGGGTTTTTATATGGTTGTTATCTGCTTACGGAGGAAGTGTCTCTGGTGATAACTGAACAAAACAATCATAATGTCATTAGGAGTAATTTTATTGCTACTTTCCTGTCTTAGTTAAGGTTTTATTGCTGTGAACAGACACCATGACCAAGGCAACTCTTATAAGAACAACATTTAGTTGGTGCTGGCTTTTGGTTTAGAGGTTCTCTCTATTATCATTAAGTCAGGAGCATGGCAGCATTTAGGCAAGTATTGGAGCAGGATGAACTGAGAGTTCTACATCTTCTTCTAAAAGCTGATAGCAGAATACTGTCTTCCAGGAAGTTAAGATGAGGGTCTTAAAGCCCACACCCACAGTGACACAACTACTCCAACATTGCCACACATTTTAATAATGCTATTCCCTGGGCTGAGCATATAAAAACCATCCCATTTCATTTAGCAGAACACTGGTATTTTGTTTTTCTCTAGGTCCCTAAACTATCTAGTTTCAGGTCTTTGACCACTCTAGTAGTGTTGGGGTCTACTCTACTTCATAGAGTGAATTTTAACTCAAGCCAGATATTAGTTAGTTATTCCCTCAAGTTTTGGACCACTATTGCACCAGTATATCTTGCAGGCAGGTCACTCTTAATGGGTGAAAGGTTTGTAGTGGAGTGTTTACCTTTCACTTTTGGTAGCATGCCCAGTACCATGAATATTTTTCCACTGGAATGAAGGCCCACCTCAGCTTCTATGGTTTAATGAGTTAGGTAAATAATGTCTTCAGAAATAGGATCCTCACCATCTGTTCTCAGAGAATTACCAATAGCCTTGACAGTAGCCTATGTTGTTTGGGGGTTCTCATGAGACAATTTTGGCCAACAACTCAAATACATGTAACCCATTTCCAGTACTGAAAGCTTCATTTGGTGATGAGAAATATCAAGCTGCAACACTATCACCCAACTTATTTGGCAATTTCATTTAGAATGTGGTTGCACAATTGTAATCCCAGCACTGTGGAAGAAGAAAAGCCCTGAGGCTAGTCACTTTTTTCAGGTTCACAACACTTGAGTCACTTTGCTTAGTGAGTCTTAAGGTTATCACAAACACATGCTAACACACATACATAAACAGACACACACACACACACACACACACACGCACACACGCACTCACAAGCACATGGAGGAAAAGGCACATGTTTGAGGTCTACAAGATTTGAAGTGCTGAAGAGATAGATTAGAAGTTAAGAGCACAGCTGTTCTTCCAGAGGACCTGAGTTTGACAGCCATCTTATGGTGAACCACAGCTGTCTGTAACTCCAGACTGGGTGATACAGCACTCTCTTCTGGCCTCTGACAGCACTATATGCACACAATAGATACATACATAAACACCTATACACATAAAACAGATAATTTTTTTTAAAAGGCGAGTGGGGATTCTACTTTTGCTTGATAAGCATTCTTGGAAAAGTAAGTTGCTGTGAGTATGTATGTATTATGGTGATGAGTACTTATATGCAGCAACTATTAAGCATAATGGCATATGGCACATGTAGATGCCAAAAGCATGACTGGGGTCATACCTATCATTATCATTAATTTTATTGCCATAAAGCTAATATTTTATTAGGGCTGATAACTGTTTGTTTCCAAGGAGTGAGTGGGGAAAAAAAGAAAGACTCCAGGATACTTACCATGCTTAGAAAGAGACAGCTTACAAAGTATTGAAAGAACAAAATACCACAGCTGATGTGGTACTCATATACTACAAGAAATTTTATTCTGTTGTGTGATACCAAAGACAACATTACCTCTTCCTTCTAGAGCTGCTATAAGACCAGGTATGAAGATGGTGCACTGTAGCAAATTGTGATTTTTTTCTCTCTCTTTCTAGATCCTTAAAAGAGGAAAAGTAACCTCTTATCCATATATATATATATATATATATCCCATCATTTTCTTCAGACACACCAGAAACGAGCATCAGATCCCACTACAGATGGTTTTGAGCCACCATGTAGTTGCTGGGAATTGAACTCAGTACCTTGGAAAGAATAGTCAGTTCTCTTAACCACTGAGCCATCACTCTAGCCTTCTTTTCCTCTTTTTCATGGATTTTTTTTTTTTAAATGAGGTGATGAACCAAAAAAAATTAGAAAATGCTCACTAAACTTTCAATGCAAACATTTATCGTGATCTTACCATGGGAAAAGAAAAAAAGGAATCCATCAGAAAGTCACGCATCCTCCAAAAGTATTAACAGATGAAATCTGGCCTTTAAAGTCAGCTTGTACTATCATGACCAAAGAAAAACATCTAGGGAGTTATTGCTAGGGAAAAATTCAGAAGAAATCTTTCTGAAAAATGGCTGCTGGCCCTGGGTGCACCTGCAGGATGTCAGTATGAAATAACAGGTGGAGAAAATAACAAGGAAAGATTCACAAGACAAACTGCCAGAGGAGGAAAAAAATGGGAACACATAAAAGGTTACAAAACAGGAAGTCACTGTTGATTCAGTTTGTCTGGGAAGAGATTCACAGTCAAAGAAATCCTCCTGACATTTGCCTTTGCCTGCAGTAAGTCAGCCATTAAAGCAGAACGTGAGGTAGCCCTTGGCTACATGCCAGCTTTGTCTGGAAGGTACAGAAACCCAGAAAAAAACCAACACAATGTCCCCAGTATATGTGTATAAGTGTCTGAGGAAAAACTGTTTGACAGATGATAGCTAATAATGTCCCTTGGAAAACCTAAAATTTCAGTCATGACAGAACAAGTTGCGCTGATTTTTGTCTGCAGAGTTTGAACTTGGGCTCTTAGGCAGGAAGCTATCTCTAGGCAAACTGATCTACGGATTCTCTAAAATAGGATACAAAGAATAATATGTAGACATGCTAAGATTACTGGAACAAATGGATAATGTTGGAAGTCAAATGCTAGTCAGGATATAGACATGGTAGCAGCTGAAAATCTAGAAGTGCCAACTTTGGGCCCCTAATATGGATGTAAAGTACTTTAGATGGTAATAGTGGACTGATTTGATCATATTAAAGCAACTTCTTGACTTTCTCCATGGAACATGCAATTACTATTCTTCCTATTGAATTTTATAACTTCAGCAGGACCTAAATCCCTGTACATAAGCTTACAATTTATGTCTGCTTTTAATACATTAAATTCTGGGTAAATTGAGATTTTGAGATCATACCCCTTTGCACAGCCTGGGAGAAGCATAGGTTAAAATGGAGAGGAGAGATATAATCTTCTTGTTTACCAGAGTCAAGGTGTCAGCCGCTTAACTTGTCTGGCTCCTTTTCTATAACATGATTTCTTGCTTCTTTATTTCATTTGATTAAGTTTGCCTTCCCTCTCTTTGACCCCCCCATTCCTCATTGTCTCGGTCTCTTCTCTGTTCTTTCACCTGTTTATTTCCCCAGTTTACTTTATTCAGTTTAATAAACCAAATCAAAAGCAGAGTCACAGAATCTCTGAAGGAGTCCAGAAAATCAATGCTTCCTTGCAGGTCAAGTGGGAGCATTTAGGAGCACATGTAGAATCACATCATCATGGGACACTTGTTATCATCAGACAGAACAGGCCAGATATCGCTGTGGCTTAGCCCAGAATAAAGCTTTGTGTAATCTTATAGGCTAGAGATGGTCACCAAGGCAGATATGACATAAATAGGCTGGAATAACAGGCTATAAAGAAAGCCCACTGAAACACATTCCACAAAATCAGAACCTCAGAAGTATGAAGCCCAAGGACAATGTAAAGTAACACATACATTAAATCAACAATGCTGCAAAGTGGTGACCAGAACTATGCCTGATGTCTTTGATGATGCCTTTATGAACAAATCAGAACTTAGACTCTAGTAGAATCAGGCCCATTTGGGGAGGCATTTTGGTGTGTCATTTCCTGAGGGCACATTAGCAAACATATTTACCTTAAATAGGATACCAATGGTAAACCATAGTCCAACTCAGCAAAATGATGACTTTATTGAGCTCAGAAAGTATGGGCAGAGGGTTATTTACAGGAACATGGATGACTCAAAAGTAGTTGTACCAACAGAAAGCCCAGCAGACGGATGACACAAAAGCTGCTGCATTGGAGTTGTCTGTCTTACTTATAGGCAACTTGGCTGGTAGGAAAGTCTCCTTCCCAGCAATTGTTACTGCTTATAAAATATTGAAAATTGGATTTTAACGAATGAAAATTTCAGGACCTTGTTGATACTTGTGAGTTATTTACTTCCTGAGCCTTTAAGCATCATTTATTTTCTGAATATTGACAAGCCTCGTTGCTACTACACAACAGGCACCTACAGGAAAAGCACAGACTGAAGAAATATACAGCCATGAAATCCCAAAATTACTAATGAACTCCTAAACAAGACCTGTACAATTACATTGCCAGTTGTCATAACAAAATGGATGGAGGAAATGTCGGTAGGCCCCACCCCTAAATGAAAAGATGTGATAAATTAATTGCTAAGGAAAGAGGAAGAATCAGTCTTCTTTATGGAAAAGCCCCCTGATAGGTTATCCAATCCCAATAAGTTCACCCTAAACATACAAAAACAACACTGAATGGATTCATTAACTTTTATTTGTGTGTGTGTTTTTGTGTGTATGTGTGTGCACGTGTAAAAACAATAAAGACGTATTATATTTCAGAGGGAGTAGAAGAGTATTGGAGGAGTTCAAGGTAGAAAAGAAGAAGTTTGGAATCAGACTCATAAAAAAATTTCTTAAAAATTAAAATTAAAGATCTAGCCATTTTCCCAACTCTCGCCATCACAAAAATAAACACAGCCATTTTCACACCAACCAGAAAAAGCATGTAGAATCCCAATGTTGGAGAAAATAAGCCATACATCACAAGACATCAAAAGGAGACTGTATCACAACAGACTAGAACATGATGGACAGCTGTCTTTTAATATGTTGATTTACTGCACTAGATATAAACAGAACCTTATTAACACAGGCTTTGCCCACCAGTGGTATGAGGCTTTCCAGGTACCAGAATCCTATCCCATAGATTCTCATTATAGCTGATCACTGTATTACAAAGCTTTCACTACATGGGAATATCAGAAATAGTTTCCATGCAAGTGCAATGGCCCTATGGCTCTTTAGCCATGATCTTGGCATCAAAAGTATAGAAATGTCAGATAGAACTTCATATCATTTAATATTTTATGATTTTCCTATGTATTTCTGGTCAAGATGCATGACATCAAGAGAGGTCTTGGAATTTTAAAAAAGGGGCTGAGTTTGTACCTCCACTGGACAACTGCTTGACTACCATGCACTAGAACCTGGGTTCCACCTTTAACATTTCCTAAAATCATTGTGGTGATATCTAAGTGGATTCCACCACTTGATAGGTGGATATAAGAAGATCAGAAGTTTAATGTTATCCTCAGCTACACAGCAACTTTGAAGACAGGCTGCACTTAAGACAGTCTCTCCCAAAATTAAATTAAAAAGAAAAATGGTTATTTGGGCTAAAGTATTGCTCAGTGGGATGATAGTAGCAAGCATCTACAAGACTTTAGGTTTATTCCTCAAAGCTACAAACACATTTCTAAGTGGACTTTACATATTCCTAAATACGTTGTAATTGGCTCTTAAGAAAAGAGAAATGTCTTAGTCATTCTGACTGGTGTGAGGTGAAATCTCAGGGTTGTTTTGATTTGCATTTCCCTGATGACTAAGGATGTTGAACATTTCTTTAGTTGCTTCTCAGCTATTTGAGTTTCCTCAGTTGAGAATTCTCTGTTTAGCTCTCTTCCCTATTTTTTGATAGGGTTATTTGGATCTCTGGAGTCTAGCTTCTTGAGTTCTTTTTATACATTGGATATTAGCTCTCTATCGAACGTAGGATTGATAATCCTGGAGACTGATCCACCAACCAAAGAATACACATGGAGTGACCCATGGTGCTGGCCACATATGCGGCAGAGGAGGGTCCTGTTAGAAATCAGACCTAATCCATCAAGTTCCATGAATGCTGCTTTAGAATCTGTGACACCTGATGAGCCCTGCTTGGATTCTGTAGGCCAATCATGTTCTCCTCATTTGCTTGATCCTTCTGCCTCGTGTAACACTTCCTTCTGCAGAATATGGTATTTCTAAGCTACTACATTTTCTCTTATACCTGGAGAGGACAGTTTAACCTGTAAAGAAAATAATATGAATGTTTTCATTACCACCTGAAGATAATCCTTATCAAAAACTCTTAAAAGAAAGTAGTAAAAATGTGTTGAAACAAAATATTACATTAAGTGCTATTCTAGGTTATTTTGGGAAATGAACTTGGTTATCACTTCTAATCCCTTCTCTCCTAATGAAGAGAAGTACCTGGGTGGTTCTCAATCAAAGGATGGGGAATCAATGGCTCAGAAATTGCCTGTTTCATTAAGGTGCAGTGTTGATATGTTTTGTGCAGCATCCATGGATGGCACCGTTATGGTTTATGTAGAATCCAAAGTTCTCTAGCTCAAAATCTTTGCAAATGCAATAGATAAGTCTGTAAACACAGACCATTCTTTAATAAATCATTAAAAATGTGTCCAAATCCATTTAAACAGATATTTTAGAATGATATTTTAGTTCCCACTAGTAAGTTCCCTTTGAATCCCTTCAGCTCCTAGAGGAAAGCCTCAGAGAAGTGTGGGATTATATAAAAGCAACCTATTTTGGGTTTGGGGTGATAGCTCTGTCTATAAAGTGATTGCCACATAAGCAGGAGAAACAGTTTGTATTCCCAGCAACTATGTAATAATGAAGCCTATGTATAGAAACATGTGTGTAAGTCCACCACTGAGGAGAAGAGCACTGTGCCAGGGTCCCATGATTGTGAATGTCTCCAAAAGTTATTGGGTACGGCCAATGAGCAGGTAACATATTAAGATACTAACATTAATATAACCCCATATACTTTCACACACTGAGAAAAGGGATGGAATGGAAAGGAGAAGGGAAAATTTTAAGAAAAATTTATATACATTTAAGAAGCCCTATTCTATACAATACAAGGTCCTAGAAAAGACTATACAAATAAAATAGAGAACATAGTTTTATTTCTTCTAGACCAAGGAAGTGAGAAGCCTCCTGTGTCCAGAAGAAAACAAGAGCAGGGACATTTTCATCTCTGCATTTCCATTACTTAGCAATGTACCTGACAACCAGTAGGTACTGAAAAAGATGAGTGAATGAATGAGTGAACACACAATTTATACATTGGTTTCCTGCTTTAGAGAAAACAGATGATGATTCTAAATCCAAGCCCTACCAGACTCATACGGCATGTTGAGAATCAGGAAGCACGACAAGCCTACTCATCATTGCATCTCCCTGGCATCTGCTTCAATACCATTAGGAGTTTATCACACATTCTGTTTTGAACTCAGTTTTTCATATTATGACTTGATAATGTAGAGTCTATATTTGCTGGTATACTTGATTGTCCCAGGCAGGAGCTGGTGAGGTTTGTGTCTATTCTCATATCCTATGTTGATACTGAAGGGTGTTGCTGAATGAATTCTGGAGAACATAATTCTAAGACATCTCTCTGAACCCAAATTTTGGTGATCATATGCAAATATGGATCTTGGAAGGTCCAGCATTTGTGGAATCTGACTTAAACTCCCAGTACAGTGATAAGAGAAACAACTAAATATCTTCATTCAGAAGTTTTACATGAACAAAACAGAAAATTTGAGTGTGGAAAAATAAATCTATAAAATATGCATAACCAGGCCACAGGTTGCTGAGATATAGTGAGAAGCTGTTCTGGTGAATCATAATACTGCTGTAAAGAGATTCAGAGAGCTAAGTTCTTTAGAATAAACACTTCTCATCCTTAATGTATGCTCCCTTCAACTTCTAAAGTGCTCAGTGCTCCCTGGTGGTTAGTGGAAGAGTTTGTCAAGATAAAAAATCCACTTGGAACCATTTTATATCTTCCTAACAATTGGCTCATTCACACTGTAATTGTGCTAGAAGCAAAGGTGTTTAAGCACTCCTCAGACACTGTGTGCTGCTCATACCCAGATCTTGTTAATGCTTGTCAAGCTCTCCATGTTACCTTCATTTCAGATGAGATCAGTGTGCCCAGGACCTTCCTCAAATCAAGAGATACTTGTATATATTGCTCAACTACTGCAGAAAATAGAATATGGCCAGGCTCATGTTACTTGTATTAATGTGGGGAAAGGTATGTGATTCAGTCAACATCTTTATTAGTTGTTACAATTTAAGGCAATTTAGTAAGAACACTACAAATTTGAGTGGGTAATTTGGCTATTGTACCAGCTGGTTTTGTGTCAACTTGACACAGGCTGGAGTTATCACAGAGAAAGAAATTTCAGTTGAGAAAATGCTTCCATGAGATGCAGCTGTAAGGCATTTTCTCAATTAGTGATCAAGGGGGAAGGGCCCCTTGGAGGTGGTGCCATCTGTGGGCTGGAAATATTGGACACTATAAGAAAGTCAGCTGAGCAAGCCAGGAGAAGGAAGCAAGCCAGTAAGACACATCCCTCCATAGCCTCTGCATCAGCTCCTGCTTCCTGACCTACTAGAGTTCCAGTCCTGACTTCCTTTGGGGATGAACAGCAGCATGAAAGTGCAAGCTCAAAAAACCCTTTCCTCCCCAACTTGCATCTTGGTCATGATGTTTGTGCTGGAATAGAAACCCTGATTAAGACAGTTATATATGACAGATGAGAAAAGTTTAGGTGCCATTCCTTTCAGGTGTACTGCACCTTGTATTTAAAGACATTTACTGGGTCCTAGAGGTCACCAATTAGGTACAAATCCAAGAATTTATCTCTACATCTCCTAGCACTTGAATTACAAATATGTGATCCTATTCCCAGCTTTCTTTACAAAGGTGCTGTCTAACAAACACAGGCCCTAAAAATTATATAGCATGAACCTCACCAACAATGCTATTTCCCCAGCCCATGGCCTTCATTTTGAGAAAGCCATTGAAATCAATTTGTGGAGAATTATTTTCAGTGTCTCTGAAGCAGTACTAGTGACCCATGTACTTCAACGTCATCATTCCTTTTGTTGGTAACAGACTCTAGAGGGATAAGGTAATGAAAGTCCTCTAAGCCTTGACTTAAAACAGGTGACTCAAGGACCAACCATTATAGGCCAGGATCACATGGGTACACCTACAACAAGTGAATCAGTGTCCAGCTCTCTAACAACCTTAGAGAAAACCATCATGGAAGTGCCATCAGGAAAAAGACATTTACACATAAAAACTATATTAGTTATTTTCCTCACTGCTATGACAAAATACGTGACAAAAGCAACTTTAAGGGAGAGAGTTTTTGGCTCATAGATTGAATGTGTGATGAATCATGGGGAGGATGTCACGGCAACAGAAGCCAGAAGTGGGGGCTAAATTGCATGCAGTTAGGAAATAAAGACAGAAGAATGCTGGTACCCAGATCCTTGCCATTGTTTTCTCTCCAAGAGTCTGTCTGTGTGAAGTGTGTGCATGTGTATACATATTCAAAGTAATGTAGATCCACCTATGTAAGCATACATGTAGAAGACATAAGCTGGTATTGAGAATCTTCCTTAATCATACTCTATGTTATATACAGAAGGTGAATTTCTCATTTAAACCTTGAGTTCATCAGCTTGGCTGGTCTAGTTTGCCAGCATTTTCTGAGAATTGGCTGTCTCTCCCTCCACATGCTGAGATTGCATATGGGCCTATACACAATTCTTATTTACATGGGGATTGGAAAAAAGAAAACAAACTCCTGTTCTCATGCTGTGTGGCAAAAGCTTTATCAACTGAGCCATCTTCCCTGTTTTTAGGGAATACAAGAATTTTGTTTTCTTTTATGTAGTCCAAAACCTGTGTAATGGAATGGTAGGACTTCGGTTCTCAGTGAAAAACTCTTTCAAATACATGCCCAGAGATGTGTTAAGTACAGTTAAGGAAACAAGGAAGATTACTCACCACAAATCCACTCTTCCAGATATTCAAGACAAACTCTTAATCATATACCCTTGTAAAATTAAAAACAATGTTTTAAAAAGTTCCAATACTGAATGCTACAAAGGAAACATTTTGATTCAAAAGGGGAGAAGTAGAGACTAAGGAAAGACTGGAGCAAAGTTGTGATAAAATGTGTAACAAAAGCAACAAGTAGAAAGACTTTCTTTTGACTAACACTTTGTGGGTGCCATCCATAATGACTGTGATTTTGGAGGTATAGTGTATCATGACTGTGAAATCGTAGCAACGGGAACAGGAAGCAGCTGGTCACACTACATCTACCCTCCAGAAGCAGAAAGACATGAATTATTATACTCACTTATTTTAATTCAGTTTGATCCCTTAGCAGATAGAATGGACTCATACTATTTAAGGTGAATCTTTCCATGATTCAGTCATTTAGCTGAATCTAAAAACTCCCTCATAAACCTGTCCAGGAGATTATCTCTCCTGTGATTCCAGATAAGGTCAAGTAAATCATCAGTATCAAACACTACAGAGAATTATCCCATCTGTACCTCAAGGACAGCCAGTGGTGTAATAATTGGGCCTAGTTCTGACAGGTTGGTTAGCAATCCTGACACCATTGCCATGATATTTCAACTCCACCCTCACAGACACAATTGGAGAGCACTCTCAAAACCTGCCCATAGAAAATATTAGAGCCTGACTCTGTTTAATGTACTGTCTGCTCAACACATAATTCTTGTGCATTTCCTATGAGTATTTATCCTTGTATCTTTCATTCCTTCCCCACCTCAAATTTCAGAGTCATATTCCATTACATGATTATGGCTCCTCATTGTTGATAGACACTGTCTCTAGGCCTGCAACCATAGTGTAGTCTAGATATAAGGGCTTCTTCTTTGACAAATGCACCTCCGTTGATGGAATGGGGAAATAGGTCAGTCAGGAAAGTGGTTGTCACATATGCATTGGAATCTGAGTGTGATCTCCAGAAGTCATGTAGAAATCTTGAGCATAGTATCATGTGTTTATAATCATAGATGAAGAGAGACAGAACTAGGTAAATCCTTGGGGATACCTAGCCTGACAGCTCACACACACACACACACACACACACACACACACCTCCCACTGTGATTACCTTAGTTCCATAAGTCTTGAGACTGAATGTTGTGTGGCCACCCTAGGCTCATATGTTGAATATTTAGTCCCCAGTTAGTGAACTGTTTGAAGAGGATATGAAGAATTTGTATGTCACTGGGGATGGGTTTTGAAGTGTCAATAGCCCCAAACAGGCACTGTTTCCCCTGTATATCTTTGTTTCACTCTTCCCTCTCTCTCTTTCTCTGCCTCCATCTTGAGGACAGATGTAAGCTGTCAGTGATGACAGCAGAGTACCATGACTATCAGCCTGCTGCCACATTCATCTTTATGGTGATCATGGACTAATCATCTGAAACTCTGAACATACATGGAATTAAATGATTTATTCTTTAATTATTATTATCATTGGATATTTTCTTTACTTACATTTCAAATGTTATTCCATTTCCCAGTTTTCCCTCCCAGAAACACCTGCCTCCTTCCTTTCCCCCTTCTTTTATGAGGGTGTTCCTCCACCCATCCACCCACTCTTGTTTCCCCACCCTTGAATTCCCCTACACTGAGACATCTATTGAGCCTTTATAGGACCAAGGACCTCTCCTCCCATTGATGCCTGACAAGGCCATCCTCTGCTGCTAGAGCCATAGGTCCCTCCATGTGGACTCCTTGGTTGGTGGCTTAGTCCTAGAGATTTCTGGGGGGTCTGGTTGGTTGATATTGTTCTTTCTGTGGGGTTGCAAACCCCTTCAGCTCCTACAATCTTTCCTCTAACTCATCCATTGGGGAATCTGTGCTCAGTCCAATGGCTGGCTGTAAGCATACACCTCTCTATTTGTAAGGCTCTGGCAGAGCCTTTCAGGAGACAGCTATATCAGCCTCCTTTCAGCAAGCACTTTTTGGCATCCACAATAGTGTCTGGGTTTACTGACGTATATGGGAGGGATTCTCAGGTGGGGGGCAGCCTCTGGATGTCTCTGCTTCATCTCCGTATTTGCTCATGTGAGTATTTTGTTCCTCTTTCAAGAAGGACTAAAGCATCTACACTTTGGTTTTCCTTCTTCTTGAGCTTCATGTGGTCTGTGAATTGTACCTTGTGTATTCTGAGCTTTTGGTCTTGATACAAATCTTTAATCTTCCCTCTGAAGTTTCACAAGCCAGGCCTCCATCTTCTGCACTGTTCTCAAAACTATCTTCCATGCTTTACAGAACACTTCACAGAGTTCTTAACATCCCAATGGCTCTTTAGTTCAGAGATCCTAAGTCCTCTCCAAAACATGGTCTAGTTGTCACAGGAATACCCCACTCCTGGTACCAATTTGTCTTAGTCAGGTTTTCTATTCTTGCACAAACACTTTGATGAAGATGCAAGTTGGAGAGGAAAGGGCTTATTGAGCTGAAACTTCCATGCTGCTGTTCATCATCGAAGGAAGTCAGGACTCGAACTCAAGCAGGTTGGGAAGCAGGAGATAATGCAGAGGCCATAGAGAGATGTAACTTACTGGCTTGCTTCTCCTGGAGTGCTCAGCCTGCTTTTATATAGAACCCAAGTCTATCACTCATAAGGGGTCCTCTCCACTTGATCACTAATTGAGAAAATGTCTTACAGCTGAATCTCATGGAGGCATTTTCTCAATTGAAACTCCTTTGTTTGTGATAACTTCAGCGTGGGTCAAGTTGACAGACAAAACTAGCCAGTACAATCAGAGAAAATATCAAATGTCCAGGGAGGTTTCTTACACTGTTATCTGTATTTTCAATGCTTTCTGATTGTTAATTTTCTAATTAGTGTGGCAATATTACTGACAAATGCAACCTAAAGAAGAAAGAGCTTATTTTGGATCACGGTTTGAAGGTTCAGTCCCCTGTGGTAGTGAAAGTATAGAAATAGGTAGCTGGTCATGTGTCATCTAGAATCATTAAGGAGAAAGAAATAAATAATCTTGTATATCTCCCTTTCTCTTTGCAATTCAGTCCAAGTTTCCTACCAATGGATCAGTATTGA
>JADRCH010000032.1:17302800-17432600 GCA_019843965.1 Rhynchomys soricoides
TCTCTTTGCAATTCAGTCCAAGTTTCCTACCAATGGATCAGTATTGACACAGTTAGAAGATGAATTTTCCCACTCCAATTAAGCTAACATATTAAAGCCCGTATAGACATGACCAGAGGATCATCTCCTAGGTGATGCTAAATCCTATTAATCAATATTAATTATCACAGTTTTCCAAATATTGTCAGACATCAAATTCATCTATATAATGGCAGTGAATTCATGGGACATCCCAAACATTTTTTTTGTTTGCTTGTTTCCAAGTCTCTAAAGCATGTGTCTTGCCCTGTGAGTTGAGATTGCGTTGGTTTTGCATATCAGATATTTATATTATGACTCACAACAATAGCACAATTACAGTTATGACAAATCCATGAAAATAATTTTGTGGTTGAGAATCACCATAACTTGAGAAACTGTATTAAAAGGTTGCAGCATTAAGAAGTTTGAGAACTAAAGCCTTGGCCTCCACATTTTGTACTGAAAGCAATGACAGAAGCCCGGTTGGTGAGCCTTGTAAGGAGGTAGGATAGCCTGTGTGCTTCTTGATTTCTGATTCTAAGAAAATTCATCAAAAAAGATATTTTTCTCTGAATGAAGTCTAATATTTTATATCTTACAACAATCTGGAGCTTCCTGTAAATCTGCAGTGCAAAAGACAGGATAATTTTAGATGATTTTAGCAAAAATTAGTTCTCTGTGCTTTGCATAAAAGTTACAAAGAAGAAGCCAACTGAACAGACGCACACTCATACCTGAGGAACATCTTAGAGTAATCCTCAAAATACATTTCTTTTTTCCTATGTGTGGAGAAACATATGACTGTTCATGGAAGTTAGGCAAGGCCATGAAGGACTTACAGGCTGGAAGCACAGTACTGTGTGAGGCTTCCAGTATGAGATATTTAACTCCAGATGCAAGACCCACCAGCATCTGCTTCCTCTACTCTAGCATCCTACCACTTGGACTGTGTGTGACATATTTACTCTATGATAGTACAATGTGACAGATTGAGAAAAGCAAAGCCTTATGTTCAACTATTGCACCCAGAGAGTGAGAGGTAACTAAATGTTTATTGTGTTGAAATGAAGTATTAAGATCAGAAAGGTATTACTGCATTGTAGACTAAGTTAGCCTGACTGATACATCCCTATGTGTAACACTGTTTCATCAGAACAGCAAAGCTCAACACTTCACTAGGTTTTGTCATTTCACGGTCACTGCATAAAAGCTATGCAGGCTTTTCTGACAACAACCAGGAGAGTAGGTGATGTGAATTTATCATTCTTTTGTATATATAGCATGTATCTGGCTACATTTAAATGTAAGTAGCAACAGCAGACTGCAAGCTGGATATTTTTTCCTTTCATTCTTAGGGTAGAATTGGTATTTTTGAAGTATTTACTTTTTGCTGGAAGTAATTACAACACTGCTTTCCTTCCTTCTTTCCTTCATATTTCTTTTATTTATCTACCTATGTATGTATGTATGTATGTATGTATGTAGTATGTATCTATTTATCTTTCATCTATCTATCTTTCATCTATCTATCTACCTATCATCTATCTATCATCTATCATTTATCGATTTTTCTGTCTATTTTTTACATTACTGAGAATTGAACCCAGTGTCACCCAATTGCTAAGCAAGTACTCTCTACACTAAGCTAAACCCATAGATTTTCTTTCAGTTTTTCTTTAAAATAGTGTCACACTTATTAGCCTAGGCTGACCTTGTGAAGTCGCACTCTAGGCCAAACAAATCTTGACAATTTGGTCCTTGTCAGATGGCCTTCAAAGCATCCCAGATAGGAGATCTTTGCCACCAGACATAGCTATAATACTTCTCACTCTATAGTACTCCTAAAATTAAAACAGACACTGTATATAGATCAAGACATTGTATTGTAGCCATTAATCTGTTTTTAGTTTTTAAAACAAAAATATTAAGAAAACACAGTTTATCGAAAAATTTTTATTATATTCTTATTAAAGATTTTGATAGAATTCTGTAGAAAACCCTGAGCAAGCTGGACATAGCACAATATTGGGAGTACATGTGGATTTTACCTGCAGGCTTTGGGGTCACAACGCAGAAACCGGGTTGCAGTTATTTCCATGATGTGTGTTTCAGCTAGTTCTTGATGTTCTGCCCAACCTTTCTCTGAATGGCTCAAATCTGGGAACAATCTGGTGTTTAAGAAGCAGAATAAGTTCAGTCTCAAAATGAGACTGGTGAACCAGGAGGGTGGAACCATCTTTCTCCAGGATATTCTGTTTTTACCAACAAATCTCCATCAAGGAATAGGGAGTTGCTGAGGCCTAAAGATGATGATGTAGATGGTTCTACCAAAGGAATGGGCATAAAGATGTTGCCCTTTACCTCTAGTGGTTCTTTTTTACTCCTCTTGGCTCTCCTCAGACTCCCTAAAAGTAAAATAAAAATGCCTTGTCCATGGCATCTGCCAATCTAGCTCACTGAATCTTCAAAGAAACTAGGGAATGAAGTTGTACTTCTCTGGGCTATAAGTCTAGAGGATGCTAATTCCAAGGAGAATGGCTTTAATGACAAGGCATGATACTTTGAATTAATGATTAAATGAGTCACATGATATATAGAAAACAGATAGACAAACAGATTGATGTAAAATATCATGATGTCTTCATTTAGAATAAAAGCTAATTGTCCTGAGAAATGTGTAGAAAAGTAATTTATTTTTCATTTCATAAAATGAACATGTAAATTAATATGGAGAGCTGGATGCTTAAAAATACAGGTTTATTCATACTGATGACTCATTTGAGTCATGCCACTTTCTTCTCTGGATGATGCTGGTAATAGCACAAATTCCTTCCCAACCAGAGAGCAAGCATTCAAATGAATGAACCTAATGGAATATTTCATATTAAAACCAAAACACTGGGTTTCTCTATGTTTATGACCCGTAGACAGGTTTTCCATGTTATAGAGATTTGATATATTTTTTTGAATGAACAAATTGACGAAAAGAAGGAAGGAGGATGAACAGAAGGAAGAATGGATGAAAGGAAAGAAGGATACCTGGAAGTTGCCTGCAGATTGGATAGTAATAAGCTGAAATGCAACTTTAGTGATGCAGCTATACTCTGTTTCTTGGAAAAAGCCCATTGTGTGTCCCATCAAAAGCATGAAAAAGACCTTTTTCTAAATCTAATTGAGGTCTCTCAGAATTTTGTATGCATATTAATTGCTTTTAAATTTTTATCACAGGTAATTTTCTTTGCTTTTCCTTTCACAGCTAAAAACAAGTAGAAAATTGGTCCCTAGTTCATGGTCCCAGAATATTTTATGTTCCTTGCTTTATAAATTCATTTTCTGATTAAAAAAAAATCAAAACAACAATAACAACAACAACAAAAATAAGCCAAGGAGAGTAAATCCCTGCTTGTTTGAAGATGTATCATGAAGCAACCTGAGGCAAAAACAAAATTTTTTTTGTGCACCAGTTTTTTTGTTTGTTCGTTTTTTAATTCATGCAGATTTCTTTCTCATTTCAGCTCATAGTGTATATTTGGTAAATATAAAAATAGTGATGTGAAATCACTTAGCAATTAAATTATTTTAATTTCTTTCATATCCTTCACTATCTTCAATATGTTCTGTGCCCTGGTTCTTGTCATGACTCAAAGATGTGGCACCCAAGTTTAAATGTCAGAGACAGTCACAGCCTCCTTCACGTTTTTTTTTTTTTTTAATTATTTATCAATCAATTTATTTCTTTATATTTCAAATGTTATCCCCCCCTTTCCACTCTTCCCTCCATGAACTTCCCCATACCCCTCCCCATTGCCTCTAAGAGGGTATTCTCCTAACCAGCCACTCACTCTCACCTAACCCTCCGAGAATCCCCCTTCTCCGTGGCATCAAGCTTCCACAGTACCAAACACCTACCCTCCAACTGTTGCCAAATGGGGGAGTCCTTTGCTACATATGTACTGGAGCCATGGACTGACCCATGTATAATCTTTGGTTAATGGTTTTCTCCATAGGAGCTCTGAGGGTTCTGGTTAACTGATACTGTTGTTCTTCCAACGAAACAAGCTTCCGCTCCTTCAGCCCTTCCCCTAACTCTTACTTTGGAGTACCTGGGCTCAGTCCAATGGTTGGTTGTGAGTATCTGCATCTGTCTAAGTTAGGAGTTGGCAGAGCCCCTCAGAGGAAAGCCATAACCAGCTCTTTTCGGTAAGTACATCTGGGCCTCAGCAATAGTGTACGGGTTGGTGTCTGCAGACGGCATGGATCACATGATGGGGTGGGTGCTGGATGACCTTTCCTTCAGCCTCTGTTCCATTTTTTGTCCCTTCATTCCCTTTAGGCAGGGAAAATTCTGGGTTAAACATTTTGAGATGGGTGATCCCCCAACTGGGGGTCGTGCCTATCTACTAGAGGTTATCTCTTCAGGTTCTATCTCCCTATTGTTGGGTATTTCAGCTAATGTCATGTCCATTGGATCCTTTTATATCCTTGAAATCTGGGACTTTGTAGTGGTTCCCAAAGTTTCCCACCTCCCACTGTTACTTATTTTTATCCGTTCTCCTGGTCTTCTAGACTTCTTTCCTGTCTCTTTGCATACCTAGCCCTGCCTTCCCCTTTACCCTCCCCCCTTCCCACTCCCACCCAGATCTACCTTCCTCTGCCTCTGGTAATTATTTTGTTCCCCCGTCTAAGTGGGATTGAGGCATCCAATATTTGGCCTTCCTTCTTGTTAAGCTTTATATGGTCTTTGAATTGTATCTTGGGAATTCTGAATTTTGTGCTATTATACACTTACCAGTGAATACATATCATAAATGTCTTTTTGGGTCTGGGTTACCTCAATCAGGATGATATTCTCTAGTTCTATCTATTTGCCTACAATGTTCATGCAGTAATCATTTTTAATAGGTGAGTAATATTCCACTGTGTATATGTATCACAAATTCTGTATCCATTCTTCCCTTAAGGGATATTTGGTATTTTTCCAGGTTCTGGCTATTAAAGATGAGAGTTCCATGAATGTAGTGGAGCAGGTGTCATTGTAGTATAGTAGAGCATACCTTCGGTATATTCACAGGGGTGGGATAACTCTGTCTTCAGGTATAGATATTCCCAATTTTCTGAAGAAACTCCATATTGACTTCCAAAGTCTGTGTGCCAGCTTGCAATCCTTCCACCAATAGAGGAGTGTTCCTCTTTCTCCACATCTTCTCCAGAATTTGCTGTCAACTGTTTGATCTTAGGGATTCTGATTGCTGTAAGATGGAATCTCACTGTCATTTTGATTTGCATTTCCTTGATGACTAACAACGTAAAACATTTCTATTGGTGCTTCTTGGCCATTTAAGATTCCTCAGTTGAGAATTCTTTGCTTAGCTCTGTACCCAATTTTTAATTGGATTATTTGGGCCTACAAGTTTCCTGAGCTACTGCCAACAGCTCTCTGCCCTAGCAGCCTGGCTATGCATGCTCTGGTGGGCAATGGCCTGCCTGCTTTTATCTCATAAAAACTCTAACTCGGAGATACATGATCTCTCCACCCAGCTCACTAGATTCCCACTGTCAGGTTGCTACCACAGCAAACCCATGCTTCAATTCCCCCACGGCCTCTGTGCTGCATATCAGGCAATCCCACACTTTGTCACCAAACTTATCTCCTGAGAAGCCAGATGAGTCACTTCAAGAAGAAAACACCACAGAAACTAAGCTAAGAAACAAAGACAACTCAATCTCTGGGTGCAACAATTAAAACCTAATCTTGTAAGCCTTAATAAATCTAAATCCTTCAGAGTTGAATCCTGATTTATCTGCTATTGAAACCAGGAGACATCAGTAGCTACATCTTGTCCTCACACTGTCCTTGCTCTCTACTCCTCTCTTCCCCTACCCAACACAGAAATTCCTACTAATTGCCCAGTAAATGGCTCCTTTATTCATTAGGGGATTGTTTTACAAGTCACCTGAATACATGACTCACTCCTTTTCCACAGCCCCTCCCAGGAGAGCAGAAATTAACACCAAAATGCAGGCAGTACAGAGCCATCCACAGCAATAACACTGAGCCACAGGTCTGAAATCACAGACTCTGTGGTCATAGTTGTTTTCCAATTTGAGCAGTGCCAGAGTCATGCCCAAAATTCTGTTTCCATATAAACTGTGGGTGCTCAGTAGCTTTGTTGGAGGAGTAGGAACCCTGCAATCAGTGTCCAGTTTAGACAGAATGCTGCCTCTGTCAGAGCCTCGATTTTTATGTGAATCTTCTTTACTATTCTCTTCAACCCAGCAGATAACACTCAACTTTAAGTAGTCCTTAGAGATGGAAAAATTACATTTTCATTCATTTTTCCATCTTAGAAAATATAAAAGATTAGAAAAATAAACACCCACAGCACACCACAGTGATAAGAGAAAGAACACATGGAAGTTAACACTGTAATTGGTTAGTAGGCTTCACCTTCTTTATAATAACAGTGCTGCATCATTGCTATTGGTTATTTTCTGCCCTGTTTTTGAATATATATAGATATGGCAATGATGTAAGTTTGCTCCCTTCTTGGTGACCTCACAGGTGTGGATGTTTTCTATTGTTTATGATTGTTATAAGAACACCAAACCCTATGAAGAGTTGTGTTGGATTTTGATGGGAATTGTATTGAATATGTAGATTGCATTTAGCAAGATGACCATTTTTACTGTATTAATCCTGCCAATGCATGATCATGGGAGATCTTTCCATCTTTTGAGATCTTCTTTGATTTCTTTCCTCAGAGACTTGAAGTTTTTGTCATACAGATCTTTCACTTGCTTGGTTAGAGTCACACCAAGTATGAAATATTATTTGTGAATATTGGGAAAGGTGTCTTTTCCCTAATTTCTTTCTCTTTGACCTCTTTTTGCTGTCTAATTGCTCTGGCTAAGACTTTGAATACTATATTGAATAGGTAGGGAGAAAGAGGGCAGCCTTGTCTTGTCCCTGACCTTAGTGGGTTGCTTCAAGTTTCACCCCATTTAGTTTGATGTTGGCTACTGGTTTGCTGTATATTGCTTTTACTATGTTTAGGTATGGGTCTTGTATTTCTGATCTTGCCAAAACTTTTACCATGAAGGAGTGTTGATTTTTTTCCAGTGCTTTTTGAGCATCTAATGAGATGATCACATGAATTTTTTTTTCTTTGAATGTATTTATGTGGATTACATTGATGAATTTCTGTGTATTGAACCATCCCTGCATTCCTGGGATGAAGCCTACTTGATCTTGGTGAATGATCATTTTGATGTGTTCTTGGATTCTGTTTATGAGAATGTTATTAAGTATTTTTACATTGATATTCATAATAGAAAATGGTCTGAAATTTTCTTTCTTTGTTGGGTCTTTGTGTGGTTTAGGTACAAGTGTAACTGTGGCTCCAGAGAATGAATTGGATATTGTTCCTGCTGTGGAATAGCTTGAAGAGTATCAGTATTAGGTCTTCTTTGAAGGTCTGATAGAATTCTGCAATACATGCATCTGGTCATGGGCTTTATTGTTGTTGTTGTTGTTGTTGTTGTTGTTGTTGGGAGACATTTAATGACTGCTGCTGTTTCTTTAGGGGTTATGGGACTACTTAAAAAGTTTATCTGATCCTGGTTTAACTTTATTACCAGGTATCTGTCTAGAAAATTGTGCATTTCATACACATTTTCCAGTTTTGTTGAGCATACGCTTTTGTAGTAGGATCTGATGATTCTTTTAATTTCCTCAGTTTCTTTTGCCCTGTCTCTCTTTTCAATTATGATTTTATTAATTTGGATACTGTCTCTTCGTCCTCTGTTTAATCTGTCTAAGTGTTTATCTATCCTATTGATTTTCTCAAGGAACTAGGTCCTGGTTTTGTTGATTCTTTGTATATTTCTTTTTGTTTCTACTTGGTTGTTTTTAGTGCTGAGTTCGATTATTTCCTGCCATCTACTCCTCCTAGGTGTATTTACTACTTTTTATTTTTATTTTTATTTTATTTTATTTTATTTGTACTTAGAGATTTCCTCTTAGCACTGCTTTCATTGTATCTCATGTTTTGGTATGATGTGCCTTCATTTTCATTAAATTATAAAATGTCTTTAATTTCTTTGTTTATTTCTTCCTTGTCCAAGATGTCACTGAGTAGAGCCTTGTTCAGATTCCATGGGGATGTTGACATTTGGTTGTTTTTGTTGTTATTGAAGCCCAGCCTTAGTCCATGGCAATCTGATAGGATGCATGGAAATATTTCAATCTTCTTGTATCTGTTGAGGCCTGTTTTGTGACCAATTATATGGTCAATTTTGGAAAGGGTAGCATGAGGTGCTGAGAAGGTATATTCTTTTGTTTTAGGATAAAATATTCTGTAGATATCTGTTATATCCATTTGGTTCGTAACTTTCTGTCATGGTGACACTAGAATAAACCTCTGAAACTGTAACCAGGCCCATATTAGTTATTTTCCATTATAAGAGTTGCCTTGATTTTCATGTTTCTTCACAGGAATAAATCCCTAAAGCAATTATCAGGAATCAGTTAGGAGACATGCCTTTGGTTGGATTTCTGGACATATTTTTTTTTAGAAATACTAACTAAATGGAAAAACTCTCACAGTGTCAGAAGCACCTAGAAATACAGAGAGGTCCATTTATTGAAATGTCCTTGGAAAGAGTGCTGTTGCTTGCTTGCCTTAATGTTTGGCTGGTGATTTCATCTATACTGTTGTTGTTGCTACTGCACTTGACATTCTTAGTTGCCATCTAAAATCAGCTTCTTTGATCTAATAACATAAAATTAAGAAGCTCTCCAGGAATTCTTCAGAACCTCAGCAGCAGGTAGGACCCGCTAATACATCATCCTGAGTTACTGGGCCACTATCAGATTTTCAGCCTCTCCCATGCAGTAAGCCATTTTTAGACTCCCCAGCCCATATCTTATAAGCTGATCTGAAGATACACTACAAATCTCCTTTTGTTGTATTATATTCATTCATTTGGTTCTGTTTTTGTAGAAAATTCTAACTAAAATATATTTAGATTTATTCTAAGATGGAGAAATCAGTGCTTATATAGGCTAAGAAAATTGATACATTCACACAGCTATATAATTAGACGAAACAAAGCAAACACCATCCAACCAATTTGAACCCATAAAATGTGAATGTAATGAGCTTTACCTTTATTTTGCTTTTACGTTGTTGACTGCAGATGTAGCAAGGTACAGAATTTAAAATGTCAAAAAGACAATTATAGAAGTCTTTAATCTGGTTCTTATTTATTAGCACCATCTCTTCTCAGAAGGACATATTACACCTTGTCATTAAAGTTCTGCCATTCCTGACAGCACTTTGTAGTGCAAAAGGAAAACCAAACTCATGTCAGAGCATTGCAGAGCAAGAAACAGCCACTGACTTATGATTTACTCAATTTATAACTCTTCTCTCATTCTTCCAAAACCTATCATACAAGGCTTCGATAGCGCAAATATCAATAAAACACATCCTGTTCTCCATACACTGTGATTAGCATAGAGACAACATGGAACAGCACAAGATTCTTGACCCTGGGGGACTCACAGTCTGATGGAGATGTCACCAAAGTAGATCTGACCAGGCAATGAGTGTGGATGTTGGCTGAGGAAGAATTAGTGGAGAAAGATTGAAGGAAAAAAAGAAAGGCTGAATTCTGGAATATGGCAGGAAAATTGAAAAAAAGAAGAGGGAATTCCAGAGAAAGATAAAAATCATTATGAGGTAAGACTCATTGTTAGCCAGGACCACACTATTTAGTAAAGCACCTCCATGTTTGCTAAGTGATGATAATTTCACAAAACACCAGTAATTACAACTAAAGTATTTTATTTTCCTAGTTACTGCTACCTGACCCCCCACCTGGCTGATATATTTATAGATCACTTGACACTCTTTTACTCACTGTTAACCATTCCCAGGTAACTTATTTTTTAATGAAGATCCATATGAAAACACTATTAGTTTACTAGTAATGTGAGAATTTTTGCTGAATCAGAAAAGAGTTTTTAATGGTAAAACAAGTCATTTAAGATTTATGCAAACCTAGATGTTATGATGGTAGATATAACAGTTTTAAACGTTATTTGCATTATTTGATCAATCATTTTTCAATGTCTAGAGTATGAATAAAACAAAGTACCAAGTCTTGAGTTTTAGTGCTTTATAATCTTCATGTTATACATATTTCACCCTTGGCTAATATCATGCTACAATTGTAATGTCAAGAAAGGAGGAGTTTGAAGAGGTTTATAGCACTACTTTGGTATGTGAGATCTCAACCATATAGATTGTATGAGCTTATTTCAAAGGCACTGAAAGTGAAATATAGTGAAAGAGTTAGAAAGAGATGCATATGCAGTATTACTTCACATTTTAATATAATTCAATTATAAGCAAATATAATTTGTTTTAACAATGGCTTTCCATATTTAACAAATGGCCCATGAAATAGATGGCTCTTGTGAAGTTTATAAACAGCTATTCTTGGGCCCAGAAAAAGAAGCTTTACAGCCCCTCCCCCTTTGCTAACATTATCTCTAGACTAAATGCTCTGGTTTTTTAACATGGAGACCTTCCTTCAGAAGAACACTCAGATAAAACCCATTCTGATGATGAACTGTCTTATTTCCTTGTCTGTTTTTCTTTCTCTGACCATTCATGTGTTTCTTGGGGATCTCTGGAGGAAAAGAACAGATAGATTGGGTGCATATTACAAAGGAAGGATTTACTAGATTGTGTTACACAAAACAGGCTTGGTAGTCGAATATCAACTGTCTGTGTGCAAGAGACACTAAGAAATCAGCAGATGCTCAGTCCAGGAAGGTTCACACCTCAGCAACTTAGCTCAGGCATTAAAACAATGGAGAATTCTGGCTGAGTTGTTGTTTATATTGTAGAGCTAAAGAAACAGGTTTCTGATTATAGTGAAGGATAGAATAGCATGACAAACACAGAGTAGATGCTTTCACCATCAGGAAGTAAAGGCAGGCAAGCAAGCAGCACTACCTTTTTCTGGGAACATTGTATATAGGTGTTTCTACTTTAGACACAAAACATTTTCCCTCAGTTGTCCTTACTAGAAATGCCATTACAGACATGTTTCTTAGCAGATTCCAGAGTTAATCAGTTTGATAAAGATTAACCATCACAACACATGAAAGATTCTTATGCACACAGAAGTTTTCTGATGGCTCCAAATCCTCAGGTACACTTGGAATAGAAAGTAAAAATAACTAGCAATGTAGCCAAGTATTCTGCCACATGCAGCTTTCTGTGGCAATCTAAAAAAAAATTTTCAGAATTAAATAATACATACAAAAAAATAAAACATTTGAACAGTTTAAGAGATTTAGAAATTATTAGTTAAAATGAGATTGTAGTTCCTGCTCTTTCACTTGCCATTGTTCATTGTCATTCTTCAAAACTGTAGTATCTAATTGTGGTTATAATTTGTGGGGCCCTCTAATAAGGCAGAGATTACAGAAGATACTGAAAAGTGATGACCTTTGACACATTTGACTCCTCAAGGATACCTGTAAATCCATATCCAAAAGATCCATTGGCAACTACTATTTGAAAATCTTTGCTGTTCAGGTATCATCAAATGTTAATGTAAGAGGGATCAGAGGTGTGGATTAGTACTTAAGACAATATACTGCTCTTACAGAGAGCCCACATTAGAATCTAGTACCCATTTTGGGCACTTCAAAATGTCTATTCTGGCATGAGGATAAGATTTTCTGCTTTCTATAAGTACCTGCATTTACAAGTACATAGCTGCACACAAGCACATAGCTACATACAATCACATACATATTCATAATTCAAATGAAATATATTTTTAAAAATAAATATACTATAAACTGTGTATGAGAAAGGAACTTTAATGTCATGTATTTTTCCTCAGTTCCAAAACTTTGTAAGTATGGCCTTTTGTTACACTAGATAGCCAGAAGTTGTATTTCTCAACCATACTAACTCATACTAAGAGTTGACAGTAGAAAATTCCCCATCTACCTAGGCCTTCTGCTAAGAGCTCTTAATTGGTAAATGTTAAAAGCCAAGTGTTCCAACAATGAGAATTGGTATCAGTTTGCCAGTTCTCTGAGGGACACCAATTATCTTGAAATACATAGTACTAATGTGAAACTAAGGTTAAGCATCACTCCTTTAAGAATAAAATTCACTGCACTGTCATGAATCATTATATAAATTATCATCTCTCAATATATCCTTTCCTATGGAGGACATGTTCTGCAATTCACATCCATCCCACTCCTGGAGCCAAAGTGGCAGCCCTGGTCCTCACAGCACTGGAATGAGACAGTATATTGCACCCACCAGAGAGCCTGATATACAGAATGAGCCAGTGAGCTGAAAAATTAAACTCTTCTTTTAGAAGCCATTTGATTGTTAAGGAAGATAATAAATAAGCTAACAACATGGCTACTTAAAAAATTTATCCAGACAGAAAATTTATAAGACTGTTTCAGACCAATGGAGGAAATTGGGCTTTGTAATTAAAACCATAATGGAATAAATTAGGTATCAAAGGTCAGGGAGTTCTCAGAGGTGGTGTACTCATTAAGTTGGCAACTCAGACAGAGATTTGTACAAAAAGAAATGGGAAGGAGAATGCTTCATGGACGGAATGTGGGGTCCTTAGGCATAGAAGTGGTCTGGCTTCCTGACTTTAGCATCAATACAGGACTGTAGTGGAACTACTTCATTAATGACAATGCTTCTCTCTCCTCTGTCAGGTCTTTCTTCTTTATACAAAATAAACACTGTGATCCATGTGTCACCTCGTATAGATACTGGATTACATTCTACCTCTAAAGCCTGCTCTAAGAGAATGGTGGTTTTTCTAGAGGGAAGTGATTGCTTTAAAATGATACCTAGTAAGGGATGGGTGTCACAAAGATTTGCTCAGGCCATTCTGCCATAAAAACCCATACTCCATAGGTTAATGTGCATTGCTATGTCTTTTTATTTTCAGAAACTGGGTCAATGACCACAGCATAAGTCCATGAACTTGACTTGTAGAATACAAACTTTTGAACTCCAGTCATGAGCATCTACAATGCGCCAGCACTAAGTAAGCATTGAGGTGTGAATACATCCTCTAATGTCACCTATAGTCACCAAAGTAACAAAACACAGAAATGATTCAGAAGCTTATCCTAAGGCTTTCTGAGTTGGAGGCAGAATATCAGCAATAAAATATTGTTGTCTCTAGCTCTTTTGTCTCCCTAGAAGCTGAAGAAATACAGAATGAGAGATATCAGAAGCTAGAAATTTAAAATATATATATTCTTATGAAGTTAACCCAGTCCCTGAAGGTAAGAGCCATTAAGCTGCCACTGGCAACTGAGAAGGAGCTAATGGAATAGTGAAGCAAGATGAAGGATAAGCGACACAGGAGTAAGAACAGACAGGGAACAAGCCATGCTCATCCTCATCTTCTTAAGGCACTTACTAGCCATCATTTTTAGGAGGGAAACATTGGCCATGCAGAAGCATTGTCTGAAAACACCTATAAGCATGAACCAAGAAGAGACTACTTAGAGCCCAGGAACAAGACCTTATATTTGACAAGTTTACTATGTTCTGTGTCTGCTGCCAACAACTGTTGAGTTCAAGCAAATGAAGAAAATCTCTCTCTCTCTCTCTCTCTCTCTCTCTCTCTCTCTCTGTGTGTTTCTGTGTGTCAATGTGTGTGTGTGTCTCTTTGTATGTGTGTGTTCATATGTATGAAACTACACATCGGCGGATTGTCAGGCTTCCAGTCTGCCTTGCCTTTGGGATGCCAGAGGGCCACCACTGGCTGCTCAAGGGAGACAGAAAGCAACCTGTGATCTCTAGCCCAGTCAGAATGAAAGGTTCCCCAGAGCTCTGGCCTGGCCAGAACAGAAGAGTTACAACTCTTCAAGGGGCAGCCTAGGCAGGGCCGGCAGACCTGACGCTATTGGTAGCAGTAGCAAAGAGTTGCAGCCTGAAGCCTGAGCCAAAGCTACTGAGTAAGTGGCTACATCCAACAGCAAATGGCAGCCTATAGCTCTAGGAGTTGAAGTGACTGCAACAACAACACTAGCAAACCATGTTACAGAAATGAATGCTTCCTGAGAGAAAACCCTTACCCACTGTGATACAGCTCAATCAAACAGCTACCATCAGACGATTCTTAAGGAATTAACTCACAAAACTTATGCCATGTGGATAGAGGCCTTATAAACATTTTGAGGGAAGGGTGGGATCCAGTGGTAGATTCCTTCTCTTGGCTTAGTCTGAGATGTTAGGGATGCTTTCATAATATAGTTTTTAAAAATTAATTACTGTATTTATTTATACCCCAAATATTGCCCCCTTTCTGGTATGCCCTACCTCATCCCCTGTTCCCTTTGTCCCAGAGCATCCCCTTCCCTGGGATATCAAGTCTCGACAGGATTAAGTGCATCCTTTTCCAGTGAGGCCAAACAAGGCAGTCCTCTGCTACATATATGCTAGCATCCTCAAACAAGATCATGTTTGCTCTTTGGTTGGTGGCTTAGTCTCTGGGAGCTCCCAGGGGTCTGGATTAGTTGACTTGGTTGATCTTCCTTATGGGGTTGCTATCTCCTTCTACTCCTTCAGTACTTCCCTGAATTCTCCCATAGGGGTCTTTGATCTCATTCCTCTCAGAGGACATCCATGCTAGACACGTGTCTACAATCATAGCATAGCATCAATAACAATTTCATGGACTGGTGCTTGCCCATGGGATGGATCACTGTGCAATCTTCCCTTCAGTGTGCTCCATATATCTCTTAGACAGGAATAAATAATTCTAGTCAAAATTTTTAGGGTGGGTGGATGACCCCATGCCTCCTCTTGGGACATTGTCTACCTCCTGGAGGTAGACTTTTCATGTTCCATCTCACCGTTCTTTGACATTTCAGCTAAGATCACTCCATTGAGTCCCGAGAGCCTCTCACAACTCAGGTCTAACCCTCCAGCTTCATATTTCCATTCCTTCTGCTGGTCCTTTGGGTTCTTTTCTTTTCTCTTCCACCCCTGATCTTGCCCCTTTGCCTCTCTCCCATCCCAAACAATACAGTAGAAAAAAAATAAGTATTTTCAACAAACAGTTTTGTCTAACTGGCAGTCTGCCTATAGAAAAAAAGCAAAATGACCTATATTTAGATCTGATTTAATATTCAGGTCCTTAATGCTGAGCTTTGTGCAGGATGGTAAATATGGAATATGCTTTTTTTTGCCAGAGTTTAGATTTGGCTTCTTTGTCAAAGATCAAGTAACCATAGGAGTGAAGATTTATTTCTGGATCTTCAGTTCTATTGCATTGATTGAGATGGCTGTCTCTGTACAAATACCATTTAGTTTTTATCACTATGGTGCTGGAGTACATCTTGAGGACAGGGACAATGATTCAAACATAAATTGTTTAGTTTTTGTTTTTGGGTTGTTGTTTGTTTGTTTGTTTGTTTGTTTTATTGTTGAGAATAGTTTTTGCTATCCTGTGTTTTTGTTTTTCCATCTTAAGTTGAGAATTGCTCTTTCCATGTCTGTGAAGAATTGTGTTGGAAGTTTGATTGGGATTGCACTGAATCTGTAGGTTGCTTTTGGTAAGATGGCCATTTTCATTATGGTAATTCAACTTATCCATAAGCATGGTAGATCTTTCCATCTTTTGAGGTCTTCGAATTCTTTCTCCTGGGACTTGAGGTTCTTGTCATATGCATCTTTTACTTGCACTATTTTTAGAAGGTAATCTGAATCTTCTCATGAGAATATTTGAATGGGGCACCTATTTGAAGACACCACATAGGAAGAGGACACACTCAATCCTAAATGGAAGCATACATCTGCTTCTGCTGAGTTTATTGTAAAACAGTATCACTGTGTATATTCATACAAAAGTTCAGTGCCACTATTTTGTATAGAGACAGAGCACCTGCAAAACACTGCCTTAAGTATACCATATGCTAAGAACATCCACAGTAATCTGTTATCTTTATAAGTAACAACAGGACTCCCAACAGCCCTAAAACAACAAAATTAATGGATTGGAAAGCAAAATCCTTTTGTATGAACTCTCAAAATTCTGCAGGCTAGCAGACATTTAGAGGTTATTGGGTAAGTCAGTGATGGGATATAAGGGGTATGAGCCAGGTGGACCTCAGCAGGGACAAAGTGAGGACAAACGAGACAGAGGGGAGAAAAGACTGGTCACCTTACACCAGCTCTTTCAATGATTTTAAACCTCATTTCCAACATGAAGTTTCTTTGAATTTCATTAAACTAAATAGTATTTGCACAAACAGACTCCTAAAAAAAAAAAAACCACAAATGCCATAATGAGAAAGAAAAACAACAGAATTCTACCCAAGTCACCCACTTGATGGTTAAATCACTTTATATGCAAGTCAGGTTTCATGGCTCATTAGAGTTCCTGAAAGAGAATTCTCAGGGACATGTTTGGACTAATGAGTGTTTTGAAAATTCTTTTTCTAATATATTCATTCGTTGTATTATTCTCTTGGGAATAATAAGAACCTTTGGTTTATGAAATTTGGCACTATAGTTGAGAAACAGCAACAGCTATTTTAATTGAACCCAATTTGTTTTTAATAATAGGAGATGTTGGTGTTTTGTGTCTTTGATATACATAGTTGACGCTGATAAGCAAATGAAGCTATCTGTCTAACTATCACTGCCTCCTACACATGTCTCTATACATCTTTCAAATACCCCCTGACAAATTTCCCCTTGCTTCACCAACAAGATGTGTTTTCTTTTTGTAGTTCCAACAGCCAAAGGGAAATAGAGCTGTATCATTTATTAACTTCCTTCTCCAGATACACTCTGTAGGAGAAAAGGCCAACATCCCAACAGAAAGCTTCTTGTTTACCAGGGAAGCAGATAACCAACACACCAGATATTTCTTGGCCTTAAATGGTAAATTCTTCTTGGATATCTCTCCTAATATCATCACAAAAAAAGCACGTGAGGCAGTTATTTACAAGTCTTGTGAAAGTAATCAAGTTAAGATGAAGCTAGGAGAAACTCTCTCACTCATCTCTTGTAAAGGATTTGACTTAGCCAGAGAGATACACATTTCATTTATAAATATCTATCGGAGATACACTACGTACTGTTTATTGTTCTGTCAACATACCTGAGAAAAATAAGAAAAAAAAGTTTCATATTGCATCCCAATTGAAAAGTGCAGACTAGTATTGCAGAGAAGTCACAATGGAAATAGCTTATGGGAGAAAATCACACTGAATCTGTAGTACAGAAACTAAAAATAATGAGTTCTAAAGGTGAGCTCACTTTCTCTGAAGGGTCAGAGTCCTCTGCCCATTGGATGGTTCCATCTACATGTAGGGTGAGAGTTAATGCTCAGGTAAATAATTTTGAAGGGGAAAAAAAAAACCAAATAAGATAAAAACAGACAGACCAAGACATATGTTTCCCAACTGACTTTAAATCACTTAATCTTGACAGTGAAGATTAGTTATCACTGAAGCCAATCATTTGTCTGATTTTCTCACAAGGAAGCTGTGGGCCTAATTAACCTAGTATTGCACATGGACACATGAGACCTGTTGATTGAGTTATTTTCTTGTATTATATGTTGTTCTAAGTTTTGAGGCCACAGAAGAATCAAAAACAGAAACACCAGATGCTAATCAGGATCAGTTTCCCTGTGTGCAGAAAGTCAAATTAATGAATAATCATATCATGGTAAGTGATGATATATGCCCTGATAAAAAATTCAATACAATAAATAAGAAAGTAGAGGGCAGAAGGAAGCTATAGCTCTACCCTACTTCAAAATCCCTAAGGGGTACAAAAGAAATATATTAATGCCCAGGGGGAAAATGCAGTGTGAAGAGAAAATGAAAAGAAAAGTGTGAGAAAGAAAAAGAAAAAAGAAGGGAAAAGGTGGAGAGAGAGGAAAAATGAGAAAGGAATTGTAAGATACTGTATACCAATTTGCTCCCAACTAAAACATTCCATCTGAGAGCAAGGTTCATCAATACCCTCCATAGCACTCAAGAAGTTTCTGAAATTTAGAAGATTGAAATGTCCTCCCCCAGTGCTATGTAAAGTGAGGATGGCTTGGGAAAAGAAATATTGACATGCTGAGCTCTCTGTAAGCACTGCAGGGAGATTTATGGATACAATATTTGTGATGAACTGTCCCTCAAAATGATGTGACCTTTTCAGTGTTTTAGCTTCCTTTGAGTCATATTCCTGTAAATAACTCTAATAAACTCACCAGTTTGTCAAGTTGGACTTGAGTGGAATTATCTCTTTGGTTTAAAATGTCCCCATAAAAAGTGAAACAGAGAGGGGGGAGTAAAGGTGGAGGAGGAGAGAGAGAGAGAGACAGAAAGAGAGACAGAGACACACTGAGAGACATAGACACAGGCAGAGAGACAGAGAGAGACAGAGACACTCAGAGAGACATAGACACAGACAGAGAGACAGAGACATGACAAAGACATTGAAAGTCATACTAAATAACTAGTACCTGGTCTTCTGAACAATAGCAAACCACTAGATTTGCGTAGAATGTAATGAGGAATGTCCTCTTGGCAATTGACTAAATGAAGTTCTTTAATATAGCAAGAGTAGGAAGAAACAAGTAATGAAACAACTGCTGAGGTCTTTCTTGCTAATGAAAGGTCCTAGGACATAGCAGAGGAAATGTGTTTGAATTCAGATACATAGAAAGACTTCCAGAAAAGAACAAAGATTTAACTCATATTGGGGAGAGAGACAGGTATGGAAGCAACTCACATATTACACTAGGCAACCAGTTGGTGAGTCTCCCTGAAAAACAAACAAATAAACAAGCAAATGATATAACATGAAAGAGATTTCTAGGAGGCCATGATATGTATATTTAGTTCTTTCAACTCTAGCTCTATCACTTACAATATTTCCACTCCTCCTTCTGTGATTGTTCCTTAGCTGTAGGACAGGGAGACATTCTCCAGGTGTTTTAAAGGAAGGCTAAATCTTTCCTCGTTCTTTTTCTCTGACTTTCTGTTTCTGTCTCTGTCTTTCCTTGTTTCTTACTGTCTCTATCTCTGTTTCTCTCTCCCTTCTTCCTTCCCTCTCCAAGTCTCCTTCATGCTAGTAGTAGCACTCAATGCCCACTCAGGACCCCTCATTATTCATGAAGCTCTCTCTTCAAATGAAGCACATTCTTAAGGGTAACTGTATCAGCTCCTTTCTCCCAATTTGCCACTTCTAACCTGCATGTTCTGTTATAAGAACACCCACATAACTACCCCATCAGCAGACTAAAACAAACCAGAGCCCACCTCAACATCTCTTCTCATGTAACCTGAATATCTAATCTCCAACAGTGTTGTGCTTACCTCCCATCCTTGTCCCAGACATCTCTTATGGCTTGCCAAAGCTAAGCCATATCCCAAAACTCTAACCATTTTCTCTCTCCAGCCTCAAACAAGTATTCAAAAAATTTCCTAGCTTTTAAAATATATGTTTGAATGTATAAGTGTATGTACCACCTATTGCTATAACCTACAGAGGACAGAAGAGGTGTTAGATTTCTAGAACTGAAGTTCCAGTTGGTTGTGAACAATCATGTAAGTGCTGAGCCGTCTGCAAAAGAAGTAACCACTCTTAAATATTGAGCCACTTTTCAAATCACTCAAGTTTTTAATAAACATTTTCTGTACAATTATTTGTGGCCCAACAACTCTTAAGTACAACTGAGATTTTGAGCACAAACTCCATCGACTTTTATATTCTGAAAACAAGACAAATATATCCTTGTCTGGAGACTGTTTTATCTGCTTTTCCTCCAGCCTCAACTATCCCACAGTCAACTTTATCACTGAGCATCCTTTCAAGGAATGCCTTCTCTGCTTGTACAGTTCAAAGTAATCCCCTGTGTCTGTGTTAAATATGTCTTACTTTATTTCTTTAACATGCTTTAAAAAAAAAAAGTTAGATATTATGGGTTTCTTTATCCAGATCTCCATCTTCCCTCTTTCTTCATGCCTGTCCTGTGTCACATACTGTGGTTCTGCTGTCTCATAGAAGTTTCACTGCTCATGACTCTAACAGTAGCCTTGGTTCTCATGCTTCTAATAGAGAATTTGACAGGACACATTAGAAGGGTCAACCAATCAAGAGTTTAAGGAGAGCAAGATAGGGACAAGAATGTGTTATTTAGGAGGAAAGTAGGCCAAGGTGATCCACAAAGGCTTTGACACACATGTGCAAGGGGATTTTGTTTTTCCTCCCCTAGTCACTTAACTCTTCTCCAGGGCGAGCACTACTAGGACAAGTGCATGGTATTTGAGAAAGTCCAGTTAAGCCAGAATTAAGTCTAAAAGATGTAAAAGAAGTAGTGATGTTCACAAGGGTTTATGCACCCTAAATTTGAAACATTTACTAGGGAATAGGATGACAGCATACTGTTCATTCTGTCTTGAGCAGAAGTCTTGGTATTGCTTGAATCTGACCTGCTTATCATGGGCCACCCTTACATCATGTTTTGAGCTTTCTAAGCTCTAAGAGACAAGATATAACAGGCTGAGAGAAATCAAGACACATACCCCTCTGCTACTTATCCTTGGGGAAGGGGTAGTTCTAGTGTGAGTTTGCTGTATACAGATATCATCTGAAGTGCACAACTGCCATTATCTTTATATCTTGATGACTAGCTGAGTAACACAGTTATCTTTACATACTGTTTCAGGACCTTGATCTTGCCTACTCATTATTTGTTATCTTCTGTCTTTTAGGACCTATTGGTCAGTTCCTTCTGAAGCAAACCTTCTGTCTAACACCGTGATTTGACTTACTGGATCCACACTGATGAAAGACAGTGCTATTCCTGGGACATTTACATACTGCCTTTAATCTTTGTTAAATTCCAGTAGAATGTAAAGTTTCCTCTTCTAAGATTACCTGGATAGCCATTACAGGTAATGGAACACAAAGAGACTTAAGGTCCTAAGAGCTTTCAGCTAGGTAACCTGATTTAAAGTGGGATGGCATTATGGACATCCAGAAAGAACCGGTCAAATTCCTCCCTTGTCATTTCCCTTAGTATATTCCAGTGGACATCAGTATAGTATACATTAGAGCAACAGAAAGGGAACCTCATTTCTGTGTGTTCTGTCCTCTATTACCCATCCCCATGTTCAGTGGTCTCTGTCATTGGAGATGCTGCCTAGGCCTTCACTCTTGGGTTCTATACTGTTAACAGAGGTAAGGTCAGAATCTGGATGTGCCAATTCTAATATGCAATGCTCAGCACTTATCCTCAATTAGCCAATTAAACAAATAATAATAAAATTCATAAAAATATACAATGTGGCTACATTGCAAAGAGAAACAAAGATCTTCAGTGATTTGTGCACCCCAAATCTATCTTGAGAGTCTTTATCTTAGGTCTCAAAGAAACCTGGTACAAGTCTCAGTACCTGTGACTCCTCTCAGAACTCCCCATCCCATCCCCAACCTTACACCTTTCCTCCCCAGGGACTGAGCTTCTGCTTCCCTTCTGCCAGTTTCTTTATAATCCAGCCAATTTTGTAAGATGCCTTCTTGGTCTCTTGGCTCAGTCTTGGACACTTGAGTTACTTTCGCCCTTTCTCTTTTCATCCCTTTCTTTCCTCATGGCCCAGTTCAGTCTGTCAGTCTGGACCCTTCCAATTGGCTCAGGCTGGTTTGTTTTTTTTGTTTTTTGGGTTTTTTTTTTTTTTTGCCTCATATCTACAAAAAAACCTTATCCACAATAATACCTAGAAACAGTTATGTCCTCATTTTTCACTCACATATATGGTTTAAATGGAAGCAAGAGAGGCCATGCTTACCCCTCATTGTATGGATTTCTGAGAGTTGTCAGAGCTGCTGTGTGAAATCTCTTTCTGGAATACAAGTGGCCCTTGTAGTTAACACCAAGCTTTCAAATATTTCCTCCCCAAATTTCTGTGAACATTCTAATCCTTGTAGACTGTTATTTCCATAACTTTATATCCAATGGGAGGAGCAGCAGAACTCTAGAATATCTTCATTCTTGAGTTATAATAGCATTACTTAGTTTCCTTTGAAGAAAATGGGTATGTGAGGAAAAAGCAGGGTCAGAATCACCTGCTGTCAGATTCTGGGGTCACACAAATACCTAAGAACTTGTCTCTTTTGCACTTGAGCACAATGTTTTATTCTCTTTTCAAGTTAAGTAGTTCTTGCTTAGTGAAATGGGTGTTGGCAGCATAAAAGAGAAGGGACCATGAGCATGGACAACTGAAAATGTTCTTGCAATTTTTTCCATTGAAGTTAAATTCTCAGGACACTGTGCTATTTCTGTCTTTGCACTGTTATAGAAATTACATTTGTTAGCATTCTGTCTAAACTCCACCCCACAGTTACTTGGCAATAACCAGGTATGCACTTCCCCACAGTTACCTGGCAACAGTCAGGTTGGCCTGGCCCACTATAAAAGGGGCTGCTTGCCCCCTCCTCTCTATCTCTTGGTCTTGCTCTCTTGGCTTGCCTCTTGTCCCCCTGCTTCCCCTCTCTCTACATTCTCTCCCCCCTTTCTCCACGTGGTCATGGCCAGACTCCACTTTTCCTCTCTCTGTTGCTGGTCACTCAGGAGGAAGGGAAGCCTCAGCATGGGCCCTCTGAGGCACACCCTTTCTCCCACACCTCTCTCACACTCCCATAGAACATATATATTGCTTTTTAAAAACACATCAAGATTAACATTAAGTGCTACAGAAAGTTTCTCAACCAACTCAGAGCTGTGCCATCCACAAAAGAACCCTTGAGCTCAAGCTAGGCTCAACCTAAGAAGTTAAATATTGATGCCTTAAAAGATTAAGCTGCCACCTCTCTGAGAGTTTAGCAAATCTATGTGGGCAAAAGAAGTGATAAGTAGGCTAACAGGGACCCTACCATCTGCCTCTCTGGAACCTGCCCTTTAGCTGTTGCTTAGTTTCTAGGAAAGCCACAAAAAAAGAGTAACTCAGGTTAGCACCAGCCTTTCGTGGATTATCTGTGTTTTTTATCATAGCTAATTTGGGTAAGGAAATGAGGATGATAAACTTTTAATTGTCCTTTGTGCTAAATCAATAGTGAACTCCTGGTGAGCGTATTGGAAGAAAAATTTACTTATTTTTACTGCGAGGTAAAATGGTCCTTTATATATTTTTATTGGAGAAAAAAATCAACAATATTTCAAATGGATTAATAGGAATAAAGAAGAGGTAGAGGTGGGGATAAAAGCTTTGTCTAGTTGGAATGAAGTCCCTTGTAATAACCTCTTATAATTATGAATTATTATTCCAGTTATAATTGTAGTTTTGACTGCTTAATTATTATGTTGCAGTCGCTGTGCTTAAGAAGAAATTATTTGAGTCTGCATTGATTGATCTAATTTTGGCTTTGAATGTCTTTGGTAAGGCCCAACACAGCAGAGATTTCTCATGCTATGCTGAAGAAATTTAGGGTTTCACTTGATGGAAAGCAAATATATTATTCTGATCACCCAGCACCATGAAACATTATCAAGTATAGCTAATCTTGCTGACAATAAGAGAAGTCCTAACTACTAATAAGAAGCTGCCAGCCAGGGCTGACAGGGCTGGTAGCGTATTTCCCTTAGCATGCTTGAAGCCCTGGGTTTTCTCCTCAGCAACGCATTACCCTGGCCAGGTGATACATACAATTCATGCAAGCATAAGGATAAGAACATCAGAAGTTTAAGGTCACTCTCATCTATGTAGTGAGTTCAAGACTGGCTGAGAATGAATGTCCACAAAATGTATGTGTTGGGACGTGGGATGCTCTATTCTTTGGGGAGGAAAGAATATTTTTGCACTTTTAAGTAGAATTTTTTTTAAGGGTGATTACAGGGACAACTTTTTTTTTAACCGTCCTTGCCCATCACACCTCTCCTTGTTTCTGCATTCTTTACCTTCTGTCCATAAGACACAATGGAAGAAACTGGCTGAAATTCCTGAGTTTTTGACCTTTGAACAGGTTTTTCTGCCAATAAGGAGAGAATTAATGGCATAGAGGTTGTAATGAGGTACAGAAAGCACTATGTACAATCAGGAAAATCCAAGTTATGCTTTGACCTATGCAGCTTGTCCAGTACCTTAACCTTGGAGTGTAGTCCAGGGGAGCATGATTTATTAATGCTTACATGGAAGATTTGTTAGAATGTTTCAAGTTTGCTGTGTGCATCAGGAATGTTGACACATGAAATAAGACAGGCCCAGAGAAGAAATAAGTAGCTAGTATAACAGACATGACACTATGAGTGTAGCAAGAGTGAAGTGGAGTGTGTTTGGGTGTGTGTTTCACTTTTCATATATTACATACTACATATTCAATATATCCCCATTCGTATGGAAGGCATTCTAAAGAGAATCACTGGTACCCTACCTTTAACTATTAGACTACTGAGATAATGATTCCCCAAGAATAAAATTTCCCCAGAAATCTCATGCTACAAGAAAGAAAAGGATGACGCCTAACCCCAGGTAAAAGGCATATTATTTCTTAAGAAGATACCATACACAGTTATGACAACTTTTCTTGCAGGACCTTGCTGGAGAACAATTGTCTGGGACACTGGGTAAAGAAGAATAAATTATACTGATAACAAATGGGATTTGCCATTATAATATATTGCTGCATGACTCTTAGCCCTCAAATCTTAGCTCCCTAGAAGAAAGAAGGAATTATAGAAGTATGTACCAATTTTCTTACCCAGTCAATGCCATCATTCTACTAATAAACATAATTTTAATGACTTTTGTTGCTACTACCAATAAATTAACACTTATATTTATATATAAAATCCTATAATTTAACAAATATATTTTTATTTTGATTCTCTCATACAATACTAACTCTGCTCCTCTGCTTCCTCTCTCTATTCCTCTCTCCTCCTCTCTCTCCTGATAGATAGATAGATAGATAGATAGATGATACATAGATAATTGATACATAGATGTGTAGATATATAGAGACAGGTGTGTGTTTGTATGTTCGCATTTATGCATATGTGTGGGGAGTGGGTAGGTGTGGGTGTGTGTATGCTGAGTACTCTTCTAGACCTCAAATGCTTAAAAATAAACAAAATGCTTGAGTCTTCTGAAATCACAAGACCAACATGTGTTCATCAGCAGGAAACCCTTATTCCAATGCTGAGTTTTCTCCTAATGTGTTGTTGAACATACAAATATATCCAGAGAAATGAAACTCCAGCTTTGGAATCCCACTGTCTGCTTTGATTCTCAGAATTTCTTCTGGCCCTATTGTAGGGATGGATCTGTATTCAGAATACATAGACAGTGGTAGACATCTCTCTGGCATACAGCCTCTAAAAAGGTGTTCATCAGACAGTGAGGTTACTGAGCAAGTAATGGCAGTTCTATCAAGCCTGATGACCTGAATTTGATACCCGAGACAGACAGTAAAAGAATAGAATTGATTATTATGTGTTTCCCTCTGACATCCACATGCATACCATGTGATGCACATTGCACACATATGTAGAAAAAAGCAGAGAGGCAGACAGGCAGACAGAGAAAGGATAAATAAAAGATGTTTTCATAGGACATTTTCATACTCTAATTTCTAGAGGATAAATAGGCTTGCTATAGAGAAATTAATTCTTTAGTGGCATTTGACATGTGACTGTGCCTCATTTCTAACACAACTGTTTAAGCCCAAATACAACTCTGAATTCTGTGATTGGATCCTTCATAAAAGGGCAAAAATAGAGGAAGAAATTTAGTTTTCATCACCAGTGTCTCCTAGGTGCCTAATTCATGGTATGTACCCATGAATGCTTGGATGATAGTTTGCCACCATGGTCTCGATCATTCTATTTTCTCCATGCCATCCCACTATGAAAGCCCTGAGATTTTATTAATGCACCACTAACTATATCTGCCTGGTTGGTTTGCTGATTTGCTGGGTTTTTGCATAAGTTCCAATTGATCAGACTGAAGGTATCAGACATGTGCAGGCAATCACTTTTATTTACTCAGTTATCTTAACAATCTAAAGTCAATCATTTCAACAGACTGATTTTTGGAGGTTCTGGTGTCTTCTTGAATGAAAACCTGTTCTCACTACTTAATGTAGGAAATAAGAGGTGACATGTGGCCAAACTGCTAACTGTGGCTAACTACAATGTACTGTTAGGTTATCAATATAGAATTCATGACAGATAAGGATGAGATAAAGAAGGGGATGAAGAAAGCTTAGGGGTATTGGGTAGTTAGTAAAGTGCCTGCTATGCAAGCATGATGATCTGAACTCAGTCCCTAACAACCACATTAAAAGCCACAATTGGTGGGTAGTGCTTATGAAATCAGTCAAGGAGAGGTGGAGACAGGTGGGTCCCAGAAATTTGCTGATTAAGCATAAGTGGAGAACTCCAGTTTCCAAAATAATCTTGTCTCAAAAATAATGTGGATGACTCCTGAGAAATGACATCTTAAGTTGATTACACAAACACACACACACGCATACCAGTGTGGACAGCAGTGGACAGCTGGGTGGGCAGGATGAATCCTTCAAGCTACAGAGGAAGAAACAAGAGAATGAAAGTTTTATTGTGCTACTAATAAATGATTCCACTAGAATCCTGATCCTTCCCTCCATTTTGCTAGTGAATTTAAGACCCTCCAGAACATCAACACTTCTCCATGACAGCAGATGGCAGTGGTAATAAAGAACACTGGCAACTAAAGATTGACATGTGTCACAGAAATTGGTCCCTCTTCCCAACTAATAAGATAGCTTATCTCAGGGATGCATTAACAGATGAAAATCACACAGAGACATGTCATTTTCAATGAGATACAAATCATCCAATGTGACTTACAGTAATGTTTACTGTACCCTTACAGATGTGATCCAACCTCTGTAGGATTTCCACAGAGGTGTCCTGAGGATCCACTAAATCATTCTTTTAGCTTCTAATCCAAGCCCACAGATGTTGGCTTCCATGGAAGCCTAAGACCCACAGATATCTCAGCAACCAATGGATAACACTTCCTCACCACACCTGTCTTTATTCTTCCATATTGTTCCCTAACAACCTGTAAAGATAACTGCTTCCAATCCCAGATGACCCATGAGTTTTATGAAGAAAAGTTCCATGTCTTACTCAAGTCTGCTCTTGCTTCATGTCTTGTACAATGCCTGTGAGCCAGTAGGAGGTTTGGCAGGATGGAAAAGGAAAGCCTTTTGAATGCTTGGATTGAGTCTGTCCATCTTCCTGTTCTTATTCAATGTTTACCTCTCTACCCTCCATTCTTCAGATACAAATATGTTTGACCTTTTGAAAAGTAAGTATACAAGTTAAAATTAGTTTTGAATGCCCATAATTCTTAGCAAAATTCCTAATGTAAAACAGAAATCTGAATTCATTGAACAACTTACAGAGACTAAGTTCACATCCCACCTGTGCTGAGTAGTTTTCTCATTAGACAATTAAAGTGGAATCACCTTTTAAATCAAATTGCCTTATAGATGTGGCTATGGGGTTTTGTTTTTGTTGTTATTATATGGGCAGCGCCATTCCTAGAAGAAATCTAGAAAGCTGGAAAACATATCTCTCTCTCTCTCTCTCTCTCTCTCTCTCTCTCTCTCTCTCATGCGCACCCTTCCTCCCTCCTTCCCTCCTTTCCTCCCCCTCCCTCCCTGCCCCCTGTCCTTCTCCTTCCCTCCTCCCCTATTCTTCTAACCATAGCTGTGATGTGACTTAACTGTTTTAAAGTCCTGTCTTTACTCCCATTTAGTGATGCACCATGACCTGGACACATAAACCTTTCTATAGTTACTTTTAGTCAGAATGATGTATCACAGCAACAGAAATAAAACTACAATCACATCTTCAGTCAGATGCAGATAATAAACTGGTAGATTATGCATAAGTAGAGGCACAGGCCATATGGGAAACCTATGTATCTTCCTCTAAATTTTCTGCAAAACAATAAAAAGCACAAATGAAATATGAAAAAGAGAAAAAATACCATATTGTTCCAAAGAGATAAAGCACCCTGATAAGGTACTAAGAAATAGAAATATGGAGTATGGATAAAAGTATGATATGTCTATAGATAACACTTCATGCCATGACCAAGGCACTCCATGTGTGTAGTGAGTTAGGTGCAACAGGAAGGCTTCGATCTTATATCTAAGAACATATTTATTGCTGTATCTTCTGTCCACCACAAAACTAAAACCCATCTTTTCCCTTTTGCTTACTGAACTGAAATGCAAGGCTTTACAGGGATTTACAGAGGAGAGGGACTCTGTATTAGTGTGGGTTTCATCGTTGTGAAAATACGCCATAACCAAGACAACACTTATATTTGGAATACATTTAATTAGAGCTGGCTCACAGGTTCAGAGGTTCAGTCCTCTATTTTCAAGGCAAGTGTGTGGTAGTGTACAGGTAGGCATGGCACAGGAGGAGCTGAGAATTCCACATCTTTATTCAAAGGATGTCAGGAGCAGACTGTCTCCCACGTGAGTAGCAGGAGGGTCTCAAAAGCCTACCCCTACAGTGCTACACTTCCTTCAATAAGGCCATACTTACTCCAACAAGGCTACACCTCCTAATAAAGACATGCCCTGGGCAAAACATATTCAATCCACTACAGACTCCTGACAAAGGAGTCACTGCGACAAAGGAAGCCACTGCTGAACAACCACCTCTCAAGGGAACATCACTAGAACAAGAGGAGTAGTATCTCAAGCAGATGTGGGGCCTAGTGACCCCCTTCTCTTTACATGGGAGGGTTAATTGCTTCGGTCTTGTGCATACAAAAGTTCTGGTAGGTCGCCCATTCTCCTGTTTACAGTGCTTTTCAACCATGTATATGTGAACAGCACCAATTGGTTGCAAAAGAAGTCATGAAATTTGGTGTAGATGTTGTGAAGGGGCAGTGGTGCACAAGTATGATGGAAATACACTGAATTTATGTATGAAATTAAAGAATAAATAATATTTAAAATTTAAGAAGAGAAGTAGCATCAACTGCCATACGGAATAAAGCTATTGATTTAGGAGTTCATGAGAGGAGAGAGGCCAGAGTCTTCCATTAGAATCAACCTCACTATCTGTACAGTCATGTCAGAATGTACACTAAGTGTGATCATGTTCATAACATGTCTAGCACAGTACCTTGTTTACTTAATGTTTGGTAACTACTTTTAACCAGTCATTTCTTTTAACTCTACAATTTGAAGCCTTTTGGTAAATGTACACTGGATCTGGGTTGACAGGACAAGGAATAATGTGTCTCCAGCATAGTGTGTGATAGTGTATTTGTTCTCTCTGAGTTGCCTCTTTGATTAACTCTCGGATATTATTTTGGAATATCCCCTCCATCCGATACTTGTAAGAAAAATGGCATAAATACAGAAAATATACTCACATATCATGTCTAAGATGTGCATCATTGGTGTTTTAATCACAAAACATGATACAAGGAAGAGAAATCCATTGAAAGGTACCATCTCCCATTTGTAGGAGACTTTGACTAGCCCCTTTGCTTTTTCTTCCTGGTGGAGGACTGATGAAAATGTTATAATAGCACCTGTGAAATTTTTGCTTTCAAGAGAAGTTCGAAAGTCATAAGCTAAACAGTTTACTGGTCTGTCAGCCCCTCTTGACAAAGATTCATGGAGGAAACCTAAAGTGAATACAGCTACTCATATCCACATCTATTAATGTATTTGAAGCTCCTACTCAGTGCCTTACTTGGAACTAAAAGCTGGGGCCAGGGAGAAGGCTCTGTTGATAAAAATTGTTTTCCCTACAAATATGAGGCCTTAAGTTAGAATCTTCAGAATACAGAGAAGTGCCAGACAAATATCAGTAGGGTACATATCCCAGAAGGTAGAGACAGGGGAATCTTTGAAACTTTTCAGAACAGTAAGGTGGTGTTTGAAAAAAAATTAAAAATGACCCTGTTTCAAACAAGGTAGAAGGCAAGGAATACTGACACCCAAAGTTATTCTCTGACTGCTATACAAGTATAATGGACCTTGCATGCCTGTAAACGCTCCCCCCACACACACACACTAAAACGGAGCTATTTTCTTCAAATGAGAATCCCTGTGTTCAGAAACAATCATTTCTTTTCTCTCAATATACTCTGAAACACAGCAATGTCAAGCTATTGTAAATGATCAGGGGATTCAGGCTAAAAAAACTGAAGCAAAGCAGCATTCAAAATAAAAATTAAATACATTTAACTTTATTCTACCTGACAAAGAATGCATGTTGGATGCATGTCTGTGTGCATGCACACACACATGCACACACTCAACAAGAAAAACATTACTTCTAGTACAATTAAAATCTGTTTTACTTGACCAATGGAGCCTCTGCTCCTGTCTCCTTTCCTATAAATGTTCCAAGAACTCTTTCTCACTTTGGAAGAAGGGCATGACACAAACAAATGAATTAATGAAATGATTTAGACTTCCATTATCCTCTCTGTCTACAAACCTAAAACAGAAATAAGAGTAAAGTTAGCTTCACACACATGCACATATGGGTAGCACTAACTTGACACAGTAGTCATGAAAAGGTTAAAGAAGTTATGAAGTTTGAAAGTGGTATAATGAGTGAATCTGTAGTAGTTGGAGATCAATAAATAATGGGTATGGTCAAAATATGTTAAGTACATATATAAAATTCTCGAAAAATTTAAAAGGACATTAAAATAATAACACCAAAATTACATGAGACTGGGCAGTCTGTTAGCAGTTAAGGGTATTACTTGCACATGCATAAATACCTAAGTACAAATCCCCACCACTCACATACAAAACCCAATGTAGTTTCTTAATATGACAGAAACCCTAGCACTCTCAAAGTAGGGAGAGCCAGAATGATCCCTGGGATTATTTGATTCTAGCTTAGCACCAGGTTCAGTCAGAGAAGTTGAGTCAAGGGGATAAAGAGAGGAATAATGCAGGACATTCAATTTTCTCCTCTGTCACTCAAAATTTCATAATCGTTATGCATTGTGTAGCTACATACATACTGTTCACATGTTCACATCATACACACACATATATCATCCAAATGTACACATACCTGTAAATGTAGCTGTGAGCTTTTCCACCCATGCCCCAGTTCCCACAACAATGATTCTGCGATTTGTTATTTATATATAACTGCCTAATTGGTCATGGCCTTAATTTGTTTTTACTAGCTCATAATTCATTTATCCTGTTTAATCTACTCTATGTCTGCATAAGTTTATTAACCTCTCTTCAGCTTCATGCTACATTCTTCCTCAGAGTTTGGAGAAAATCTGTTCCCATTCCTGACATTATCCCAGAGTTCCTGTCTCCTTTCCACAACTATCACCTCCTGTTTACTGGATCAACTAGTTAGGCATTAACTTTTGTTGATATGTGATGCTTCAATACAGTACACAAGAGATTCTCTCAAAAGAAAAATTCTTGTTTGATTGGTCTGTTGGTTGGACATTGAATGTTAGTCAAATGTTACCAGATCTCCCGTGCTCATGGATTGTCAGGGTTAATATAGTAAAAATGGCCATCTTGTTGAAAGCAATCTGAAGATTCAATGACTTCATATCAAAATTCCAACTCAATTATTCATAGACTTAGAAAGAGCAATTCTCAAATTCATTTGGAATAACAAAAACAAAACAAACCAAAACAGGATAGCAAAATCTATTCTCAGCAGAAAAAGAATTTCTGGAGAAATCAGCATCCCTGACCCCAAGCTGTTCGACGGAGCAGTAGTGTTAAAAACTGCATGGTATAGGCACAGTGACAGGCAGGCAGATCAATGGAATAGAATTGAAGACCTAGAAATGAACCACACACCTACAGTCACTTGATCTTTGACAAAGGAGCTAAAACCATCCAGTGAAAAAAAGGCAGCATTTTCAGCAAATGGTGCTGGTTCAACTGGCAGTCAACATGTAAAAGAATTCAAATTGATCCATTCCTATCTCCCTGTACAAAGCTCAAGTCCAAGTGGATCAATGACCTCCACATAAAACCGGATACAGTGAATCTAATAGAAGAGGAAGTGGGGAAAGTCTCGATCACATGGACACAGGGGAAAAGTTCCTGAATAGAACACCAATGGCTTATACTCTAAGATCAAGAATCGACAAATGGGAACTCATACAATTGCAAAGCTTCTGTAAGGCAAAGTGCACTATCAATAGGACAAAATAGCAATCAACAGATTGGGAAAAGATCTTTACCAATCCTACATACAATAGAGGGCTAATATCCAATGTATACAAAGAAGTCAATAAGATAGACTCCAGAGAACCAAATAACCCTATTAAAAAAAGTGGAAAAACAGAGAATTCTCAACTGAGAAAACTCGAAGGTCTGAGAAGCACCTAAAGAAATTTTCAACATCCTTAATTCATCAGGGAAATGCAAATCAAAACAATCCTGAGATTCCACCTCACACCAGTCAGAATGGCTGAGATGAAAAATTCAGGTGACAGCAGATGCTGGCAAGGATGTGGAGAAAGAGAAACACTCATCCACTGCTGGTGGGACTGCAAGCTGGTACAAGCACTCTGGAAATCAGTTTGGCTGATACTCAGAAAACTGGACATAGTACTACCTGATGACCCAGCTATACCACTCCTGAGTATATACCCCGAAAATGCTCCAACATGTAATAAGGACACGTGCTCCTCTGTGTTCATAGCAGCCATTCTAATAGCCAGAAGCTGGAAACAACCCAGATGTTCCTCAACAGAGGAATGGATACAGAAAATGTGGTTCATTTATATAATGGAATACTACTCAGCTATTAAAAAACAATGACTTCATAATATTTTCAGGCAAATGGATGGAACTTGAAAATGTCATCCTGAGTGAGTTAATTTACTCACAAGAGATCGAATATGGTATGTACTCACTGATAGTGGATATTAGCCCAAAAGTTCGGAATATCCAAGGTTCAATTCACAGACCATATGAACTCTAAGAAGAAGAAAGACCAAAAATACCAATGCTTTAGTGTTTTTTAGAAGGATGAGCAAAATACTCACACGGGGAAATATTGAGACAAAATATGGAGCAGAGACTCAAAGAAAGGCCATCCAGAGACTGCCATACCAGTGGATACATCCCATCTATAGCCACCAAACTCTGACATCTTTGTGGATGCTGGGAAGTGCTTGCTAATGGAAACATGAAAAACTGTCTTCAGAGAGGCTCAGGTAGAGCCTGACAAATAGAGAGGTGGATGCTGGGAGACAACCGTTGGACTGAACTTGGGGTTCTGGATGGAGGGATTGCAGAAGAGACTGAAGGAGCTGAAGGGGTTTGCAGCCCCATGGAGAGAGTAACAGTGTCAACTGGCCTGACCCCCTGGTGCTTCTGGAAACTGAACCACCAACCAAAGAATACACATGGAGGGACCCATGGTACTAGCCACATATGTGGCAGAAGAGAGCCTTGTTGGCCATCAGTGGAAGGGGAGGCCCTTGGGCCTGAGGGTGTTACATATCTGTCTCAGTGTAGGGGAATGCTAAGGACGGAAGCAGGAGTGGGTGGGTGGGTGGGGGAGCACCTTCATAGAGGCAGGGGAAAGGGGACTGAAATAGGGGGCTTCCAAAGAGGAAAACATTTGTAATATAAATAAAGCAAAAATCCAAAAATTAATAAATAATAATAATAATAATAATAATAATAATAATAATAATAGAATCTAGAATTCTTGGAAATGAAAGTTGTTGGATGTAATACTGTAACTCTTCCACCTACCTGGGACATCCATTGACAAGATACTGAGGGCTGGTTCACATGACCTTGTGGATGCAGAGCATCTCATAATACTTTGGGTTTCCAGAGTTCGAAGAGTTTTTTGTTTTGTTTTATTTTGTTTGTTTGTTTGTTTGTTTGTTTTTTCCAAAGAATAAGCCAAGACATTCCAGGGATAAAAGGAACTAGAATCTGAGTCTGCTTCAAACTCTAGGGATTATGTGGTACACAGAGAGCATATCATAAATTCTTGTTTTCTTTTGGGGGTGGTCAAAGACTCAGTAGTTGCCTGGAAAATTGGATAATTTCCTGTTGCTGTAACAGAATACTATTATCACAAGCAGCTTACAGAAGAAAGGGAGCTTTGAGCTTGTGAGACAGGGAATAGAGTTTACCATGACAGGAAAGATGGCAACCAATGGGGCTTGACATGGCAGGTGGAGCAAGAAGCTAGCTGCTTGTATGCTATCTGCACGTAGGAAGTAGAGAAAGAGAAAACAGATCTAGAGGCAAGGATATTTACCTGAAAGTCTCCCTCTGGTTATGTATTTACTCTAGCAAGTCTTTTCTCTGTAAAATTCTAAATTTTCTCCAAGCTATGCCACAAGTTGAAGACCAGGTTTTTAAATACATAAGTTTATGGGGAATATTTCTCATTCAAACCATCAGTTCTAGCTCCAAGATTTTTACTATGTAAATTACCTTTGGCTCACTATAAAGAAAAGTCCATGCTAAGTAAATTACAAAGTCTAAAGGTTTGTTTCAGCCCACAGTTTTGGAGGTCTAGCCCATGCCTGGGCAGATGTGTGGCTTGTTGCCTCCAGAGAATGCAATGGCAGGGAGCATGTAGGAGATCCAACAGCTCCATAACAATTCTGGGGTTAGTGTGAGATGCCTACCATGAGCTCATGTGTTTGAATACTTAGTCTCCAGTTGGTGGTGCTATTGGAGAAAGTTGCAAACCTTTAGGATATGAATTCTCCTGAATCATTGTTGCTAGAGGAGGGCCTTGAGGATTTAAAACCAAGCTCCATTTCCTGTTTCTCTCTGTTTCTTGACTGTGGGTATCATTTAACCACTTGCCTCTTGTTCTTACCATCATGCATTCACCATCATAATGGACTATATCTTTAAATTGTAAACCTAAATAAATCCTTTCACCTTTTAAGTTGTCTTTTTGTCATAGCAATGAGATAAGTGTCTAATTTACCCAGTATGCACACTTGCACACACACACACACACACACACACACACACACACATGAGAGAGAGAGAGAGAAAGAGAGAGAGAGAGAGTAGATTTCAAAGTCTTCTTCAAGAACATCCCACACACTTTAAATATAAGCCTACAAACTCTTAAAGTCCATAAAATATCTCATATTCAAGAAATATAAATTTGTGATGAGTATATATAAATTTGTTCTGGTGAAAATCAAAGGCATATTTAGGAGTCATTACCTCCAGGGAACACAAAGTTATGGCTCAACTTCTCCAACCTGTGAAATATACATAGTAACATGTTCTGTGTGGAGCTTATTATCTTCTTGGTACTTCTGTGATTTTAAAGGACTCAATCCATCTGAGCTTCGTTAAAAATCAAATAATAAGCCAAGTCAGTAATTATGTGTATCTTAATTCTTCATCTTTCTATTGCCAGTTCGTTTCCATCCAAGGAATTTGAAAGAGTTTCAAAGATATCTTGAAGACGCAGGTGCTCTACAAAGACAGATGGTCTAAATGAAGTATCTGGAGCCCTGGAGCCCTGGAGCCCTGGAGCCCTGGACAAGATACTGAAAATAGGAATGGATGACCCCCTAGATTACAAAGTTGCCAGGCGACAGGTGGCTGCCAACTTCTCTATGATCCTACTATAAAACTACTTGTCAAAATGGAACAGTTCATTTTTCAGCCTTTAAGCAGTAAAATGTCACCTTACTCTGATCTTATTATGTAGAAATCTCCCATGAAATTTTAATAACTCAATCCATAAAATTATTTCTATAGCTCTAATAGCAAAAATGGTTAGCAATATCTTAAATTGCATCAGTTACTAATATTCATGTAAATTGGGACATATCTAGTAGGTAGAACTAAGTGTATAATGATTTAAATATAAATTTATTTAATCATAATAACTATATTAAATTTACAAATCAAAATATAAATTCTATGTATTTATGTTTAAATTAATTTGAACATTTTTTCAGCATTTAAATTCTCTGGGTTGGTGTAGTGGTTCAATAGGTAGAGGTACCAGCATTGGTAATCTGGATCATCTAAGTTTGATCCGTTAGAGCCACTTAAGAAAAGGAGGAAAATTGTCCTCTGATTCCCACATGTGTACCATGTCACATACTCCCCATCCCTGACACAATATAAATAAACAAAAGTGTAATTATTTTTTTTTAAAAAATTAGAGTTATAAAGGAGCTGTCTTTTTTGTCTTAAATAAACACATTTAGAATTTATATTTTGATTTGTAAATTTAAAAACAATAAATAGGTACTCTAATTCTATAACTCTTTACTCATTTATTTACCTGTCCAATGATGTAAGTTAGACAGTATCTTAGAGCTTCTCACTATCTTGTAATCTGAAGAAAATATACAAAGGGACCTACGTACAAGATGCCTAGGGAACTACATGATTAACAGAAAGAACGGATGCCTACAAACTGTCCTCTGACCAATCCCACAAACACATACATTCACACACACACACACACACACACACACACACACACACACACACATACACACACACAGGCTTGCTTACATGAAAATGTACACTCAAATAAACAAATACAAGTTTAAAAAATTTAAAAAATACACAAGTTTCTTCTATATAGATATACTTAAAGATATTAACCCAAAAAAGGAGAAGAAAAACTGGAAGCAAACTGATCCATCATGAACTTTCCAAATAAAAACATTAAAAATAACTAGCTATTGGAAACTTATAGATTGAGAGGTCAGAGAATTGTCAAATAGAAACTATAGAAATATATGTAAGTCCTTAAAAGTTGGATAAAGAAGGTATGTTTTGTGTTATGATGGCATCTTCATTGTAATGTGACTAGATTTGAAATTACCTTCTGGGCACGTCAGTGAATATTTCTCCAGATATTAACTAGTAGGGAAGATCCTGACTGAATGTGAATGACACATTCCTTCTTCCTCTTGGCACTAATGGGCAATTGGAAGCAATTTCTTTCCAAGAAGATGCTCAATCATCCATCAAATATCTTCTGCTATAGTAATCTTGTTGCACAGTCTATTTGGAACAACTTTTAAAGAAAGAAAAGAATGTTATTTGTTTCATTATAACAACTTGATAGAAACCATCTGCCAAAAATTAAAAATGTTAAAATGGTTATTAAAGTCTTTCATCAGGAATGGTATGTTTAGGTACAAATACTAAATGAGAATAATCTGAAAACAGGAATGCAAAGTGATGCACTTCATGTAACTGACACATCACTCAGCAACACACCATGGTCTCTAGATTATGGTAGACAAAGAGCAGCCTTGGATGGTCTTTTAAATATGTAACAGACTGTTTTCTAAACCAGGCATATTGCTAGGGTTTAGGGATTTGGAAGAGAATAGATACCCTCAGTGATTCATATTGACTGTCAACACAACCAGATCCAGAATCACTCAGAAGACAATCCTCTAGGCTAAGGGACTAGCCTTAGGATTAGGGACTAATCCTTCCTAAGGGACTTTCGAGATTAAGTTAATTGTGTTGGAACAACTCACCCTACCTATAAGCAGCATCATGCCATGGCCTGGAGTCTTGAACTAAATAAACAGGATCAAGTGAACTAAATACTTGCATTTGTTAGTTCCTGCTTTCTGACTGCAGATACAATGTGACCAACTTCCTCAAGTTCCTACTGCCCTGAATTCCTCACCATTATGATTATATCCTCAAACTCCATTATGTTGTCTTTGCTGAGTATTTTGTTGCAGCAATGAGAAATCAAACCAATATACTCTTCTTTTCTTACAGAACTCAAAATCCCACAGAAAGAAAGTGAGGCCTGGAGACATGGCACATTGTGTAAGAACACTTGCTAGCCAGGTAAGAGGACCTGAGTTTGAGACCCAAACATTCATGTAAAAGCCAAACATGACCCAATGTGCCTGTAACACCAGAATTGAAGGATGAAGACAGCAATATTCTGAGAGCTTATTAGTCAACCAGGTTATCCCAAGAACCATACTCCAGCTTCAGTGAGGGTACCCATCTCCGAAAATAAGATAGAGACCAACAGAGGAAGATACTCATTGTGCAGCGTTGGCCACTGCATGTGAATTCATGGGCATTCACCATGTGAGCATAAAACACCAACAAACATACACATACACAGAGAAAGAGAGAGAGACAGAGACAGAGACAGAGACAGAGACAAGAACAGAAGCCAGTTGTGTCTAAGGACTTCTCAGTGTTTTTTCTTTCAAATGCCTTGAGGAAGGAGGGCTTTGAGGATAATGAGACTTTGGGGTTAATTTTAGACCAGACGGTTATATATTCAGATTTCGTTCCACAATCAAGAACTAGCTCATCCATCAGCTGTACTCCAAAAAGAACAAGATAAAGGAACCTCTTCTTTATTCCTCCATAACACTACCCATGTTTCCAGTACAATATATCCAAGGTAACGTGTTATATTGATTAATATTGATTGTCAACCTGATAAGAGACAAAGAATGTAAGCTTTGAGAGTTTAAATACTTGTTCAATTTCTAGTAAGTCTTTTGTTTCTTGTTATGGGATTAAGATAAGAGCTACTAACAATTAGTGGCTAGCTAGAGCCACCATGTTGTCATTGGTGTCATGACATGATATTGCTGCCATGATGATGGACCTTAATATTCTGGAACTACAAGCACAAATAAACTCGTGTATAGCTTACCTTGGTCATGGTATTTTATCACAGCCACAGCAAAGTAACTAATATATACCCCATGTTACATACTGACTTGGCTTTGGTCTTCCTCTCACTTCACATCAAAATGTAAAAGAGCAGAAAGACTGATCTTTCTATTCCTAATTCTACACACTTAGTTCTAATTTACAACTTCTTCTAAGGTTGTTGCTTACACTTACATTAAAATTTTGCAACAAAATAATTCCTGGTAATTTTCCATTGAAGAGAACAAAATTGGCCCCATTCTATTTGTATTCTATGATATTTGATGACCGTCATATTCCATGGCTGGAGTAGCTTGGTGTTCAGGGAAATGGGAGAAGTAAGGCTTAATGATTGGTATGTGTTAGTGTGGGCATAATCTTAGGAAGGAGAAATGGGGTCTGCATAGAACAGAAGAGGGTAAAGCAGATGCTGCAATGGAGGATCAGACTGGAGCATCAGGCAAGAAAAGTATGATGGTTAACACAGACTGCCAACTTCACAAAAGCTAAATTACCAAGAAGAGAGTGTTCTGGAAATGCCTGTGAGGGAGTTTCTAGATTAAGAGGGTTAAGATGAGAAACCTGTCCTAACTGTGGGCAGTGCCATTCTGTACAGCTAAGCACAAGCCAGATGAACACCAACATTCATCTCTCTGCTTTCTGACTAGATGTAATGTACCCAGCTACCTCACCTTTCCTGCCATGATAGATTATAATCCTTCAAATGGTAACCAAACAGGCAGGTAGAATGGTGACTATTTAGAAGGATCTTGACTTTTCCATCAAAACTGAATGTTGCCACTCTCTTTCTAAGCACCATTGCCATCAGCTGTTTCTAGCCAGAAAGGAAGGCCAGGCCTCAGAAAATTGCTAGCTCTGAATGCCACCATGAAGGCATAAGAGCATGATGCATGCACTTGTCTGTACAGACACTAACCATGTTGTTTGAATGTAGTGGCTTTCAGGTATGAAGCCCTCACATGTAGGTTTTTCTCCTTTAGAATGAAGAGTAGGTGTAGCTGTGAACACTCATGTAGTGGATGGGCCTCGATTTCTTTGAATCTCAATCTTCTCTTGATAATGAGGGAAAGTAGTGATCCTTTCCTTTACTCATGACAACAATGAAAGAATCAAGACACATCTTGCCATGTCACTTCTGTTTTCCCACACTCTGTTTTCACAACAGACATTTATATTACCACAGAGATCACCCAAGAGAATCACAGAACACCCACATTTACTTAAAACACTCAGTCAAGGCCAACAGCTGCTGTCGGGTTTTTCTTTTCTTTTTTTTTTTTTTTCTTTCTTTCACTTCTATGGTTCAAAGAATTCCTGGAACAATAGGAAATTACTCTACCACTGAGATGTATGAGATGTAGTGTTCTTTTCCTTTGTTAACTTGAGACATCCTCAACCAATTGCCCAAGTGAGCTTTGCTGTCACTAAACTCACTCTGTACCTTAACCTGGCCTTAAATTTTTGATCCTACTACCTCAGGCTCTGACGTATCTGCAATTAAAAGTTTATGATGGTGTATGAATGAGTATGTGAGTGTGTGTATACATATATATATGTGTGTGTGTGTGTGTGTGTGTGTGTGTGTGTATGTGTGTGTGTTGGGTTAAGTGGTCCACCCCTGGATCTTGGGCCTCTGGGAGAGGCAGCATGTGGAAAATTTGACCACACTCACCCCATGGCACTGCTGGGCAGCTGTGAGAAGCTGTGGGACACCACCTAAAGGTGGAAGAGTGTGTCTTGGGGTCCCGACCAGACCAAGCCTTTGGCTTGTTGTTGGCTACCTGGGTTGGTTTGGTAGAGACCATGGCTGGGAGTGCTGAGAGCCTTTTGTGGGAGACTAGATGTGGCTCTTTAGATGAAGGACTGTTCCATCCTTCCCCATGGTGGATCCCAATGAAGAGAGACAGTCCATGGTTCTAGGGCATTTATTGTCATGGTGATGGGTGAAACTCTACCCCACCAACCTCAGGGTGGACCCGAGGTTAAAATTTTATTGGCTAAGCTTCTAGGTACCTCATTAAAATGGAAATGTCTTGAGTCCATGTGACCATACCTCTACCTGTGAAGGGGTTTGAGGCTATGTGACTGATGGTCACATACCTAATTGAGAGATGCAGCCTGTGTCAGGAGCCTGGGGCCCAGTATCATGGCAAAATACCTACCATCCCTTGCATGGTTGTCCCCTGCTAGGGACCCCCTACTGGGTTGATAGGGTTTTAAACCTTAGCTCAACCAGAAACCAGGCTGCTTTTCATGGTCCCACCTATATGTATATGTATACGTATACGTATATCTCTATCTCTATCTCTCTATCTATGAGTCAATGTGTGTGTGTGTGTGTGTGTGTGTGTGTGTGTGTGTGTGTGTGTATGTTTTGAGGGGAACCTACTGGTCAATCTCCTGTGACTTTCAGCTTGTTTCCTGACCCAGGGTCTTTCATTAAACATAGAACTTACCAATTTATTCAGGATGACAGGGAAGAGACCATCAAGGATCCTCCTATCACTGCCTCCATGCACTGGGATCACAAGCTTATATTACCACATGTGACATTTTTACAAAAGAGTAGGGAATCAAATTCAGGACTTCTGAAGCACTTAATGGGACTGATCCATTTCGGTAGCCTCTTACCCTGCATTTTATCATTCTCCTCTTTGAAAATAAAATTTCATTGCCCAATATACAGGGCTCCTGCTAAAACTGTGCCCTAATCCTATAACCTCAATAAGCAATAGTTCTTACACATCTCCTGTGAGAATAGATGAAATGGGCTCAACAGATACGCATGGAAACAGACTAGCCCATATCAGGGAGCCAGAGGCAGAACACGAAAAAGTAGGGGAGCACTTAACGGTTTATAATGACCTAGGCACAGAACAGCATAAAGGTCTATTATCTCTCCTGGTCTGGATACTATCTCTGGTCTAGGTGGAGATCTGGGATTCCAGATTGGTTTTGCAGATCACCTGAGCAACACACTACCACTAGATAGTCAGCTTACTTTAAACCATGCTAAAGAGATATGTAGGATAATTTGCCCTTTAATTAAATACTGTACTTTTCCTTCATAAAATCCAAGCAAAAGTACAGGAACGTACAGTCATGCAGCTTTGTGATTCTGCCTGCTTTTCTCAATTACTCATAAACTTTCTTTTCTCCTCTAACTCTGTTCAAAGCACATTTTCCTTTATTTTCCCTCTGAAACCTCATTCCCATTTTGTGGCTGCCCATTCTCTATGGGGTTGCCCATTCACCATGTGGCTCACTCCATGCTGACTGAGATCACATGGTTACTTTCCCTTCTCTTCTCCATTCTCCTACTCGGAAAGCTGCTAAATTGGAGCATGCCTTCTGTGGAATGCACTTCTTTTAGATTCTACTAAAATTGTAATTGTGTTCACATCTGAGTCATTTCTTCAATTATTTTACCAATGAAACAAAGAGTTCTCAGAGGATGGGACATAGATAAACCCAAACCAACAGGCAGAGATGGCAATTTCTTGGTTTAGAACATATTGTAAGGAACTAAATAGCATCTGGAGTGCTATGTAAACAAGCAGAAATGGGAGGAGACAGGTGCTCTATAAATTACCAATGAAGGGGTCTTTTAGCCTTAATGCCACCAATCTTAAGGCCTTCTGGCCTAGAATGAATAAAGCTATCATTTTTCCATTTCTGAGTTACAATCTTCTGTCATTCTCAAACATCCAATTTTTTGTTTAAGCCATGAGACTAGCTTAGTGATCCCCTACATGACCACCAGTACTCATATTACAATCTTGCCATGATGAAGCGACTCAGTAAAATACCAGTATTACTTCAAACTCAGCAAGAATGTGATGGCAACGTTTTCAGTTTCCTGTGGTCTTCACTACAAAAGCAGCCTCAGTTCTTATATTCCCAAATGAAAAGAACTCAGATGGGACACTGTAGTAAAGCAAGCAGTCACCATTTATATTTAGCAGGCAAGGGGTCAAGAATCCACTCATAGAAAATAACCAGCCTAACTGAGCAGGAGAAAATGGATCCTTGCAATTCTAGTGCTTGTCTTTCTCCTACCCCTTGTGTTTTCACCAAGGAAGTACTTCCCAAAAAATAGACTGATTTTCTCAGAAATCCATTTTATCAGAAACCAGTCTTCTGTGGGTAGATTACAAGATTCAGGAATATATATGGGGTCAGGTAGACTGCTTGCTGTGTAAACATAACCCTAGAACACACATAGACATTTGTGCATGTCATATAAAAGGAAATAACAATAAAAAAGGATATCATAACATGACTGGTCCTTAGTATGATCAAAGAGAAAATGTTTTATAGATATGTGGGAAAACACAGTCAAAGGAAGGAACATCTTAGACAGTCCAGAATGGATGTGAAATGACTGGCCTAGATCTTGTAGGTAGACAAATAGGGGGGAAAAGAGGGAAAAGGGGAGAATGAGGTACAATAGTAAAGAGGGCAAAGATACAAAAGGGGCAGGTAACCAAAATGGTTGGATTATATAAGGAAGTGCAGCCCAGAACCTTGTGCTAGAGAATTACTGGTAGAAGGCTGGGTACAGTAGCCCAGAGTACCCTCCCTCTCTCTACAATCCGCCTTAGGCTCTCAGACATTCTAGACCCAAAGAACTGTGTAAGGTGACCAGAAAACTGTTGGCTGAAATGTACAAGGATTCACTCCTTATAAAATGATGTTACTCTTTAATCTGGTTTTGTACTTTATCTTTATTTTATGCTACCTTTAAGCTATTTTCTTTCATCTGCCAACTCTTTGTCCTTCAGTTATAGTATTTATATGCTACAATGAAAAGAAAAATTTCCTATCCTAGTCTTTCACACAAAGCTTTTCCACGAGAAATGGACCTGACTGGATTTCATGGCCTTGCTCCTCAGAAGGAAATGAATCCTTCTCTGGCAATTCAGTCTGAGAATCAATGCTCTGAGAGATACAGCCCCATCATCTTCACAACCATTTCTACCTTCCAATCCATGAGCTGTGCTCAAAGCCACAATATGTATACCTTCTTTCTCATCCTCACCTCTGCTAAAAGACTGCAATTGTTTTTGTGTCATCCATTTTAAAAAGATGAGACTCAAGAAAATACTGTATCTCTAGGAGGCAAGAGGCTGAGATGCTGTTTCAACATCTAGGTTTAATGGACCCAAACAGGAGTAGATTGTTTTTCCATATTTCCCCAGCAATCACTTTGTAGTAAATATGGCCTAACTTTCGGTTACAGTCTTATTAGCCATAACATTCATGAGATTAGAGAGAGGGATGGACAACATATACATGCTATGATAGGCATGTAGAACTTAAAGAACATCCTGTCAGCTATCTGGCATTAGCTTTTTCCTTCCACCTAGTGTGTCCCAGGGTTGAAATTCAGATTCTTAGGCTTGACAACAGGCACTTTTGCCTGCTAAGCCATTGTAACAGCCCTTTTTATTATGATCATGGTAATGATTAATTTATTTTCTTAAACATTTTTTCTGGAACATTTCCTGAACTATTTGTGAGCATCCATGTAGTGCGTATGTTACTACTGTGTGAAAACGGGTTTCAGGAATGCAGGGGTCCCTTAATAAAGAAAAAAAACCCTGCATTTTTACACTTTCAAAAAGGAAAAAAAAAATCACAGTCCCTCTGGTACCTAATCAGCATGGAAATAATACCAGTGGGGCTTTTTACCCATCCATTAAAAATTAGAATTAAAATGCATTTCCCTGGAGGAATTTTTCCCCTTTACACTTATTTAGAAGCTGATAAAAGCCTTGGTATCCAAGTGGAGGGATCTTGCTTTGCACTTCACAGAGATTCTTCTGCTGCTTTTATACTCTTTGGGGATTAGAATAGCTGACTGTGATGAGGAGCAGTCCATGCTGTTTTTATGAGTAGGCTTTCCCTAAGACACTCTGAACTTGGCCTGTGTCTCGACTGAAAGAAAACAACAAAGAAACCAGATCAAGGGGTCGGCATTCTACCAGCAGGACTACTATCTAAGGCAATACTCCCACATCCAACCTCATCCCAGGAAGTTGGAGTTCTGAACAACTGCACTGAAACCATGGAAGGAAGCAAACTTAGAAGGTGCCACCATTATGGAACAATGGCAATGGGCTAGCAGCTTTTATAACTGCTTTCACACACCTGAACCTCAGCCTCTTTTAGTCATGGAAGCATTAGAATCACACTGAACACTTAAGGTATTCAAGCTTAGTATACTGAATGCCAGGTTATGGAGATGATTCCACTGGGAAAAAGCTTGGTATACAAGCATAAAGGACTGAGTTTGCTGACTCAGAACCTATAGAGCCATGCACTCTCACGTATGTAGCAGATATACAGCTTGGTCTCCATGAGGGTTTTCCAAAAATTGGAGCCAGGGCTAAAGCTGATTCTTTCCTGCCTGTGGCATCTGGACTCTAACTGGGCTATCATGTCTGGCCTCAATGGGAGAAGACCTACCTAGTCCTCCAGTGTCTTGAGGTGCCAAGGTGGTATGATTTCCTGAGAGGGTCCTTCCTCTTCTCAGAGGTAAAAGGGAGGGGTGGAGGGAAGAGTCATGTGAGGAGGAAGGTGAAGCTTTGATTAGGATATAAAGTAAATAAATAAATAAATAAATAAATAAATAAATAAATAAAAGAAAAAAAGCAGGAAAAAAAAGGAGCCATTTACCATTGTCCCAGCCATTCTTCTTTTTTTATCTCTTGAAGGTAAGCTGATTGAGATAAGCATCAATGGGGGTGAAAATTTTAAGGTTGTAGTTTAAGAATAAAGTGTTTACCTATCTTAAGTCTAAGCCATTTTGCTACTGTAGCTGACCTGCCTGTCTGAGTTCCTCTGAGACCAGAAAAAGAAATCACTGGCAATTAGCAGGTCACTGTAAAACGCTGAGAGATTAAGTGATGTAGCCTTTGTTCTATCTCCACAGGAACTGTGAAGTGTTAACTCCCAGCCTGCTAGTTGAAATTGCAAGAGGAAGATCATTTCTGAATCTGTTGGTTGCCTTTTTGTCCTATTGACAGTGTCCTTTGCCTTATAGAAGCTTTGAAATTTTATGAGGTCCCATTTGTCAAATCTTGATCTTAGAGCGTAAGCCATTGGTGTTCTGTTTAGGAACTTTTCCCCTGTGCCCATGTGTTCGAGACTTTTCCCCACTTTCTCTTCTATTAGATTGAGTGTATCTGGTTTTATGTGGAGGTCCTTGATCCACTTGGACTTGAGCTTTGTACAGGGAGATAGGAATGGATCAATTTGCAGTCTTCTACAGGTAGACCACCAGTTGAACCAGCACCATTTGTTGAAAATGCTGTCTTTTTTCCACTGGATGCTTTTAATTCCTTTTTAAAAGAGCAAGTGAGCATAGGTGTGTAGGTGTATTTGTGAGTCTTCAATTCTATGTCATTGATCTAACTGCCTGTCACAGTACCAATACCATCCACTTTTTGTTTTTTTGTTTTTTTATTCTTGTTGTTTTTTGTTGTTGTAGTTGTTGTTGTTTTTGGCTTTTCGAACTCAGAAATCCAACTGCCTCTGCCTCCCACGTGCTGAGATTAAAGGCATGTACCACCACTGCCTGGCAACTATGCAGTATTATCACTACTACTCTGTAGTACAGGTTGATGTCAGGGATGCGGATTCCCCAAGAAGTTCTTATATTGTTTAGAATAGTTTTTAGTATCCTGGGTTTTTTGTTATTCCAAATGAATTTGAGAATTGCTCTTTCTGGGTCTATGAAAAATTGAATTGGAATTTTGATGGGAATTGCATTGAACCTGAAAATTGCTTTCAGCAGTATGACGATTTTTACTATATAATCCCTGCCAATCCGTGAGCATGGGACATCTTTCCATCTTCTGAGGTCTTCTTTGATTTCTTTCTTAAGAGACTTGAAGTTCTTGTCATATAGATTTTTCACTTCTTTGGTTAGAATCACACCAAGATACTTTATATTGTTTGTGACAATTGTGAAAGGTATCATTTTCTTTCTTTCTTTCTCAGCCTGTTTATCCTTCTAGTATAGGAAGGCTACTTATTTGTTTGAGTTAATTTTATATCTAGCCACTTTGCTGAGGTTGTTTTTCAGCTGTAGCACTTCTCTGGTGGAGTTTGTTGGGTTACTTAAGAATATAATCATATCATCTGCAAATAGTGATATTTTGATTTCTTGATTTCCAGTTTGTATCCCTTTGACCTTCTTTTGTTGTTTAATTGCTCTAGCTAAAACTTCAAGTACTATATTGAATAGATAGGGAAGGAGTGGACAGCCTTGTCTAGTCCCAGATTTTAGTGGGATTACTTTAAGTTTCTCTCCATTTAGTTTGATATTGGCTACTGGTTCTCTGTATTTTGCTTTTACTATGTTTATGTATGTGCCTTGAATTCCTGTTCTTTCCAAGACTTTGTCATGAAGGGATGTTGAATTTTTTCAAATGCTTTTTCAGCATCTAATGAAATAACCTGCCCCGACCTGCGGGACTTGGTTATTCATGAGAATCGAGGAGGACTAAGCCTGAAAGAAAAACGGGCTAGAGAGAGAGAAGGGAGGCTAGGCAAGGTTCCGTCTAGGTCTCACTTTATTTTTTACACACATTTGCTTTTAAAGAAAAAGGAATGTAGAGGGGAGGGGAAAGGAGGCTTATGGCCCCCCAGCTGTCATGGTTCAACAAGCCAGACCATCTGGTATCAAACTGTTTTATGATAGGTCTATTTCCAGGAGGTGGGGAGGACAGTTTAGTCTTGAGGAAACACAACTATCTCTCGGAAGGTCACTAGGGTCAGATTCCCAGGAATGGTGTGAAGATCCTGGCTCCAGGCATCTCCAGCTTATCTTGTGCAAACACACCTGGTCTTCAGAAAGTCTCAGATTCCCAAGGACAGTGTGGAGGCTCAGACAAATTCCAAAGAGGGTGTTAGATTCTCAAGGACAGTGAGAAGGCCCAGGCAGATTCCAAGGAGAGTGTTAGGGCCTGGCTCCTAACAATAACCATGTGTTTTTTTTATTGAGTTTGATTATGTAGTGGATTACATTGATGAATTTCCAGGAATTGAACCATCTCTGAATCCCTGGGATGAAGCCCACTTGATCGCGGTGAATGATTGTTTTAATGTGTTCTTAGACTCTGTGAAAATTTTATTGAGTATTTTTGCATCAATATTCATAAGGGAAATTGATCTGATGTTATCTTTCTTTGTAGGGTCTTTGTAATGTTTTGGTGTCAGTGTGGCCTCTTACTAAAAATAGGGTAGTGCTCCTTCGGTTTCTATTTTGTGGAATAGTTTGAAGAGTATTGGTATTAAGTCTTCCTTGAAGGTCTGGTAGAATTCTGCACTGAACCCATCTGGTCCTGGGATATTTTTGTTTGTTTTCTTTTTGTTTGTTTGTTTGTTTGTCTTTTGTTTGGGAGACTTTTAATGACTGCTTCTATTTCTTTAGGGGTACATTAACACAATGGAATTCTACTTAGCTATTACAAACAATGAATTCATGAAATTTGCAGGAAAATGGATAGATCTTGAAAATATCATCCTGAATGAGGTAACTCAGTCACAAAAGAACAAACATGTTATGTATTCATTGAGAAGTGGGTATTAGCTCAAAAGTTTGGAACACCCAAAATTTAATTCACAGCAACTTTTGGACTGAACATGGAGTCCCAGATGGAGGAGTTGGAGAATGGACTGAAGGAGATGAGGGAGTTTGGAGCTCCGTGGAAGGAGAAACAGTGTCAGTAGGCCAGACCCCCTAGTGCTTCTGGAGACTGGACCACCAACCAAAGAATACACATGGAGGGACCCATGGTGCTGGCCACATATGTGACAGAGGAGGGCCTTGTTGAACATCAGTGGGAGGAGAGGCCCTTGGGTTTGAAGATGTTAGATGCTCCAGTAAAGGGGAATTTCATGAAGGAAAGAAGGGAATGGGTAAGTAGGTGTGAGAATACTCTCATAGAGGCAGGTGCAAGAAGGGATGGGATGGATTTTTAAAAAGGGAGACTTGGAAAGGGGGAAACATTTGAAATGTAAATACAGTATCAAAAATAAAAACAAAAAAAAAAGAAATTGGAAGAAGGGACACATTGAAAAGTGATTTTAACAATTATTGCTAAGTTCTTCAGTTCTCCAAAACGTTTTTACAAAAGTTCTCCTCCAAAATATTCTCTCTAAAACACTTCCAATGAAGGTTCCATAAGAAAAGTTGAAAAGGGTATGTCTCCACTCTTTGTCCTCAGTACTTAAGCATCTTTCCAGATACATGACCACATGGGAAGAATTTTATTACAAGTTTACACATAAATTCAAATCCTAAATTGAATAAGAAGTTTATAACATTGTATGTTTATATGGATATCCATTAAGAGTAATTATCTAGCTAAACATTCATTATTTGTCGCTAGATCTTCAGGTACATGAAGAGTTAAAAACCATAATTATTTGTGACTAAGTAATTAGTGAAGTTTTATATAAATAAACCCAGTCAATCGTTTGTCTTCTCTCCTTGCACCTATACTAAATCCTTTGTTCCCCTTTTTGGATCTTTTATTAGTTGTTTACAACTTCTTGGAATGTGATCTAAGTTGTAGATCCCTGCTTGCTATCTCAGAAGCAATAAACTATAGATTCTTGAAGACTAACAGTGTTCTCAATGCAGTTTTGATATCAGAAAGAACTTAATAGCAGTCCTATTATTAAATAGCTTACTAATTACTAATATGATTTTAGGAATTCTTATAGGATCATGATTAAGAATTAAGAAGTCATGTATTTGTCTATATAGCATCACTTCAAGACAGTATAGCTCCATTGTTTTGCAGAAATCTACTCATAAATATGGACTAATAGATATATACATTCATATATATATGAATAACATGAAAAGAAATGAATAGCAGATATCTTTCTTAAAATGAAATTTTTCTTGGCCTTGACTAAAGAAGCCATTCTGACATTAACAGTATATTGTAGAACCATCTCAGGAAGGTCACCTGCTAGTTTTTAGCTTCTCCTTGACAGCTCCAAGCATACCATGACTTTAGCTTATAATCTCAGCATTGGAAAGCATACACAAGATGATCCTGGGGTTGTCTAATCAGCTTGTCCAGATGAATTGGTAAATTTCAGGCCAGTGAGTGATCTCTCAAAACTCAAATGTGTGTAAGGGACAACAACTAAGATTGGCTGCAGGCCTTCTCTCTCTCTCTCTCTCTCTCTCTCTCTCTCTCTCCTCTCTCTCTCTCTCTCTCATACACAATTGTGTAGATTAGTTCATGTCATGATGAACATTCTCTAATGCAGGTTCAAGGACATTAAGACACATTATTGGGGAGTATGGAGCATACTAGAAGAGCAAATAATCCCAAGGGCAGATAGACAGACAACAGCATGGCAGGATAGAGTTCAAGTTCAAGTCCAAGTTCAAGTTCAAGTCCAACACCAGAAATACTCAACAAGCAAGGAATACTGAAAAAAAGAATCAGGGCCTATGAAGAAGTTAGGATTTTTTGTTTTGTTTTTTTTGTATACTTGTCTGAGGATGGGGGTGGTTTCTTACCTAATTCTGTAGTCAGACTCTCTGATTTCCAAGCGGGAAGCAGAGAAAAAATGGGAAACAGGAGTGTGACCATGAAAACTCATTTTGATTTAAACTTTCCTCCAGGCTGAGGGATCCTTGCACCTAGAAGTCTGATATCTACACAGAGTTCATGTTTTGTGCCCAAGTAAATCAGGGGAGAAGGTTTGCTGTGATACTGACCCTAAGAAGCATCTCAATCTAACACTATATTGTGACTAGTAGAATGAGCATGAATGGGATAGCACCCTTATAAGTGAGGTTCTGTCACTCACTATACAGCAATAATTCCATGTAGGAACCAAAAAATGAGCTCTCCCGAGACAGAATCTTCCAGATATTTGATGAGGATTTCCCAAACTCTAGATCTGCAATAAATTAAGTACAGTTGCTTATAATCATGCCAGTGTTGTTGAAATTTGTACATGTATATATTCATCCAGGTGTTTGTTGCCTGTGTGTATGCACATACGAGTATGAAGAGACCAGAGGTAAACCACACATATTGTTCTTGGGAGCTATCTACCCTATTTTATTTAGTCTTTGAAGTAAGATGTCCCAATGGAGTCTTGAAATTGGCAAATTGGATAGTTCAGTTAGCTAGCTAGCTATGGAGATTTTCTTGTATTTACTTCCCAGCACTTGGATTGCTAGTGGAAAGCAACATGCCTAGATTTTGGAGGGAATTGAGAAGTGAAATAACATTCTCATGCTTGCAAGCCACGTATTTAATAAACAAAACTATCCCCCAAATGTCTTGGAATCTTCCTTGAGCATATTTCCAACACATACCCTTTCCTTTCATGCCTACCTTCTGCCCTCTGAGTTTAGCTTTGAGCACCGAGAGTTGCTCACAGAGTTGGAGAGTAGAAAGGCTATATATACTTTCCTATTAAATTTTTGGTTTGTGTCCACAGGGAGATCACACATTCTATAACATGTATGTGGAGGCCAAGGCCAACTTGTTTGTTTCAGTTCTCTTTTTCCAACTTGTACTCACAAAGATTCAAGTCTTCCTGCTTTGTGGCAAGCTATTTTCATTGATCCATCTTACTAGCCCCTAGCTACTTTATTGTGTGTCTTGCTGCCATGGTACCACAGATGTTCCTAGTTCCAGTAACAACCGGTAGCCCAGGCATAACTGATTTGGACCCATACAGATGAACTTTACTGTGATTCCCTTAAGGTACATGGTTTTCTCCCCTGACATATTTGGGCTTCCCTGAGGCTCTGTCCTGGGTTGGTAAACATCTATTTAATAAGCAGATGGCCCCTGGGATAGCATCCCTGTATGACAACCTGACTGTGCAGAGCCCTCTATGCCTAGTGTGATAGCCTCACTGGCTAAGGAGCATACACTTCACAGAGTCATTGTCTAGGCTACTTCTCTTTTTAATCCCAGCCCCTCTTCTTCCCAGTCTATGATGCACAGTTATCACTCTATTATCTACTGTCGTTTTCATGACTCCCAGTCAATGTGATCTACACTCTATATGTCCAATTTTCCTTTGCAAAATATCTAGTGTTGTATCATACATAAAAATGATACAGATCTGGGGAAGAAGTCCATCTGTGATTACTCATGCCTTTTGTGCTATTTTGACTAATGCTTTAACAGCTGTTCTATCCATCAGCAAATGTTGCACAGGCTCTTGGATCTAAAGCCACACAACACAGCTGCCCAGTCCTTACCTCAGCCCCATTAAGCTGCCAGACATTGACTTTGCCTTCAGATCCCCAAAAGCAGTTTCTCCAGTTTCTAATTTCTTGTGGCAGCTCAGGAGCCTCAGCTCAGTTGATCTTGGCTCACTAGAGGAATCAGGTGAAGATACCTGTGAAGCATTCAGTGAGGATGGCAGGCAAGCAGTCTGAATGCTTAGAGAAAAGTCAAGCAGAAGAAGAATGATAATGCTACTGTTTTTCCTCAAGATTTAGTATCTACAAGATAACATATTACCTTCTTCCACCATCCATCATTACCCTCAGTCAACTGTGTTTCCTTTTATTCAATGGGTCTGAGTGAGTTTTCTCACTGTTTTAACAAAATAACTGAAACTAAGAAGTCCAGGAAGAAATTATTTACATGGCTCACAGTAGAAATATTCAGCTCATTGTGTAGGGAAAGGTATGGCAGCTGGAGGACAAAGTGACTGGTGATACTCCGTCCACAGTCAGGAAACAGAGAATGCTGGTGTCATCTCATTTTCTTTTCTTCTTCAGTCAAGAAGCCCAGCACATGGAACATTTCCACATACTTTAGGGCGGGTCTTCCCATCTTCAATTACCAAATAAAGAAATTTCTTCACAGTAATGCTGAGAATTTTATCTGTGTGTGTTTCTAGAAATTGTCAAGAGGACAATGGATATCAACAAGTACAGGGATGGCCAAATGTTCCACATGCAACTTAAAGATTCACTGAGGCTTTGCTCTCAGGAAACCTACTAAGTTGTAAAGCTGGGAGAGAAAGTAATGGCCAACTTCCACTGGAAGTGAAATTTCTAGGCTCATGTTTTGTACACAAAGTGATAGTTTCAATCTAGAATCCCTAAACATTTTCTGTTTGTAATGCCACACTCTTCTTTCCCCAGTGTGTGGACCAATTGAGGTATATGAAAAGAGTCCATAGAGAAAATTCAAAAATGAACAGAGGTCCTACAGAATGCAGAATAAGATGTCCTACATAACCTAGCAATGACAGATGAACTACATAATCCAGTATAATGGATGTCCTTACATGGGAAGGAGTTTTGGTCATAGAACCAGAGACCTGAAAGGAAGGCACCCATCTGTAAGCCAAGTAGAGAGTCCTCAGGGGAAACAAAGCCTCTTGACTCCAGACTTGCAATCTTCAGAAATGTGAATATATAAATGTGTTTTCTTTAAGTCAACCAGCATGTGGTCCTTTGTTATGGCAGGAATAGAAGATTAGCATATGTGGGGCAAGTGAACTGTGCCAGAAGACAGAACTGGTAAGGTTGAAGCAGGTTCAAAACTCTGGCATATCTGATCTTTGAGAATGGTAGGTGCTGGAAGTGGCTCCTGGCCAGACTCTTTTTATCCTGGAACATGTAACCACAACACCCCACTAATAGAACCATGACAAATAGTCACAATGCATAAAATTCTAAAGTTCTCCATGCTAATAAGGTATCTAGATAGGTCCTGAGTGCTTAGTCAATGAGCTTCCCTTCCTGGGTATCGCTTCTTTCAAAAGGTATTAAATCCCTAGTTCACCCTGAATAAGATATATACATTCACATCCACCAAAAATAAAGCAATTTGGATATCTCCTTCATTGAGGTTCATTGTGTGGGGGTGTTTGAGGAGGGCTTCATCATAAAGAGCCATACCTAAATCTCCTGGAGAAGGCATTTTCTCTTTCATCCCCTCTGTACAATGGCACTCGCTCAGATCCAAATTGGATTCCTCACTGTCCCTGGCTCAGCCATCCCTTTCCTGCCTGGCCCATAGGGGAAGGACAGACCCAAGGACCACCATTCTCATCTCCTCACAATCCCCAGCAGCTTCTGGGTACACAGAAGATTGAGAACCTATCATTTGTCCTAGCCCCCTCTAGTGTTCACCCAGAGAAACATGGACTGGAACCCCTATCTTGGACTGTAATCTGCCTTCCTTAAGTGGCAGTCCTGCAGTAGTATTCTGGCATCTCAAAAGCAAAGCATACATGCAGCACACATGTATACAAACCAAATGTTTCAAGTCAAAATTCATGACTCCCAGAAGAGTATCTAAGTAAAGTCAAGCATAAATTGTTATGTAGATTTGACTTGAGGTCACAATGTGAGAGTACTACAAACCCTCATGCATTGAGTTGTGTTACATGAGATACATGGCAAGTGTGTTTTCTGTTCGGCTGTCACCAAGTGTGGCATCTGAATCTGAATGGAAAATGGTGGCTGAAACTTTTCAGTGGAAAGAGAAAGTCAAAAGCAGAAGCTCAACCCAGGACAAGGTTTTCAGTTTAGGCATTCTGTCTGCTTGTGTCTGTCCTCCACCTGGCTGCAAATCTCCATAGGCTACAAGCTAAGCCCTTCTTCCTCATGAGGCTTAGCCAAGTCATTAACTTTGTTGAAGATATTGTTTTTATATAATAACTAGAATAAGATTTAGTGAGATGGCTCAGTTCCTGAAATGCTTATTGTATAAGCATGAGGACCTAAGTTCCATTCTTAGCATACATATAAAAATTCAGCCATTATGGTATGCATTAATTCTCCAAGTATTGGGAGTCAGACACAGCTGGAAACTTGAAATTGATGATCTGCCAGTCTAGCATAGTTGATGAGAGATGACTTTTTTTAGGAAAACAAGATGGATAACACCTAAGGTTGACTGTAAGTTGACACATAATGCATGTACGTAAACACACACACACACACACACACACACACACACACACTAGCACAAGCATATGCCTGAACTTGCACACAAAGAATAATGTCTGCCTCATAAGCAGTTGTTTCAATTGTTCTGGAGAGATATTACAAGCTAGGGAACAGGATAAAAATAGAAGACAGTATCCACATTCTTATATTTGTCTTTCAATGTAAGACAAATCTTCTTTCCTTAGGTCTTTTTACAAAAAAATATAGACAGTCACCCTTACGATGAATTTTCACACTTTAGATCTCTTCAGAAACAAACCATGTGAAAATTATTTGAATTCAATATCTTTTCTAGGATGTAGCCCCAGAGGACCTTATCAATGAGACGGTGACATCTACAAGCCAGAGAAATCACCCTATAAAGTTTATTACCTATGAAGTACTTCTGTGTATGGCTGGAGCTAGACTATATAAAGAGCGTTAGGAGCTGTATACACAATGTAAATACTGTGGGAAATAGCAAACTTTTGTTGGTCACCTCGCTAATTGATGACCAGTACCTGAAAAAGAACTATTCATTCTGGCATTTACTCTGGAAAGGATTGTATCTGCTCACTCAAGAGAGATTCAAGTAAATTTCCTGACAGACTGAAATAATGCAAGAGCATACTGTAATAATCTGAATCTAAGAGATGGAGTCATCTGACCTTAGAATACTCTTTGGCAGTGGTCACTCAGATGTATTGTGATTGGATATGAATCAGAAGGTGTTCCATTTCTTACAAGCCAAATAACCAGATCAACATGCATAAATACTGAAACAATTTTGTTTCTACTGCTCTATGTAAACTTCTAATTCATCCAACTTCTTATGTATATGTGTGCATGTATGGGAATGTATGTCACTAGCCTGGAGCTAGCCAAGTAGACTAGGCTGTCTTACCAGCAAGCTCCAGGTGTCCAGCTGTCTCTACTTCTCAGGCCTAGGATGACAAGAGCATTTGTCCATGTCAGGTCCTCATGTTTGCCAATAGTTTATTAGCTAATTTCCCTGCCTTTTCCTTGAATTTCTGTTCAGAACTGTCGTGTCCCACTCTAACCTTCAGCTTTTTAACTTGTGGATCACCATCAATAGCTAGCCTTGGGCTACTCTTTAGACTCACTCTGTCAAGTCACTCCCCATCATATCCACATGCATGTGCATTTTATCATAAGGTATGATAATGTTAATCATAGTAACAAGTAACTAACAAATTTCAGTAGGTTTAAGAAGTAGAAATCCATTTCATGATTGATATTCTATAGGTCTTGGCAGCCTTTGGGACTTCGGTAGTCCAGCATGCTTTATCTTATATCTCATACACAGAAAAGGCTCCCAAACTCCCTATAGTGAGAGTGGCTATAAGAACCATATGCAAGCTTGTCATACTACAGCCAGATTGACAAAAATAGTATGTCCGACTTTATTTCTTGGCCTAGAGATGAGCACAATCTAACTGCAATATTATGAAGTATAATCTCTCTATAACCCAAAAGGAAGGAAGACTAGATTGTGTACAGAAATACACTGGATCATCACTCCATATGGTACATCTGTTTACTCTGAATTGATACCTTTCACTTATAGAGAAGGTTCCTTAAGAATTAGGAAGTAGACATCTCACAAGTGTCAGAAAGTTTCTGAAATTTATGAGATTCATGGGATCTCCTTTCTCAAGATTATAAAAGCAGCAATGACAACTGTGGAGAGTAGACTCTAGTACAACATGTTGAACTACATGCAAATCATGAAGGGACTCTAAAAATATACGTTTTGTGAGACATCACCGAGTCTGAGGTGTACATTTAAGTGATGCATTTACTTTTTAGTTATCCGTACTTCTATTAGCAACATCAATGAACGTATCACATCACCCAATTGAGCTTTGGTAGAAATGTACTTGTTCTTTCTTTGGTGCCATATCTGGAATAATTAGATATTTATTCACATCTCCCCAGGCCAAGTAACTGATACTCCCAGGGGAAATGCAACAATTTTGTGAGAATCTCCTGATCAGATAATTGTAGTGCTAAAAGATCTCACACAGAGCCATGAACACTAAGTTAGATTTCTTCCAGGACTGAGTAAGAGTGAAGACCATTTGCTCTACAGATTCTGTTGATTTGTAGAGCCAATTTTCTGTTTCAGAAGTAAGCTATTCACTTGAATGGTATATAATTCACAACATGTGTGTTATTTACCTAATAGACCATTGGCACATACACACATGCCAAAATCTCCAAAGATGCCACAAAATCAGTAGGAGGGGAAGATGGGTAGGGGTTTCCCAAAATAAATATGTGACAACTGAACTTCACAGACAGGCTGATTCCAACTGGCAGAACCATTGTATGTGGTTAAGATGGAAATAGCCTAAAAGCAGAAAGTGATTATGCTTCAGAAATGTCCAGTGTTGAGGTTTGGTCTATTACTGTGTATTTTAATGCTAAATTATCCATCCCAAGGACTAATTGCTACAAGAGGAGTGAATTTTTACACAGGCCAGCTTTTGTTGAACAAACCCTGCTCTTTAATTTAAAACTATTGGTTTAATAACGATGACCACAGCCTGTGGCTAGGCAGAAAAAAGACAGAGACTCAGATCTCATTTAACACCCCTGCTCCTAGTAACCATTTCATCTAGGGACACACACACGTAAACCAACTCCATTATTACATCCTTATGTTTCCTACCCCAGCTATACCCTAGACAGTTCTTGTTATTCAACCATTAGCATCAAGGCAGGTCATCTTCTTGTTGGACACAGAGCCATTAGAAGAAGAAGACAAAGAGGAGGAAGAAGAAGAGGAGGAAGAGGTGGAGGAGGAGGAGGAGCTACTTTTATAGAAGGCATTTAGAAGTAGAAACTTATATCAATTAATAAAATTTTAATTAGGAGTCTCAAATGTAAGCTCTTATCTTGGTATGAAGGAATAAATTTGTCCAAAGCTATAAGTGTTTCAAGATGAGAGTTACCTACTTGGTTAAATCAATGTGCTGACCTATCCAATGGGTTTATTTTGCTGAAATAATAGTCTCTGACTCATGGAAGGAGGAAATTATCTTACTGTGGAATTCAGTGGCTCATTTTCTGTTGCTTCTCCCAACTTGCTATATTACTGCAGAGTATACAAAGAGAAGTCTAGCATATCCTTAACCAGCAGAGTAGCAAGTCGCCTTGAGCTGTGGGTGGAAGTGAAATCTAAGAGAAAGCTATCTTAGTAAATGTTTACATTACTGTGTCAAAGTACCTGATAAAAAGCTTAAAAAAAGAAGTGGTTGACTCCAGCTTATAGTAGGGAAGACAAGATGGCAGAAAGAGGAAGGTGGCCAGTCACTTTATTGATTCAGGAATCAATAAGAGAGCAAAAAGCAGATCCTGTCTATAAAACATCAAAGCCCACCCCACAGTAACATACTTTTTCACACAAGAATAATGTCCTAAAGGCTCTTCAACCTACAGAAAAAGCACCACTAGCTAGAAACCAAATGTCCACACACTTGAGACTGTACAAAGCATTTAACAATCAAGTAACAAGATATTGATGTATTCAGTTCTTGTTTGGGGTTGGGATTGGATATGGCATGGCAAGTTGTTCTCTACATTTTGACCAGTCATGGTTTTTTGTTACTGTCTTGATTTTTTACCAAGAAGTTTCTTTGGGAAAAAGCAACACTTATCAGTGGATATAAGGATAAGTATTTGGAATGAAGTTAGGAACTACTGTTTTCAAAATTGTTGTTAGAACTTTGCCACTAAGATCTATGATCTCACTAGTTTCAGGTAATTTGGTAAGTTTCCAGAACTAGGCATGATTTAACTCTTGTAGAGCAAGCATTAAGTCTAACAAAAAGCTGTTAGTTACCATCAAGGTGTAAGTGTCACTATTGCAAACATAGGGATATCTTGTCATGCTCATTTTTGTGATGATTCAAAAGGGTCACAGTTAGGATGAATTATGGATGCTTCCATCCCTTAGCACTTTTCATGTCACCATCTAATGTTATGAAAGAAAGTCCTTAAAAAGAAGATTTTCCAGTTGAATCGAGCTCAGTACTGTTCCCCAAGTGCTCATTGTCTACAGCAACAGTCATATACATTCAGCCTCTGAGAGGTAACCAAGAGCAATAGTAATATCTTGAGTGTTTTGGTTTCTCCTAAACTCTGCTGACTAATAACTGAAAAAAAAACATTACTAAAGCATGGTACTGGAGTTTTTGTGTCTGTCACTTTTGTGGGGAGCATTGTCAACCTAATAGGCATAGTTTCATATAAACTACATATGCATATATGTGTGTATATATATATATATATTCTATGTAATTTTAGGTATATAAAATTATAATTAATTTGTTTACCTTGGATATTAGCCCTCTATCAGATGTAGGATTGGTAAAGATCTTTTCCCAATCTGTAGGTTGCCGTTTTGTCCTATTTACAGTGTCCTTTGCCTTACACAAGCTTTGTAATTTTAAGAGGTCCCATTTGTTGATTCTTGATCTTAGAGCACAAACCATTGGTGTTCTGTTCAGGAACTTTTCCCCTGTGCCCATGTGTTCGAGACTTTTCCCCACTTTCTCTTCTATTAGATTCAGTGTATCTAGTCCTTGATCCACTTGGACTTGAGCTTTGTATAGGGAGATAGGAATGGATCAATTCGCAATCTTCTACATGTAGACCTCCAATTGAACCAGCACAATTTGTTGAAGATGTCTATTTTCCACTGGATGGTTTTAGCTCCTTTGTCAAAGATCAAGTGACCATAAGACTATGGGTTTATTTCTGGGTTTTCAATTCTATTCAATTGATCTAACTGCCTGTCATTGTACCAATACCATGCAGTTTTTATCACTACTGCCGTGTAGTATAGTTTGAGGTCAGGGAGGCTGATTCTGCCAGAAGTCCTTTTATTGCTGAGAATAGTTTTTGCTATCCTGGGTTTTTTGTTTTTCCATATGAATTTGAAAATTGCTCTTTCTAAGTCTATGAACAACCCAGATGTCCTTCAACAGAGGAATGGATACAGAAAATGTGGTACATTTACCCAGTGGAATACTATTCAGCTATTAAAAACAATGACTTCATGAAATTCGCACACAAATGGATGGAACTTGAAAATACCATCTTGAATGAGGTAATGTAGTCACAAAAGAATGTACATGGTATTTACTTACTGTTAAGTGGTTATTAGCCCAAAAGTTCGAAATACCCAATAGTTACTTCACAGCAACCACAGGGCTGAGTGTGAGGTTCCAGATTGAGGACTTGTAGAAGGGACTGAAGGAGCTGAGGGAGTTTGCATCCCCAGGGAGGCAGCAACAGTGGCAACTGACCTGACCCCTCCATACTCCCAGAGACTGATCCACCAACCAAACAATACACATGGAGAGACCCATGGTGCTGGCTACATATGTGGCAGAGTAGGGTCTTTTAGATATCAGGGGGATCAGAGGCTCTTGGTCCTGAGGGTGTTAGATCCCCCAGTATAGGAGAATGTCAAGGAGGGAAGATGAGAGTGAGTGGGTGTGGGAGTGGGGGAATACCCCCATAGTTGAAGGGAGAGAGGGGGGAGAATGGATAGGTTCCAAATGGGAGATATGGAAAGGGGGAAACATTTGAAATGTAAATAAAGTATGAAAAAATATGATTCTTATGGCTTTTTCTAACATCATTAGTGTTACGTTTCCCTTATTCCTTACTCTACTTCCCAATTAAGCCATTTTTAAAGACCAGAAATAAAATGTTATCTTCACAGGGCCATGACTCTAGGCCTGGCTCCCTCCATCTTGTTGAGATGCTCTATGAAGTCACACCACCTTTTAAACATTGAGCTGCTGTTTCTTAACTGTCTAAGTGAACATCTTACATATGGCTAAGAAGATATCCTCATTCCTCTTCCATCCTAATCTATGGCTCTCTAGAGTAAAAGCTCTATAAGACTGTCTATAGAGCCTGGCTCTTGATGCCTCTTCACTAGGGGGTTCTTTGCCACCTCTGTGAAAGAAATATCTCATAACTTTGTAGCCAGATACAAAAAGAATGAAGACAGAAGACCAAAGCAAAAGAGTGTGGAACTGAGTTTGATGCCCCGGAACCCAGGTAAAAAGGTTTGGTGTGGTAGCATGCCCATGTAATCCAAGCATTAGAGAAGAAGAGACAGGACCATCTCAAGGGATTTTTGGCCAGCTGGGGTAACTGAACCAGTGAAATCCAGGTACACCAAATACATCTCAAAATACTAGGTAGTAAGCAATCGAGGAGACATCTGTCACTAACTCTTACCCTAACCTCAACACAAACACATACACACACACACACTAAAAATTATACACCAAGATAGAAATACAGGAGGTGAAGAAGGAGGATAAGGATGATAAAACAGTGAGAAACTGATTTAAACTTATCAGCTGGTATAATCAAGTGTTGTTTCTGTGATCCTCTGCTCAGAGTCAGTCCTCGATGTTAATTAGTATGGTGATTTGAAAGAGAATGGCCCCCATAGGCTCAGATATTTGATGCTTTGTCAGTAGTTGGTAGAAGTATTTCAGAAGAATTAGGAGGTTTGTCCTTGTTCAAAGAGGTATGTTATTCGGGGAGGCTTATGAGATATCAAAGCCCAAACCATAGTTTTTCTCTTGACTTTTTGCTTGTGGATAAAGATGTAAGATCTCAGATATTGCGCCAGCACCATGCCTACCTGTCTGCTGCCATGTTCCCTACCATGGTGATCATGAACTCTAACCATATCATGGGCATCAAATGAAATATTTTATTTTATAAGTTACCTTATTCATGTTGTTTTGTCATGGCAATAGAAAAGTTGCTAAAACAGCTAGTTTTCACAAGTTCCCAGTTTGCACTAGTGACAGAAACTGAACCTTGCAGAGACAGTTGATACAAAAGTGGAGAAAAAGCATTGTAGATCCAGGGCATGCCAGGTGTGAAGGAATCAAAGAAAATTTTTTTTTCTTTTTTCTTTTATTGCCAAATGTTATGTTGGACCTTGGTGTCACAGTGCTGAAGGCAAACTTGTGGATGAAGTAAGTGGAGGTTGTCCCATTTTCCAAATAGAATATACACAGAGTAAACAAGGCTTGTGGAAAATCATCTGAAGTCAAATGTTAGTATGGATTCTTGCTCCCACCATTGAATTGTTCCTGTGGAGGGATTATATAACCTGCCCTGGGGAAAGTTAATTTTAAGGTGCTGAAGGAGTTTGTCAGGGGCCTCTGAAATCTTCTCAGACATCAGAAACATGCCAAGGGAAGCAAGAAAGTTCAGTCTGAAAGAGTTCAGTAGCCAATGTTAGTTCAAACTTCAGGAGTCTAACCTTGAATTGTTTATTTCAGACATATTTAAACATAGCACAATCTGGTGAAAACTATTCTTGTGATGGCTAACTCATGTGCAAAATAAAGCATACTTAACTTGCTTTGATGGATCACAAAGTAACTACATTGAAACTCTTTGTAAATTACAGATGACACCTTCCATAAAGATGGGTTCTCCAGACTGACTGAGTAAAACACAATTATGAAAATGGGTCTGGAGAATGGTTAGTACCAGAAAGTCTTTGAACACACAGATTGCACAAAAACTTCCTTTAGCTGATCCATGCTAGCCATCTTGGCAAAAATGAGGTTTTGCATTCCTTCCCTTGAAGGAACAACCCTGTGTACTTAATATTTAAGGATTCCTGGGTGTATATTTGTGAGCACGAAGACTTTCGTGTCCCTTACCATGTTTCTTAAGAATTGAAATGTTCTAATGCAGTGAGGTCTTGCAAGCCTAGAAAGTCTCATGTAAAATCAGAAATAGGAAGATGTAAAATTAGGAACAGATAAGAATATCCACAAAGGGCCTGCTTTACCCACCTGTCCTCCTTGGATTCCAGGTTCACAGGCCCTTTGTGGCTTCTAGATCAGGAAACACTGGGAAGTTTTCCTTAAGTCTTTTCACCACTGATGATTTTGTCATCTCTAACCTTACAATGTTCAGAACTAACATTATTTATAAGAAGCAGGTCTTAGTATATTGCTGGTGTCTAACCAATGCTTGTATGGTTTCCTAATGCACATGGATCTATTGTGTTGCTTCCCTCTCGTTACATCCATTACTTCTCCATGTTCTTACATGAAAAACGTTAAATAGATCTGAGACAATACTATCTGTAGATTGCTCATCTCCAAGCCTATGAGACTCAGTATATGTTTTGAGAGGAATAATCTGGAAGTATAGTGACCTGACTACAGTCTCCATTGTTGTGGTCCCAAATAGTTGCTGAAAGCCACAAAGACATCACTGTGTAGAAGCAGAGGAAGGGCCAGAGCACCCCTGATACCTTGAATATAAATGAAGTTTATAGTGTGTCCTGCCAAACATTCTTTGCCATCTTGAATGTTTGTCCAAACTATGAATTGCATGTAACTCAACATAGTTATGAATGCCACCTAACCCAAAATGATAAACTTACTTAAAAGATTGAAACTATTTTGTGAGATTTTTGGTGACTCCATTTTTAGTAAAACATCTTTTATCCTTTTAAAAATTCATATACATAAGCAATGTATCTTGAGCATATGTATCCATAAGCCTCCTGTATCACTTCCTGTAAGAACCTGTAATATGTCCCTATCCCCATTTGATATATTCCCTCACTTTTTATACCACTGCATCTAAAAATTTCTGTCTGGTGGAATATTTATTTTTCTTCCCGGCTTGATCTTGTTCAGGTCTTATGCAGATCACTACAGCAAAAGTAAATTCATTAGCACAATGGCTATGTCCTGTCCAGAAGATAATATTTCATAGCATTCCTCCTCATTCTCTGGTTCTCACATTCTTTCCGCATCCTCTTCTTAACTGTTCCATAAGACTTGGGTGGGAGGTTGCTATAAATTTTCCATTTAGGGAGTGACAAGTTATTTATTTTTCCAAACACACTTGAAAGATATGTGAGAAATAGACTTTCTGGTCACTCCATCAAAAAGTTTAAAAGTCAGAATTGTCCCAGGGAAATCATTCACTGCCTCTACTGTATTGTCATCAACCTACCAGACAATTTTTAAGAATCAGGCAGCAAATTTTCAGTTTTCTATTTTTAATTTTTTGTGTGATAATTGGGCTGGTTAGTTTTTTGTCAACTTGATAAAAGCTTGGTTGATCTAGGAAAGGTAAACCTCAGTTGGAAATATACCTCCACAAGATTAGCCTTTACATATGCCTCAGGGGACATTTTCATGATGAATAATTGATGGCAGCAGGCACAGCTTATGTAGCAAAGTGCCATCCCTGGGCCTGAGATATATAAGAAAGCAGGCTGAGTGTACCATAGAGAAAAACTCAGTAAACAGCATTCCTGCTTGGCTTCTGCTTAAGACCTTCTTCTAGGTTCCTGTTCTGCTTTCCTGTTCTGTTTCCAAGCTGTCATTGCTCAGTGAAGCTAGATGACTAAGTGAAATACAGTGATTCTTCAGCAACTTGCTTCTGGTCATGATGTTTTGTCACACAAATTGATTGACTTCATTGCATTCATGGTTTCTATGCTACAGCAAAACACCCTGACCCAAAAGCAAGTTGCAAAGGAAAGGGTTTATTCCACAGCACTGTTTTCCATTGAAGGAAGTCAGGACAAGAACTCAAACAGGGTAGGACCATGGAAGGAAGAGGGGATGTAAAAGACATGGGAGGAGGGTTACTGCTTAATGGCTTGCTTTTTTGGCTTGTTCAGCCTGCTTTCTTTTAGAACCTAATATTAACAGCCTAAGGATGGACTTCACCCTATACTGTTGATCACTAATTGAGAAAATACCTTGCAGCTGGATCTCATGGAGGCATTTATTGAAATGAGACTCCTTTCTCTCTGGTGACTCTAGCTTGTGTCAAGTTAACACAAAATAAACCAGTGCAGACTATAATGAGAAATGTGTACATCAAAAAATCCTTTTCCTCCTAGAGTTGTTTTTCATGGTTTTATCAAAGTGATGATAAGCAAACTAGAACAGTGGTCTTTCATTGCCCTCAATTCTTGAAAATAATGGGCTAGGAAGAAGGGTCACTTGCTAAAGGTGCTTTCTACACAAGCATGAAGAATTTAGTTCAATATGCCAGAACCTTTCTAAAAATGTTTCACGTGGTGGCCTGTACTTAAAATCCCAGCACTGGAATTGTAGACAAGAAGATCCCTAAGGCTCTCTGACCACAAAACTTGGCCAAATCTGCAAGCCAAAGGCCAATGAAAAGTCTTGGCCCTGAAATTAAGGTGGATAAGATCTCAGGTAGATATTGAATGATGACATTTGGCTTCCATGTACATGTATGTATACATATATACACATGTACAAACACAAACATATACACAAAAAACTAGATTATATGTTATTATTAATATCCTATAAATTCAGAAAGGATTTGTGGCCAGTCATGAGTAGCACAATATACAAAATCCCTGAGGATTTGTGACAGCTTACTAGACATGCATGCTAACTGACTTACCATAGACATATAATATTTTAAAGAGTACAAGTAGCAAACCTATTAGAAAAATGTCATAACAACACTGGGGAAGCAATTGGTTATTGTTTAATCTTATGAATACCAGGCTACCAACTGCCAGTTTGACACTGTATTTCTTGCTAGTCAAAATGAGAAGGGATCATGTATTAATTTTTCAATTTACCTAGTCTATGATCAAATATTTCAAACTGGTCATGCTAGAACTCTCTTTAGCTTGACATCATCCTCTGATTATGCTAGAACTTTCCTTAGCATGAGGATCTGAAAAGGAACAGACAGTAGTGTTTAGTAAGGATATTTATTCAAGACATGACTAGAGGAATAATTCAGTTAGACTCAGAAATTCTCATCTACCGAGCGAATAGTGAGTGGTTTGTCAGTATTTGGTCCTTCTAGCCCCCACAAAGTGGATGTTTGTGACCAAACTTGTTTTAATATGCAAGGATGTAAATGTCAAATATGACCAAAATGTGCTATTAAGTGCCAGCAGTAACAGCTGCCTGGAGGAGACAATGAGAGATGAAGCAGCTTATGGCCAGCAGACTTTACTTCCCTGTGTATTATGTATGGACTACACTCAGTCCCAGGGGCGATACTGCTGTTCAGTGACAGGTGTCTGGATATAATCATATAATCAGACCTCTTTCTCCCTGGCACATAATCATGGTGCCCACCTGCCTGCCTTGGCAGATATGTTCCATAAAGTTGGTCCTGGCAACTAAGTCCAGATTGAATAGAAAGAGGCAGAAGTGTGACCCTGCCATACAAATTAATTGCTCTAGTATCCAAAGTGCACCTGAGCCTCCTGCCAGTGAAAAGATGTGAGTCCAAATGGCATCAGACCCTTCCCCCACATGAACCAACCAAACAGCCAGAATGTAGCAACTGCAGGTCTGCCCAGAGTACTTGATTGGGTGAAGAATGGGATGAAACATTGATAGAGGCTCAGACTCACATATTCAACAGATCAGCAGATCTTGGTTGATAGGCTCTGATCATGATGAGTCCACTGACAGCAGTATTCAGTGGGAGATAACAAATGTGGCCCTGTTCATGGTGATGACTCACATCAGGTTCTGGAAACATGTTTGTTTGACCAGTCTGGTAAACAAACAGGATTATATAAGTTATCATCCACTTATTCTATGACTCTCTGCAGACTTCTGCTTTATAGCAGGAATTTATTGTCCTTTATCATAATTGCTAAATAAAACATATATTGTAAATATGTGTAAATCCAGCTCTGGAGAGGGAGAGAGGCAGAATTTCATTTGGCCAGCTAGCAGACCACTTTTTATGCTTCAGGCCAGTGAGAGGTCCTATCTGAAAAACAAGGTAGACAGTACCTGAGAAATAACAATCAAGGTTGTTATCTGAGTTTTCCGCATATATACATGCATAGAAATAATAATTCTTTATACATTACCTTAAAAGGGGGATTTCATTACTAGAGAAGATAGAAGCATGTCTGTTATGTTTGACCCCTGGAGTTGAACTCTTCAGGAATTACTGAGTAAAACTGAGTAAAGAAGAAAGCTCACTGCTGCAGAAACCATACTCAGCAAACATTTCTTATAACAATAAAACTGACAACAAATTAAACCTCTGAGAGAGATTATATGAAAAAAACTGATTTAGATTAGAAAAATTCAGAGAAATAAAAATGGAAACTGTTGGAGACCATTTAAAAATACTTCAGAGACGTTCTTGTCTGCACATCCATCCATGGCAAATCGGCATGCCTGCCTCATTCCCACACTCCACTGTCTCCTTGTCTCAATCCCACAGTCCATAGCCTGCCTGTTTCCCAGTAGGCCTGTGGTAACCAGTGACACAGACAGGAGCCTGGCATAACTGACCTCTGAGAGCTTCTACCAGCAGCTGAAAGAGACAGATGCAGATGCTTACAGGTAACCATTGGATTTAGGTAGGGGACCCTATAAAAGAGTTAGGTAGGGGAAGGATTGAAGAAGTCAAGGGGGATTGCAACCCCATAGGAAGAACAATAGTGTCAACTAACCTAGATCCCTCAGAACTCTCAGAGACTAAGCCACCAATTAAAGAGCATTTCTGGGCTGGTTCTTAGTCCCTAGTACATATGTAGCAGTGAATTGCCCTGTCTGGCCTCAATGAGAGAGGATGCAACTAATCCAGTGGAAACTTGATGCCCTAGGGAAGAGTGATGCTGGTTGGGGTGAGGTTAGTTTGGATGGGTAGGTTGGGGAGCACCCTCTCAGAAGTAGAAGGGAGGATGAGGTGAAGAATTTAGGGAGGGGAATCAGGAATGGGGCAACTTTTGGAATATAAATAATTAAAATAATTTAATGCAAAAATTTCTTCAGAGAGTTTTGAGCTCATTTTCAATGGACATTATATAAGCTATGGGTCTCTCTCTTATTCAACTATTTGTATTTAAAATAGGGATTGGAAGAGTTGAATGGAGGAAAGGAATATTAGGAATAGAGATCTTGGGACGAGGTACACAATGAATGTATGACAATTTCAACATTGTTGACCAAGTCTGTAGACATGGTGAGTTGCTGTAGAGTGTGAAGTGTAAACGTGTCTTTCAGTAAGTCCTTCCAGGAACACCTTCATCTCTTAACCACATTTCAGTTTTTTAATCCAGAAAGAACAGAACAGAACAAACCAGTCAGATGTTGTTTTTAACAAAATCTCAAACATTTGATTTTATCAATAAGTGATGATGGTGTGAAAACTTTCTAGCCAGATAGGCAGAAAAAGCAGCTACCTGACATTACTCCTCAGCCAATATCCCAAAAAGGAAGCCCTCCTTCTCCATGCTGTTGCAAAAGCCCCTCAAATTGAAAACTTCTCCTTTCTATTTCCTGTGTATCTCTCTATTCATCCTCCTGACTCTTCTTACTCTCTGTTTTTTTTCCCCTGTGATCACTTCCTGTCAAGTGATTGCTTGCTTCACTTCTTAACCTGTGGTTGACTTTATTTAATTCTATTTACAAAAACTAGAAACCTCTTGGATTAAAGGTGTGTACTAAGGCTGAGAAACGGGTTTTTCCAGCAAATAACAAAATATCAGGATTCACAGTGTGATCAAACATCCTTGAACAGTCACCAGGATTTACACCTTTAAAATCAAAGTTCTTCTGACTGAGAATGCCAGTCTAAACATACACTTTTGCTTCCTAAGCAAACATTCTCCCAGGAAACTGTATTTGCATGCCATTTGTAGTTATTTTTTATTTCCAGACATGATCTCCTTAAATTGCCCAGGCTGAGGGTGAACTCGCTCCAGCCCAGAAGAGATTTGAACTTACGATTTCCTTGTCCTCAAGAGTGGCAAAGATTTCAAGACCTCAGCACCATGTGTGGCTAAATTACCATGGCATTTTTTGATGTGTTTATCTGGGGTGTGTTTTCCATTAGTGTGTGTATGTGTATATATATTTGCATGAGATGATACCCTTTTGTAAGCTCAAGTGTGAGTGCCAGGGTATGAGCACCTGCATGTACATATATAGAGATGAGAGACTGAAGTTTTGTTATTGATTACTTGATTACTATCCACCCTAAACTGAGGCCTCTCACCAGAACTCAGCACCCACTGATTTGGCTAATTTATCTACTCATTTTGTTCTATGGACTCTTTGTCTCTTCTACCCAAGTTCTAGGATTACTCAGAGCCTCCATACCTGCTGGGCATTTGAGGGTTCTGGAGCCACAATTTCTGGACCTCATCTTTGCCCCCCATGTCCTTAGCCAATATCTTAAGCAGTGGTCTATTGCTGTGAAAAAAAAAAAAAAAAACAGTATGACCACAGCACCTACTATGAAAGAAGCCATTTAATCAAGGCTTGCTTACAGTTTCAGAGTTGTATGTAGTCCATTATCATCATGGTATGAAGCATGGCAGCACATAGGTAGACATTGTACTGGAGACAGGGCAGAGATTTCTACATCTAAATCCTGAGTCAGCTGGACAAGAAGTCATTGGGCTTGGTTTGGACTGAAAACCTGAAAGACCACCTCCAGTGTTATACTTTTTCCAACAAGGCCACACCTCTTATTGCTTTCAAATAGAGCCACTGGATGGTGACCAAGCTTTCAATTCTATGAACCTATGGAGACATTCTCATTCAAACAACGACAGCCAATGAACCACCTCCCCTGCTCCTAAACCACTATATTATAGTTTTTCTATGCACAGAAAATTTGAAGATGGTTGCAACTTTTTCATTACCAAAATTAAAAAAAATTATTTGAAATCAGCTTGACCCATTTCCAAAAACCAAAAGCTAGAAGGAGAGATCCAGCTCCCACACGTTGTCCTCTAATCTCCATCGGCATAGCATAGCATAAGTGCATATGTGTACACAAACATATCCACAAATACGCAAAATAAAATCGTAAATGAATATGTAAATAAATTTGCATTTTTAATTTTTAAAAATTATAATAAGAGGATAGAGAGATGACTCATGAGTTAGCAGAATTAATGGGGATTTGTTGAAAGAAAGGAGCATTTATTGTCGTTCCAGAGGCCCATAGTTGGGATCCAAGAATCATATCATGTGCATTCCAACCACCTGTGACTCCAGCTACAAAATAAAATACTCGTTGCCTTTTACCACTGCAGGTACTACACGTAAATACACGCGCACACACAGACACACCAATATAAATATAATTTTTTCAAGTTTTAAAGGTTATAACACGATTGGATAAAACAAGATATCATGAGTGAGCCAAAAAGTCAGACAACAGATACACATCCAAAAAGATCCCACACATTGAAATGACTAGGTATAGCCTGTAAAACAACGATGGAAGCCAGAAGACAACCTCCTGTATCATTTCCAATCACCATTCACCTTGATTTTTGAGACAAGGCTTATTCCCAGATCTGGAATCCATCATGTAGGTTAGTGTATCTGGTCTTTGGCTACATTGTGGGCTCCGTTTTCTACCACACTTCTCTATCCCTATTCTACCCTTCCAACTCACCTCCAACTCTAGGTAGGAGACAAAGAAGGCTTAAGGGGTAAAGAGCATCAGTATTGTAAGACTACTTTATAGAGAGATGGAATGAGGTAACTGTTCTCAGCCTGCTAGCTGTGAGGTGACTTAAGTATATTTGAGAATTCCAGCATACTGGATCAAAGAGAAGGTGTTCTTTCTCTTCAGAGAATCCTGATATTCTACCAAGTAAGCTGTGTGTATGAGAAAGTAGCTATCATTATAATTTTCTCATGAGAAACTTCTTTTGTTGTTATAAACTAATCAACACTTAAAACAGTTGGACTGCAGGCAGATTTTTTTGGTCTGCAAAGAGGTTAAGGTCACCTTGAACACAAATAAACTATGTTTTGAGAATTAGAAGCTGTTGAGAATGAGAATATGTGAGAAATCTTTATTCTGCTTGCCTATACAAGATGCTGGAGAATTCAATAAAGTATGCAGTTGTTTACATTTCTCTACATCTCCAGAGTCCTGATAAATACACAGCCCTTACCCAGTGATCCCAATGTACAAGATGCACCAGACACTGACTCTACATTCTGCAAATTAGGGGCATCAAGTTTCTTGGGACAAGTTTAATCTTCATTGTCATATCTAATTTCTTCTTCTCCTTTCTTTGTGCATACCTATTGACAAACCACAACTACTTCCAACTGCCAACTAGCAAACAGCCCCTGTAAATAGGGTTCTAGGATTTGTATACCCTTTCAAGAATTGCCAGAATTCCAAATGTCATACACTTGCAAAAAAAAAAAAAAAAATCTGCAGCTGTCAAAATCATATCCCTCATAGAGCATGAGAGGAATCATAGTCAGATTCCCTGGACAATCTAAAGCAGCTCCATAATCCCACACCTGGAATTACAACAAAAACATACTTCTATAACATTTCTGTGGTTTTGTTTTTTAGAAGTCAAAACTCTCACTATACTTTCACCTTTCCTCTTAAAGCCCTTAATTGTGCTGTATTTACTGAGAAGTTATAAACAGAGATGTTTTCAATAAAAATATGCTTTGTGGATTAGTGGCCAAGGATTTCAGGAGACCTCTCTTGTTCTTTGCACATTGGCCAGTTGTGGGTCTCCAGGTAAATCACCATTATTAGTAAATAGAAGCTTTTCTAGAGAAACTGAAAGGTACACTGCTCTATGGCATAATAAATCATTAAGAATATGCTTAGTTCTGTGTCCATGAGAGATCATTTTAATGAGAAGTGCTTTGGTTTAGAATTGAAGATATGGTACAAATGCTTGAATTTAGGGGTTTATACATCTAGGCCCTCTCCTACCACAATGAGCTAAAATTTATACTTTTGGGTAAAAAGTTGCTTGCAATAGCCTTATGGTGTTCATTATATGCTCCAGATAATGGGATAAAGTAGAAACAACAAAAAAAAATTTAAATATTAAACCAAATTAGTAATGAGAATATTTGCTCTTACCATTGATGTTTCTTTTATTCATGCCATTCTTAGACAAGACTGACATGGACTGGAGAAGCAGCTCAGGGTTTAAGAGTCCTTGTAGCTCTTCCAGAGGACCTGAGTTTGGTTTCTAGCCTCCAAAAAAAGGCACACCATCCTCCTGTAACTCCAGCTCTAGAAAATTGGAAGCCCTGTTGTGGCCTCTATGGTCAACAATGTGCCTCTTGAAATAAATAATAAGCAAATACATAAGTCTTTTAAAAAAAAAAATGAGAGGAGAAATGCTTTGTGTATCACGTCTTCACAGTTGAAAGTTCATGAGAACATAAGAACATTCTAAATAGACAAGGTTAAAAGAGAGACAAAAACAAAAAAAGATGAGGAAACTGACACCTAGAGACACAAAATACATTGTATTTGTCACAGAAATCAAGTGTCAAATGCAACATTGTGCATAAACCACCACTTAAAACTGCTTGCAAGATAATAATAATTTAAAAAAAAGAAATAAAGAAAACAAGTGGAGTCACACGCAAAGACAGAATTGCTATTTTTTTTTTTTTTTTTTTACATTAACTGACTCTCATTTGTTACCCAAAGCAATTGAGCACATTTCCATTATCAGGTCTTTGTCAACTTGGGAATAGCACCTAATGAAAACCAGAGTCTTCTTTTCCTCCTTCAAGGGAAGATTAGGATCATTAAATCCAGAACCAATGATGACTTAATTAAAAGGCAATTGTAGTTCAGGAATGTTTCATCAGGGAGAGCTAAATCCTGTTCATTAGAATACTCCAGGAGGGGCCAGCCAGGAGACCACTGATGGCTATTGGAAGGATTCCCTGTTGGAGCTGTAATTCTCAGAATTGAAAGCATGTGCTAGACTTCCACACACCACCCATAAAATGAAGTACCAGCTTGATACTAACAATGCTAGGAACACAGCAATGTAGACTTCTGTCTGAAAAAAAAAAGGGGGGGGGGTGAAATTTCTGCAATAAAAAGGATACTAGAGCAAAAACAAACCGCAAGAGACTCTCTGAGGCTGGGTTTGGTGCTACTCAGGCCACATTTACTTCCAACAGCCTCTTTTCACCCTCACAGCTGATTGTAATTCCCACTGCCACAGGGAAGTTAGAGGCACTCTACTAAGCCATTATGTCTGTTTATCCTTTATCTTCTCATCACTGAAACAAGTTTACTAAATGTCCTAACCAGTCAGGGACTATGGATGCCACCTCCCATATGGTGGACATACATTGACCTTTGTTCTTTCTCTTTTACCAAAGAATCAGAGACAACACAACTTTATGGGACACTCATCTGAATATATATGTAATCTATTGGAGGGGTTCTCATATTGCCTTGTGAAACTGAAACTTCCTCAGGGGACCTGGTATGCCCGTTGTCAATCTGCTGCATTGAAAACACTTCTGATAAATCTATTATTCCTAAGGACAGTTGGCATCAGCCTCCCTGAAAATATAAAGCTATACATTAAGGATATACAGTTGAGTACATTTCTAAGCACACTCAATCTGATGTCATGACTTAAAAGAATAAACACATTTTTTTCATGCAGTTAGCCCACATTTTAGAACTTATGTGGAAAAATGTAGGTGATGAGCAAAAACACCTCTGTGCATATTCAGCAAAAAGATTTAGCCTACAGCAAGAAAGGAATACTTTGAAGATACATTAAAATGGAAGTCCATGCCTGAGGGTGCTTGCCTCATTTATCCTGGAACAGAAGCATGTAGGGTCTGAGCAATCAGCACCGAATGAAAAGGGCACCTAGCACAGAGAAAATAGTGCTCAGGGAGGCAGCTGAAACATTTTTTCATATGCATTGGTGAGCAGAGTGGGGAACAGCATAGAGGAGAACAGGATGCCAGGTACAGGTCTAGAAGTGAATGTAAATGCCACCTGCTGTGAAGATCATAGAGACATCACCAACAGTGTAAAGTTGGCCCTGTAGGTAATTGTTGTTGTGGCTCATTTTAGTCCTCTTAATGTGGCACAATTAACCAGTTTAGCATTCAAAATAACTGACATTATGAGGATCTAAGCTCCCAGTATGCAAGAAAAATTATAAGGTTGGAAGAAATGCCCTTCAACTACTCAAAGCAGAAACAAAACTAATGCCAGCTGTTTGGATCCTAGATCATTCATAAGATTTTAACATTTTAGGGAAAAAATTCATGAGTCAAAACCGTAAAGTATATACTTAGTGTATTCATGCATGTACTTCAAGTCACCAAAAAAAATTGAGTGAACAGAAAACAGTGAAGGCTGGTAAAAGATAAAAGAATAACATTATCAATGCAGACATTATCTTGACTGCATTGTAGCTGTCACCTCCAAATCAAAACACTTTCTCCTAGAATGAGTCTCATAGAACTGAAAGAAGCCAAACATACAAGGCACAAGATTTCAACAAAACTTACAAGATTAAGAAAGTTCCTAAGTTCCTAAAACATACAAGCTTCACAAAACCTGGGCTCATGATTCTATCTATGCATGTTATCTTCTATCTATGTATCTATTTGTGTATCTATCACACACACAAACACACACACACACACACACACACACACACACACACACACACACACTGGAGAGAGGGGATTGTTTGCTGTAAGGTTGTAATTCCTTACAGGGAGCTCTGTGGATGCATCTTTTGTGAACTGTCACACAGGTAAATATCAGAATTTCTATGATTCATTTACCTTTGACTCATCTTGTTCACTTAGGTATCTCCAATAAATTCATTGGTGCACCAAGCTAGACTTCAGTGGAATAATTTCTTTGTTCTGTCTCTAGTGTCCTAACTGAGGTGAATAGATGTTAGTTCACATATTGCCAGGGAAAGGGCATACAAGATTGATGTATAAGACAATGTGTAAATGACTATTTGGTATAGAGATTTGTACAGCAATACAATTGCCCTAAGGGAAACAACTCTGCCATTCATGGGGATTTATTTTTATCCTTAATTTACCAATTCATTTCTGCACCAAATGTGTACTAAGGAACGGATGGATGAAGCAGGTTGCTGAACTCTAGGCTTCTAAGAGATGGAGATTCAAAATCCTTCAGGGGTGTGATCCCTGATAAGATATTCAATCTTCAGTGAATTACACAGTACTTGTGCACACATAGGCAAAACTAACTCAATTCAGAGGGGGTTTTCTAGTTGGCTTAAAGCAGATGTGCAAACTCATACATTTTGTCTGTCACTGGAACAAAGTACATGAGAAAACAAACAGAAGCCAGACTCACTTTATTTCATGGTTTCAGTCAATGGTCATCCTACTCATTATGTTGGACTTGATGCAAGGCAGAATGTCTTAGAAGTGGGAGTGTATGAGAGAGCAGACTGCTCTCCTAATAGAATCAGAAGACAGACAGAGGCAGGAGACAGCTCTCCCCAAAGTAATGCTTTCAGTTATGTACTTCTCAAAGCCATGACCCATCTCTGAGTAATCCATACTGTAGAGATAATAAGAAGATGAACCATTGGTGGATTTCTCTGCTCATGTTAACTTAAAACTAGTTAGAGTCATTTTGGCAGAGGGAACCACAAATGAGAAAAAATGTCACCTCCTGAGTGGACTGTTGGTAAGCCTGGGTGCATGTTTTTGATTGATGACTGATGTGGGAAGGCATTGTGAGCAATGTAGAGTAAAAGGACTGAGCCCAATTCTGGGAAAAACAAAACAAAATTAAATAACAACAACAATGACAAAAAAACTTTACCAAAACCCACCAATCACTGAACACACAAAAAAAAAAAATTTACTAATGCTCGAGCTTACTTTAGGTTCAAGGATTGCAATCTTACCAATCCCCATCCTGAAAATCACCACACTGGAAAACTTCTCCCCAAAAAGTCATTTAAGCCTACTTCTTGTCCTGTTCCCCTCTGCTTTGCAATCAAGAAGAGGCGGTCACCCTCTTTTGTCTTTCCCAAAAAGTCTCTTGTGAGAGGTTTACTGTGTAGTGTGACTTTGTGGTATTCCTTGGCTCCTGGATGCCAGGATACCTTTCCTTTCAGAGCTGTAATATTTGCATTAGGAAACCTTTCTCTCCCAGAGCATCAACCCCTCCATTGGGGAAGCCTTTCCCTCAGAGCTGCAAATTTTCCATGGGGAAGCTTTTCATTTCAGAGTTGCAACACTTACCTGCACTGCCATGCATGACCAGTGGTAATGGGTACTATAGGATAGCAAAGTGAGTAAGCTAGGAGGAAGAAGCCAGAAATTGTTCCTCCATGATCTTCTGCTTCAGTTCTTGCCTTGAAATCCTGCCCTGACTTCTCTCAGAAATGGACTGTAACCTGAGAGTTGTAGATGAAATAATGTTTTTCCTCCCAAATTGCTTTTGGTCTTGGTACTATATCACAGCTATTAGAGTTAGAAACCTTAAATAAGACAGCATCCAGTGACCTCCCAGTGATAAAACAAGCCAAGTAGAGAGAACTGAAGATATGAGCCACTGGGAGATGTACAAGCCAAGATAGTAAAGAACTATGCTTGATAGTTGTATTATTGAGACAGTTAACTGTGACATTTTCTCAGATTGTGTAGTACAGAGTTGATACCTAAGGAACAATTGTGTCCTTCCTATTTATGTAAGATAGTATCAAATAAGAACTCAGGTTGAGAAAGTGTTGACAAGGATGGTAAATGTGGAAAGGAGATGGTCCTAGTACAAGTGCACACACACACACACACACACACACACAAAGAAACAAACACACAAATACATACATTAAATAATAAAGTATGGTAGCTTTCCCTGGCCCACCACCCCATACCTGCACATGGTCTGTGACTTTTGTGCTTTCCTACTTTTCCAGGTATAACCAGGTATTAGCTTTAGCATAAAGGATGAAAGTAAAGACAACGTAAAGGCCTTTTCTATCACCCTGAAAAGGATGGGGTCAGGTTAACCTGCTGGAGACACAAATGTTCAGGGACCAGTCTTCCTAATTATTCTAACTAGAGCCAAGCCAGAGGAGTCTATTCTCAACTACTAACCACCATTTGTAGAAATTTTATTCTGACTCCTGACACCAGAACAAGCACATGTTGACATATTTTTGAATGTCACTTATATGTTCTTAACTTTTTAAATACAAGTATATCAAAAAATGGTATGTGACTCATTGTTATGGCTTGCACTGTGCCATCCAAACTCAATGCAGAAGCTCTAATTACTAGTACTTTTCAATGAGACTATGTTGCAAGCTGGGAGCCCCATGCCCGCACATACATACACACACACACACACACACACACACACACAAAGAAATACATTAAATAACCAAGTATCATAGTTATTAATGGCCCAGGTCCTTTCCTGGTCCACCCCCCGATATCCATACATGTTATGTGACTTTAGTGCGTTAGGACATTCAAAGAGATATGTACATTCAAATGAGGCCATTGGGGTCAGCCCTGAACCAACTTCACTGAGGCAGGAAGTTTTCCTTAAGTTTCTAAGTTAAGAAACTCAGATTTCCTTCTATAACTCCCCACCTATATCATGCTATGCACACAAACTCCCTTCAAACATAGCAATATTTACCTCTTTAACAACATATAGGCGTGAGCAAGCACATGTGCAAAAACTTGTGCATACATTTGTTACCACACACATAAATAACTAAAACATGACTAGGCAAGTGATAATTTCTCTAGGTGAGTTGCATTAGGCATCTGGAAACTGCATAAGTAAAAATTTCCCCTCTATTACAAAAACAAAACAAAAATACAAACAAGCATAAAAACAAAACTTCACCAGTGTACTTTGCACTTTAATTGATCTTTTGCTCTTGCATAATTTTCTTATATGTAGAAAGAATTGGCTCATTAAATGTAACAGCTTTTCCGTCTACAGATACATACTAGTGTTTTATTCGTCTGTGTACTGAACGCTTTCCAAGGAGATCTCTGGCCAGGCCAGGTAGGAGGGTTCAAGTGAAGGGGAACCGATGCAAGCAGGGAGGGGGTATATCTGCTCCTGCTGACTTCGATGCTGCTGTCACTGCTGCTATTGCTCTGAGATGCTGCACTGGCCACACTGTCCTGAGTCATTCAGGCTAAGCTGATGGGAGGCTGACTAGCCAGTGAGGGGGTAGGGGAGCTGGCAGCAATGTTACAGCTCTTATGACAGAAGCTCTCAGACTCCCAATCTGTCCTAGATAGAATAGTTATATACAGTTTTGGAGTGGTGTTGACAGTATGTCCTTCCTACTGGCTTGGACAGAGATGTTAGGAATGCCTCATTTACATGTGGAAGGGTTTGGTGTGCCCCTCCCCCTCCCGTGGCTGATGGCCACAAACCTCTCTGGGGCTTAGGGAGCCGTGCCTAGGTGACAGGGGCCTGGTACTGAGAATGGACAAATCTCATACGGTACTTTAAAGTTTTTCAGGGCTTCTAGTCTTAGCCCAACCTTACCAGGCTTCTTCTCATGGCTCACTGCCCCACATTGTACATGTGTGTGTGTGTGTGTGTGTGTGTGTGTGTGTGTGTGTTGGAGAGGGGAGGTGTTTGAGTACATGGGGAGTATATATGTATATAATCATATACAAATTTGCTGAAGCCAAAGGGAAACATTGTTTTCCTTACTCCACCATTCTCTGCCTTATAACCTTGAGAAAGGATATCATTAAAACTTAAGTTTAGCTGACACTCAGCAAACCCGGTGAACCTCCTGTCTCTGCCTTTCCCAGCACTGTGATCATTTTTACACCCAGCCATGCTAGGCTTTTTACTCAGATCCTAGATTTCAATCTTCTCCTGCTCAGCCAGCACCAGCTTGAACACTGAGCAATCCAACTACTTCTTTACTATATTTCTTTAAATTGTTAACATCACCATTCTGTCAATAAAACAATCTATTTTCCTTTGAAGTTAACCTCTGACGTTAACTGCTTTTGAGTCTTGCCTCAATTTGTGCTAAAGTATAAGCAGCTATAACCATAATTTTCATCTGCATGAAAATATCAATACCATCAGTGAGTTTATGTTCACAGTCCTGAGAGGGTTTTAAGATTCCCGAATGTCTCTAACCTTTACTTTGAAAATAATTTTGCCTGACAATACTGAAAATATCCATAATTACTTCAGATTTCAAATACTTCCCTTAGTATTTCACACAAACACACAGGATCATACAAACCACACTGGCAGTAGAGGAGAAAAAAGAAAGAGGGTGGCTATAGAGTAACTTCACGGCTGTCACTCCTTATGAATCACATGTTTGTGTCACACTACTCTCATCAAGGGATGAGTCCCCTCAAACTGCTCTGCAGACTTGACTATATAATCAAAATTGTGAGTCAGGTAGCCTCCTAGAAAGTAATCTGTTGCTTCTTGCTTCTTTGGGAGCTTACAAGCTTTACAACACCACTGAGTGCCTGCTTATCATTCATCAATTAGGTTAATTAGCAGGTAATCACTAACCCTTGAGCTGTGTGCTATGCTATGCTATGCCAGTCTCAGCAGATGAATTTATTTTATTAAAGCTTGCTCTTTCGAATGTAGGCAAATGTCGTCTTTTGTCTCAATGGCTTATGGAAGATGACTTCAATATACGTACCTTTAGGCAATACCTGAAAAGCATACATATACCTAGACATGGCAAATATGACCTTGGATGACTCACCAAGCCTTATAGTTAGCCTTGTGCTATGATGTTGTGGGGATCCAGGAAAACCTGGATCTTAGTAGCTCTCTAGTACACATGTTTAAAAGGACAAATCTCTGTCACACTGAATGGCATCCTTCTACATGTTGTTGACTTACTCAATTTAGGATGACCATCCCAACAGAAGTTTTCTATGAGGTTCTAAATAAAACTGATTAGGTCTCAAACAAGAAGGGAAGCATGTGCAGTTTAATATCACATATGAAGGTTTCTGTGAGCCAAGATTTCATCCAAGACATAAGCCAGCCCATGGTAAAATGAGTATGATTCACTTCAGTGAGGAAAACATATCTCACAAGGCCTCTAATGGAGAGGAAAGTGAAAAATGCAGCTTCAGTATCTTAGTTTCACTTCTGTTACTGTGATGAAATATCCTAACAGAAACGAATTATCTATAAGAGGTTTATTTTAGCTTTCAGTTCAGAGTTGTAGTCTCTCAGTGCAAAAGAATCACAACCCAAGAGCTTGAGTCAGCTAAGCATATCCCATTCATAGTTAAGAGGCAAAGGGGAATGAATTCATGCATGTATGCCTATGATCAACATTGTACATTCTTATACAGTTCAGGATCTCCTACAGAGGGAATTATACAACTCACAGTGAATAAGTCTTCCCATTTTAACAAATGTAATCAAGATAACCCCAAAAATACATACCCAAAAAGAATTACCTTCTCCCAGGCAATTTTTGGTTTTGCAAGTTGATATTTCACACTAACCATGGCAACAAGCCATCAGAAAAAATGTGAATCAATATTACATTGAATATGCAATCTCACCCCAATCAAAGTGACAGACAATAAGACTACATGGAACAACAAATACTGGAGAGGATTTGAGGATGTGAACACATTGATAGTGGTATTAGGACCCATTACAATCACTACAAACATTACTATTGAGATTTTGGGGGAAAAAATGTAGATTTCCCCTAGGATATAGGTATATACACTAGCCCTGAAAGTGCAAGTCAATACATCACTGAGATAATTTGCTAACAGTGTTTCTTAAAGCACTGTCTACAGTCAAAAGAATGGATGAATTAAATGTGGCATACACACACAATGAAATATCTTCAGCTATAAAGAACAATCATCCCACAGTGCTTATGGAAGATTGTGTAAAAGTCCCACCTCTATGGTTTTTCAAGTCCTTTGCATAACAGCACAAGCTTTGCATATAATCTACATCATCTAATCTACATATATTATATACTTTAAATCTTTTCTAGGTTACTTAAATACTTGATACTGTATAAGTATAAATTATATTTCATTGCTTAGGAAATAACAATGAGAAAATGTACCTGTACATGATCAGTTCAGGTGTAATTTTCCCAGCTATTTTCCATCCAGAGTTGGTTGAATAAGAAACAACGGGCACATGCAGTTCTTCTGGAAATGTGTCCAAGGGAGATAATTAAGGATACAGTGTTTAGCCTCAAGAGTTCTTTTAGGGTACTGTTTTGATTTTTTTTTTTTTTATGATAAAAGTTGGAAATAATCTAAGTCTCCAAAAGTGGTTAATAAATATGAACACAACATGCATTTATGCAAATGCTAAAAGCATTGTAAAATATATTTTATTAATATAGAAAGATAGGCACAATATGTTAAGTATAAAAAGGAAATGATTTAAGAGGCTGGAGAGATGGTTTGACAGTTAGAATTTACTGCTCTTGCAGAAGACCAGATTTCTGTTTTCAATGACCCCATTGATGTCAGAACCAACAGAAACTCAATTTCCAAGGGATCTGATCACTCTTCTGTGGCCCCCAAAGCACTTGGTGCTCATGCATAAATACATGTGGGCAAATATTCAAACACATAAAAGTAAAATAAATAAATAAATAAATAAATAAATAAATAAATATAAAACTAGATTCTGCAAGGGATGGATACATAGTTTTGTCAGTACAGTATCTGCTCCACAAGCATAAGATAGGAGTTCAAAAAACAAAATAACACTGATTATTGTGATGCAAACCTATAACTCCAGAGCTCTGCAGGCAAACACCTCTAGGACTCATTGGCTGGCCAGTCAGGATTGCCTGCTGAGCTCTGAACCAGTGGAAGAGAAACTGTTACAGAAAACAAGGTACATAGTTCCTGTCATCTTAGGTTGTTCTGTGGCCTCCCTGTGTACATGTACACACATGTGCATGAACCTATTTATATGCACATACACATATACACACAATATTAATAAATATGTGTATTATGGTCTGATTATATAAGTGTAGTGAAACATCTGTGTGTGTCTGTGTGTGTGTCTGTGTATGTGTGTTGTGTGTCTGTGTGTCTGTGTTGTGTGTCTGTGTGTGTCTGTGTGTGTGTGTTGTGTGTCTGTGTGTGTGTCATCTGTATCTCTGTACATTGTCTTTGTGACTGTATAATAAGATCTGAAAAGAAATGTACCATTGTATGGATAGAAGCTCTCTCTAGATAGATGTGTTAGGAAGAGTTTAAAGTTCTTTGTACCTGTATACATTTTCTGACTTTTCTGTAATAAGCCTTTGAAAGGTGATTTTAGAGAGTACACTTCCCTGGTCAGTGAGGCAGAGAATTCCTGGTGGGAAACAGATGAGCAAGATCACAAACCTCAGAAGTCAATGTTGAGTAACAAAAACAGAGAGAAAACCAGTTGGATAATAGAAGAAGGGCCCACACCAGTCAGACATAGAAAAATCACCAAAAGCTACATGAATGAGGAAGAATCAACAGTTGGCTACAGTTGATATCCTCAGTCTTCTGCTCTTCAGAGCAGAGGTTAGCCTAAAAGTGAAAGGAAATGCGAGTACTCCCAAAATGCTTAGCATAAGCTCACTGTTACTGGTGCAGTGCTGGGCTCTGGGCACAAAATGTTATAATACATGATCAATCAGCGGACAGTTGTGTGTGTCAAATGAGTGCTAGAGCTCTACTCTGGTCTGAGGCTCAGCCCCACATCAAGGTACTGTCCGATGTGGCCAGTTGCTTATGTATCTGTGTGTTTGTGTGTGTGTGTGTGTGTGTGTGTGTGTGTGTGCACCCACACATATGCCAGAGCTAAACCTCTAGGTGTATCTGTGGTACCCCTTGCAGTCTCAGTCTGCCTTGGTTTTTGAGAAAGGGTCTCTCACTTTTACTGGAACTCACCTATTTGATTAGGCTCATTGGGTAGCAAGCCTCAGAGATCTGTATTTCTTTAACTTTTGAAGCATTGGGATTCCATGCAAGTACAACTAGGCCTACCTTGCTTGAGGTTGGAGGCAACCTATTTGTGCATGTAAGGCCTAAGATCAACATTGTAGGTTGCTTTCCAATTTCTCTCAATCTTATATACCGCAATATGGTCACCACATTCACCATCATATGGGCATGATGCATGGTGACATTGCTGAGGAAATGACTTTCTCAAGAGTTTTGAAGAAAAGGAATCAGAATTCTTATTGTAGTTATTGGCCATTGCATTTGCCAGTCTCCTCCAGTCTCTGCCCATCACCAGGTCTCAAATGTCACAAATGATGCTGCCACCAGACCAGAGACCACACCTGGGAACCCTTGTTCCACTTCTATCATTTCCAAAAATGGCAGAACAAATTTCTGGGTATATAGTGGTCAACAACTTCAATTCTCCTGAGAGATTATGTCTGAGCAGCCCTAAAAAAAAATAAGTTTTAAACAATTGAATCATAGAAATGACGTTTCATGGCATTCAAAAAGTGTATGAGGGCTGGAGAGATAATTCTGTCAGGTAAGCATGTGTCCTGTAAGAATGAAGACCTGAGTTTCATCCTAAGCATCCAAATAGAGAAGAAGGCGTAGTGGCACATGCATGTAATCCCAGAGACAATAAAGAGAAAAGATTTTCTTTTTAAACTGCCTATAATATCCCCATTAATTTTTATATTCAAATAAAAGAAATTATAGGGCAAAACTGTGCTGAGAAATTTGAAATTTATATAAAATTAGCAGACCAAGAGCTTAAATGTATTTGTGGAAGCAGGTGAAGAAAGATGAAGGAAGATTTCCTAGACCTTGCTAGTCAGCTAATCTGGCCTTTGTTGAGCTCGAGTTCAGTGAAAGACCTTGTCTCAAAGCACAAGGCAGATAATTGAAAAATGATACCTGAAATAGCTCGAATTGTCCTTTGGCACACACAAACACACACACACACGCACACACATTCACACACATTCACACACACATGTGCAGGCACTCACACAGATGGCATATGAAATTCATATACATAAAAGTTTATGGGAAAAGATCTTGTTTGTTGGCTGAAACTTTGACTGTTGCTTGTTTCCCGCAATTATGGCAAGAATGTGCAGAGTCAAAAGCTATATATCCCACCTAAACTTTTTATGCATGTCTTCACAGGAAAATCTTTTTCTAAGATAAATACTTCATGGGACACTCAAGACATAAAAAAATCACCCACCCACTGTTTGTTCCCTACACCCTTAGTCTTATGGTCAGGGTCCATCTTAAGATGGGTGTTTTACAAATAATAATATTCTCAATATTTGTGTATTAATAAAAAGAAATGAGTAGCTGGAGAGATGGCTCAGTCGTTAACAATAATAACTTTTTTCTAGAGGACCCAAGTTCAGTTCCCAAAACCTACACCTTGTAGCTTATATGTGCCTGTCACTCCAATTACAGGCATCTATAAATATATAATACATATAAACCCACTCTGGCACACATGAGTAAACACAAATAGAAAGAAATAAGAAATAAGTTTTGACAAATAAAAACATAAAGAAAAAGAAAACATAGGTTTAAACATGGATATAATCTCTCTTCTTATGTCTGTATTTAAATGCAAGCAATTCTGGGGCAGAAGGTCTCTGAGAAGCAAGACAATTCATACAAAATTAACATAACAAGAGGTCTGAGAAAATTAATTTATGAAAGCAGCTACATAGATTCATGGACACAAATAGAAAGCATGGGCAGGGGCAGCTCTCCAAACTTTCCATTCTTAGTTGATATTTCATTTTTTATTTCATTTAAATGATTATGTACCTTGAGGCAAATGACTTTTTCTACCAGGAAAAGGCAAGAAAACTGCACACTATATAGGAAAATCTCCCTGAAAGTCACAATGAAATAAACACCCTCAAGCATGTTTACAATTACAGGGGATGAGACTGAATTTAATGAACTGCCCCATATAATCTAATGGTTAATGATCTGTAAATATTTTTGTTAATAGCAGTGACTGAAAAGTATCTCTTTCAACTTCAAGACCAATATGAGCATCCACAGCTCCAAGTCAACCCAAAAGGGACTCTGGGTGGAGAAATGGCTGTCAGAGGTCACATGCTTTATGGCTGTCAGCTTCAAGGCCAAGGTCTGCTTTGTGTACCTCTCTATGTATTTAACTACTGACATCAATCAGAGGGAGCTCATGACAGTTTGGAGTTCAAATCATATAGCTCCTATGAAATGCTGCTACATAAAGGATCGAATGGATCTGAAGAGATATCTCAGCTATAATGTAGATATGTGGACTTTCCTGCTGGTGTGAATCACAAGGAAGGTGCAAACTTTCAGAAAGCTCCAACTGTTGATTTAGATAGATAGTGGCAGTAGACTGTCAACCATGTGGAATTTTATAGACAAAGGCATCCTACTAATTCTGCCTTTTATAAAAACTCTTGTTCTCCCCAACCACACATTGTGTGTAGGTGTGGGAGTGGGTGTGGGTATAAGTGTGGGTGTTCTTGTAGGTGTGGATGTGGGTTCATAAGGACCAAGGTCAGAAACAACCTCACCTGTTAGTCTTCAAATACTACCTATTTTGAAACAAACCCTTTCTTGTTTTAATGCTGCCTGCACAAGGTCAGCTGTCCTTCCCCATTTTCTCTATTCCTCACCACCCATGTTCTTATAGGAACACTAGAATTATAGACTCTTACTAATGTGTCCAGCTTTTAATGTGACCTTTAGTGAACTGAACTCAAATCCACATTCTTGTGTAGCAAGCACTTTTGCCAACAGAGCCCTCTCATTAACCCTGTAATAACTCTATTGTCTGTTCTTTATAATGTTCTTGCCAAAGAGAGTCAAACTCTTCCTCTGAGTCTAGTTTTTCCATTTAGATTCTCCATGTATATGTGTATTATCTAGAGTCATCACTAAGGAGCTGTAGTTGTCAGTTTGGTCCTAATACTATCAGACAAAAATGATCAAAAGTAGATAAGACAACTCCATAGAACTGGTTAATTCCTAATACATGGAGGGTACTCATGGGAAAGGGAAAAGATGGGTAAGGCTTAAAATTTATCCTAAATTTGCTCCCAAACTCCAATAAGATACAGAGAGTTTATTAGATACCTAATAGACAGATGATGGGGTTATAAATTGGAGGACTCATTTAAACGGTTTTATTTTAGGCAGGAGAGATGACTAAGTGGTAAAGTATTTGACATGTAAGTTTCAGATTTATAGGATGCATGCAAAGCAAGGGGTGGGAGCATATCTGTAGTACCAACATTTCTGTGGCAAGTCCCTGGGCATCTAGACTGGACTACACAGTGATAAATAAAAGACTTTTTCCCAATCCAGGTGAAAAGTAAAATCTAACAGAGTTTGCCACTGACCACCACAAGTCCTTCCTAACATATGTAATGTCCCCCACACAAACAGACACCACAAACATATGCTTCACCCAAACACAAACCCACATAGAAGTATACACATCATGCACACAGATTGCAAACATACACATCACACATCGCACACCCACATATGCATATACACACACACACAAAGAGAGAGAGAGAGAGAAAGAGAGAGAGAGAGAGACCACTCAGCAGCAACTTTTATGTCTCAGTCATTTTTGTTGGACTATGAAGATATGAATCAGTGGAGGCTGGAAAGATGGCTCAGCAGTTAAGAGCACTGGATGCTTGTCCAGAGGTCCTGAGTTCATTTCTTAGCAATCACATGGTGGCTTATAACCATCTATAATGTGATCTGATGTCCTCTGCTGGGATACAGATGTACATTCAGATATCACACACACACACACACACATACACACACACACACACACACACACACACACATATGTATATATATTTTTAAAACCATATGAATAAGTTGTCCATACTTAAAGAGTTTAAAGTCTACCAAATAGCTAGGCTTCTGTGTAGATATTCTTGCTAACATTGTTAAGAAACAAAAACATAGGAGCAAAAGGCAGGTGGTATATTTGTTGAAGAAGCTCACAATATTACCTTTCAGAAATAAACCTTATTGTGAGACTCTGCCTCAGGATCATGGAAGCCTTGTTCAGGCCTTGAGTTGGAATAACATTAGAAAATAACAATACATTATATCAGAGACAGCATGAATGAAGGTTTAAAGCAAAAGAGGAATTCTCTTGGGAATTGAAGAGGAACTGTATAAAGAGGGGCAGTTTAAAGAATGAGAAATCAGGTAAACAAAGGAAAACAGCTGTTGGAATTTTCACAGATCATAATTTACTCTAGGGTGATGCCCTCTGCCAAGATGTGACACTGCCAAAGCAGCCTCATTGGAAGGTCCCTTCATATTGGATTTTACATTTTAAAACTGTACAATAAATGAAACTTTTTTCTTAATTAAGTACCCAACCTCATATGTTGTATTATAGCAGCACAAAAGACACATTTAACAGTGTAAAGATGGACTCCAGGAAAAAAAAAAAAATGTTACCACTGCCTCCTGAATGAAGACAATCAAAAAACTTAAAGAGGCTGTACTGGCTAGGTTTTTTTTTTTTTTGTCAACATGGTACAAACAAGAGTCACAATGTACTCTTCAAGAAAGCAGCAGTTCTGAGATGGAGCTAAAAAAAGGTGACCTGTAGGTGTGAAGAGGGGTCCAACACGAGATTCACCTGCTGAGACATTTTATTGAAGTCATTTTGAAATAGCTTTTAACTGGGAGTTTTGCATTTCCAGTGAACATCCTGGCAGAAGTAAGCAGGCCAGAGAGCACAGTAACATAACTTAGAGGTCAATTCTTGGATAGCCATGATGATGGTGGTGGTAGTGAAAGTCAGATGATGGTATTAGTGATAGTGAGGATGAGGATGCTGAGACCAGCGAGAAGGTTGAGAATTCAGAACTTGGAAGGTGAGGGGAGGTTTCTTGAGCTGCATCTGATGACGTGATGGTTGTCCAAAGATCCATTTAAGAGGAATGGAAATGAATTGGATAACATGACTTCATCTGCATCTTTGCCCAGGTGCTTCCAGAATTAGATGGCCACTTCACCCACATCCCTGGAATGGCTCTTGCTTGTCCTGTAAGTTTCCTTTGACAACTTTTACTCTCTTACTCAAATCACATGGAAACCAGTAAGGCACACAGTGCTTTCTTCTACTTCTCTGTGTTTTTATCCTAGAAGGACTATGAGACTGGCCTCCTACCTGACACTAATTCTAAAGCTTGTTTTCTGTTCTCAGTGTCTCTTCATGCCTATATTCATCTACAAGTAGCAGTAGGCAGTAACAATGATCTAATCCTGAATGAATGAAAGCAGAACTATTTTCCAAAGATATTTTTATTTTCATAATAATTATGTTCTTGAAGGTATGTGCATTCAGCTTCAGGTCCCCTAACATGCCAGATCAGTGTTGTATGTTCTTGACTTGGAAATGCAGGCAGTTGTGTGGGGGCTGGAAACCAAATTAAGTTGTCTACAAAAGCAATAAGGACTCTGGGCCATTGGGCTGTCTTTCTATAAATATCATAAACTTTTTTAATGTTAATTTTATACTTAGGATAGCTTTGTGATGGAAATCTATTTATCTGTCAAAATCAATAAACCTATGTCTATTATATGCATACACAGTTATTCCACTTACAGCAACAACAACAAACACATTATCAGAATAATCTGCTTTGTAAAAGCCAGAAGTCTTAAATTAAGCCAAAAGTTGCAAATGACCTAGGATTTACCAATTTGTAATTTATTAAGTTATACTGCCACTACTTAGATCCATACAGTAAAAGATAGAGCCTTGTCTTTTACTGTTAGTGAAAAGCTGATTACCAGTGTGTGTGTGGGGGGGGGTGGAGTAAGTCTCCTGGAAAGAGGGACCCTCAATTGTGGAATTGCCTCCACCAGATTGGCCTGAGGACAAGACTCCAGGTCATTTTATTTGATTGATAATTTTTGTAAGCTAGCCCAGCGCACTGTGGGTAGTACCACCTGGGCAGCTGGACTTGGGACAGTAGAAGGAGCAAGCCTGTAAGCAGTGTTTCTCCTTAGTGCCTGCTTCAGTTTCTAACTACAGAGTTGCCTTCCCTCAATGACAAATGATTATCTCTAAGTAATAAACCTGTTTCCCCTTAAGTTGCTTTTGGTCAGGATGTTTATTACAGAAAAAAGTAAAGCAACATAGACATGGAGTCATATTATTGGAATAAATGTTGAACCCATGGGTAGATATGTCTCTATAATGACAACTCTTTTTGGATTTGTAGGTATGGCAAAGAAGCCTTTTTCAAGTCAGACTCAAGATGCAGCCTGTCCCTCAGGTACCATCACATACCTGAAGGAAAGCTAGAAGTGTGGGTCTAAATAGGAGCAGTACAACTTACTAATTTATAAAGTGGTAAATACTAATTTCTCCTTTGCAGGACCATCCATTGATCCATGATTCACCTAAGAGTTTCACCTTATAGAATATTCTCTCCTAGGAGCCATCAATTGCCAAACAGATACTTATGGTGTTGGGGGCTCATTATCCAGGAATTTGATAGAATATACACTGACTTAACAAATTCTGTGAACCCATGAGCATCAATCACCAGAAGATGTTGTCTCCCTCTGGTCCTGCCTGCTCTTTAGTTTTGTCATCTTTCTGCCCTGTTTCATGATGGACTTTGAGCCTTGGGATTGATGGGGTGTATTACAGATGTACCACCTGTAGTTGATAATTCCAATGACACTTCTTTGCACTTGGACCAGTTATATGTCTTCCTTTATATCTTTTGCTCTATTTAGAGATTTAAGCTGGAGAATTCAAAATAAATTGTATCATTCAATCATTTTTTTTCTGTGAAGACCTACCTTCTCTTCCATATCCTCTCTCTTTCTCTCTCTCTCTCTCTCTCTCTCTCTCTCTCTCTCTCTCTCACACACACACACATACACACACACATACACACACACACATGTCTAACTTAATTATCTTAATTATCCAGACACTACTACAAATGAAAAGCAATCAAAGGTAAAAGAAATAGTTTCATAATTTTAATGGAATATTTTTCAAGTAGAAAATTATGTTCAGTGACTTCCAAAAATAAGTTTTAGTGATAAACAACTTGAAAATAAATCAGAAAGCAGAGACTTGCCATGAAATACCAGTGACAGGAGGAAGTGAAGTTATGCATGTTATGACCAGTGGAGAGGGCTGTGAGTTGCCTTCAGAAGAAAGCAGATTCAGGTGGCCAACTTCTAGGAATATATTTAATATAAAAAGTAGAAAAGTAGGGCCAGCATGATACTTTCCAATAAGACTGATAATCTAAATTCAAGTCCCAGAACCCACATAGTAAAAAGGCATCAGTGGGAGGAGAGGCCCTTGGGCCTGAGGGTGTTAGGTGACCCAGTATAGGGGAATGCCAGGGAGGGAAGACAGAAGTAGGTGGGTGGGAGAATACCTTCATAAAGGCAGGGGGACGGGGATGGAATAGAAGGTTTCCAAAGGGGAGACTTGGACAGAAGAAAATATTTGAAATATAAATAAAGTACCAAAGAAAAAGAGAGAGAGAAAACAGACTCACTTGGACACTGACCTCCAAAGCACAGTGACACACAAGTGTATACTACTGCTTCTACAAACACACACACACACACACACACAAACACAAACACACACACAGTTTGGAAAGCATAGGGGTGGAGTGAGAGTTCAGTTGTTAAGTTCTTGCCTTGCAAGCATAACAAGTTAGATTTAGTCTGCTAGAATGCCTCCTAAAAAATTGCTGGGTCTGGTAACACATACTTATAATCCTATCACAGAGAAGGCAAAAAAAAAAAAAAAAAAAAAACAACGTGGATACCTCGGACTCAATGGTCAGTCAACCTAACCAATTTGTTGAGTTCCAGACCCAAAAGAGTGTGTACATCACAAATAAGGTAGATGGCACCTGAGTAGCAACACCCAAGGTTGTCTTTTGCTATCTTCACAAACACACATAGATGCATAGACACAGATAGACAGACAGACAGACATACACATATAACCTGCACATACAAAATGCATGTATAAATATATAAACATACATAAACAAAAATTTCACACACGCACACACCTTTCTTTTAGTTTAGATTTAGAAGCCAGAAGCTTTTGTTGTGGAATACGTATCTATCAGAAGAATCTTAGGCTCAATGGAGGAGGAAGAGGCTTTTAAACATAAGGAAGTAACACATGGACTCCACAGAGATTTAGAAATTCTACCTCTTTATCATCTCACTTGGCATGAACATGTACACACAGCAGTGGGTTTGTTCATAACCGCACAAATTTAAATGTCTCCACATGGTAATCTATGTGTCAATTGCTGTATTTCTGCCTGTGAGTGGGATGCCAAAATGCCACTTTGTGTTATTTATGAATTGTGTTCGGAGTGAAAAATCCTTGAACTGGGGAAAGAACTGTTAAGAGAAAAACAGTATAATTTCCCAAGAGTCATATGGCAAAAGCATTAGCAACAGAGTTATAACATGAGGTAAGTGGGCTATGCAGACATGCTGCCTGGCCCCAGCCCAGGTAAATGGCCATTGGCAGCCATATGACTCTTAGTTATGAATGGGGCTGATTTTTTCTGCCTTATCTCTATGGGTCTTTTTCTACTCCATTTGTTTGTTTGTTTTTGTATTGTATTTCTATTGGTAATTTTTTTTATTTACATTTCAAATAATATCACCCTTCACAGTTTCCCCTCAACAAACCCCCTATTCCCTTCCTTCTCCCCCAGGCCTCTATGAGGGTACTCCCCCACCCAACCACCCACTCCTACCTCAGTGTTCTAGCATGCCCCTACCCTGGGAGTCTCCACAAGACCAAGGGGCTTTAATCCCAGTGATGCCGATAAGGCCATCCTCTGTTAAATATCCAGCAGGATCCATGTGCCCCCATTATACTCTTTGAGGTAATGTCTGTCTTTGTTGCCGAGGTTTGTTTCCTGTATGCAACAAAATGATGAGTCCCGTTTACCTACACTGCCTGCTTTTTTTTTTTCATATTTTATTTACATTTCAAATGTTTCCCCCTTTTCAGATCTCCCCTTTGGAACCTCTCCATTCCCTCCGCCCTCCCCCTGCTACTATGGGGATATTCTCTAACCCACCCACTCACCCACCCACCCACTCTCATCTTCCCTCCTTGTCATTCTGCTATACTGGGGTATCTAGCACCCTCAGGCCCAAGGGCCTCTCTCCCCCCTGATGGATAACAAGACCCTCCTCTGCCACATTTGTGTCCAGCACCATGGATCCCTCCATGTGTATTCTTTAGTTGGTGGATCATTCTCCAGAAGTATTGGGGGGTCAGGCCAGTTGCCACTGTTGCTACCTCCCTGGGGCTGCAGACTCCCTCAGCTCCTTTAGTCCTTTCTCCAAGCCCTCCATCTGTGACCTCACACTCAGCCCTTCTGTTGCTGTGAAGTGACTCCTGGGTATTTCAAACTTTTAGGCTAATAACCACTTAACAGTGAGTACATACCATGTTTTTTTTATTGAGGAGGTGAGTCCATTGACGTTGAGAGATACTAAGGACAGAACCAATGATTGTTGCTTCTACTTATTCTTGTAGTTAGAGTTGAAATTATGCTTGTGCAGTTCTTTTCTTTTGGGTTTGTTGGAAGATTAGTTTCTTGCTTTTTCTAGGGTGTAATTTTCCTCCTTGTGTTGGAGTTTTCATGTATTATTCTCTATAAGGCTGGTTGTGGGTAAATATTGTTTTAAATTGGTTTTGTTATAGAATATCTTGGTTTCTCCATATATAGTAACTGAGAATTTTGCTGTGCATGGTACCTGGGGCTGGCATTTTTTGTTCTCATAGGATCTGTGTGATATCTGCACAAGATCTTATGGATTTTAGAGTCTCTATTGAGAAGTTTGGTATAATTCTGATGGGTCTCCCTCTATATGTTACTTGACCTTTCTCCCTTTCTGCTTTCAATATTCTTTCTTTGTTCTGTGCATTTGGTGTTTTAATTATTATGTGAAAGGAAGATTTTCTTTCTGGTCCCATCTGTTTGGTGTTCTGTAGGCTTTTTTATGTTTATGGACATCTCTCTCTTTAGGATAGGGAACTTTACTTCTGTTATTTTGTTGACGATGTTTGCTGGCCTTTTGAGTTGGGAATTTTCACTCTCTTATATACTTATTATTCTTAAGTTCAATGTTTTACTTGTGTCCTGGATTTCTTGAATGTTTTGAGTTAGAAACTCTTTGCTTTTTGTATTTTTTTTAACTGTTGTGTTAATGTCTTCTATGGTATCTTCTACTCCTGATATTCTCTCTTCTATCACTTGTATTGTGTTAGTGATGCTTGCATCTATGACTCATGATCTCTTTTTTAGGTTTTATATCTCCAGAGTTGTCTCCCTTTGTGATTTCTTTATTGTTTGTATTTCCATTTTTAGATTCCAGATGGTTTTGCTCAATTCAGTCTCCTGTTTGATTGTGTGCTCCTGTATTTCTTTAAGAGATTTATATATTTCCTCTTTAATTGTTTATACTCGTCTACCTGTGTTCTCCTGTATTTATTTAAAGGAGTTATTTATGTCCTCTGAAAGTCCTCTAACACCATCATAAGATGTGATTTTAAATCAGTATCTTGCTTTTTGATTGTGTTGTGGTATTCAGTGTTTGCTCTGGTGGGAGAACATGGTTCCGACGATGTCAAATGGCCTTGGTTTCTGTTGCTTATGTTCTTACACTTGCCTTTTGCCATCTGGCTATCTCTTGTGTTAGCTGGACGTGCTGTCTCTGACTGTAGCTTTTCCCATCTCTGAGCCTGTGAGCCTGTGATCTTAGTTGTGTCACCACTCTGGGAGACCAGCTCTCTCTGGGTGGGATTTGAGTCTGGAGAGCTGTGGCACAGGGTCAGCTCCAGGTGAAGATAGAAAACTCAGTAGTTATTTTAGTTACTTTTTCTAGTAAGTAACAATCTGGAATCTGATCTTATTATTTCCATTTCTTCTACTAAATAACATATCTTTCAGTAGAAAATTCACACTCAGATTAAAACTCTAAAGGCAATGGGTCCTAAAGTGAGTCCCTATGCAGGCAGCACCATGCTGTAATACCATGATAGAAACTCAGGTTCTGGAGACTCCCTCCAACCCTATTGTGGCAAAACTCCTATCAGGTCCTCTAGGGGAAGTTCATACATCGTCTATGACCCTCAACTTTAAGAAATCAAGAGAGATAGACAGCCTTCTATCCAAGTCCACCTAAGAGCCACAGTAGATTTACTTCACCTGGACAATATCATACTAAAATGGTACTAGGTTTTCAGCTCCAAATATTTTAACTTCTGACTGGATTAAATAGTAATGTCTCAATGCTGTTAAATATGCAATGCATTCAGTTTAATGGCAGGGTCTTGTTAATATGACAACCAATATCTTCACTCTTTAAGTATAGAGTGTAGAGGATGTGAGGCAATTTTATTTTATATTCTTTAGAACTAAAAAAAATATAATGTACCTATTTGGCACAATAGAATGTTTTCTATATACCTGGTTAAAATTTCTTATTCCCTTTACATATCTTATTGTCTGGGTGCTTCAGGAAGATACAACCTCCCAAGAATGTAGCACAGCCCCTCCTCCAAATTCCTGATCCTGTTTTTTCAAGATGGAAATCCTTATCTAATATGTATCATGGGGCTTAAGATTCCTTTCCCCTCCCAACATATGGGCTCACTAACACAGACTGTAACTTTTAAGACTAAGACAGACAAAAGTGCCTGGGCAAGAAGGCACCCGCTCCCTGCTGAGGAAGACAGGGCCTAGTGCTTTCTGCTTGGGTGGGAATCTTTGATGATTTTGAAGTCAATCTAATCCACTCACACTGGAAACTAACCATAATGATTTATTTCTTGTGGTTAACAATTCCTCCCCACATTTTCTCTGAACAAAGGAAATGTAAAATACTAAAGTGCCATTGAATTAAGCCAAATCCAACCAGTCTGCCCCTTTGCATCAACAGTTCATTCAGTAAGAGAATCAACAAGGTCATTTTCATTTCTCAAATTTGACAGCACATCGCATAGTCTAACACAATTGTAAAAATCAGAATAATGATCCATGATGATCCACAGAACTCAGGGAAATACTAGATGGATATGGCAGCCTACCTGTAATCCTAGCCACACTAGAGGTGGACTTAGAGGATCCCTCAAGCAAGTTGCTAGTCAGTCTAACACAATTTTCATGCTCTGAGTTCAGTGTAAAGGGGAAAGTAACTGGGAAAGACACTGGACATCAGCCTCTGGCCTCCACATATATACATGATGAGGTGATTATATGTAGGCACAAAAGCATATACACCTAACACATGCGTATTTCAAAATATTATGATTTGAAACAGAGCTACTATGAATTTGAAGCTGTGCTCAATAGTGACCTGTCTATGAACTTGTCCAGAAAGAGACCACTGACCATTTATTCCAGATCATTCTATAATGAAGAAAATTCCCTGGCACTAAACGAAACATATGGCTCCGCTGTAATAATGTGGCACTCTGTAGATATAACCTAAATCCAGAAGCCACTTAATAGAAAACATGGTTCCATCTGTCTTTAAAAACAAAAACAAAAACAAAAACAAAAACCATAATTACTAGCAATCATGTTAATTTACCATTTTCTCAACTGTTTAGCAGCTGGTATAGGGCAGAGGACAGAAGGGCAGGAAGAGACATAGTTAATTAATAAAAACCATTCTCCTGCTTTGGTTTCAAATGTTATCACTGCTTAAAATGTCAAAACTATGCCCATATTCTGCTGTGTAGCTTGTAACAAGTCTAACTGAATACAGCCCCAAAGTTCACCCATGGAGCACTTAGAATAGACAAGGAAACCTAACTACCTTCCTCTGAATGACTTTGAAGGCTTGACAAGGGGAGAAACACTAGTGGGGACTATTCAATTCTTGGGGAACAATATATTATAAGTATTTTCATCTTAACTTTCAGTTGAGCTTTTCAAGTGAACCAGAAAATCAATCCAGCAAGACACTGTACAAAGAACATCTGTTTTTGGAGATACTGGGAAGCCAATGAAGATGTGTATAGTATAGGACTGATATATTTTTAAGGAATAAGGTTCTCAGTGGGTACATTTGTAGGTACACTGCAGGTACATCTTCAGGGCAAAATTAAATGTACTGAAATGTAACTGACTCAGGCTATATGGATTTCTCTGGTATGGGTGTTTGAATGTAATGATCACATCACTTTTGATACCCACACACAGGTGGTACTGGGACAGCACTTCAGCAATTCCTCACGTGGTTCTGACAAAAGTTGGTCTGTTTCCCAAGCAAACCACTTCCATTTTGCACTCAACAGTGAAGCAGACTTCTACCCAGACAGTGTTCAACAGCCATATTGTAAGGGAGTGTTTTCCTAGAAGTTTACAAGATAAATATGAAGGTATGTTGGGGACAGGTTCTGTGGGAAATGCTTACTGTGCAAATATGAGGAATTCAGTTGGATCACATGAGGGCCCATGTTATAAAATCCAGGCAGAGTTGCACAAATTTGTAATGCTAGGACTCAGGAGGCAGAGACAGTTAAGTCTGTATGGATCTCTGTCGAGCCAACATAGACACATCAGTGAGTCAGAGAGAGAGAGAGAGAGAGACAGAGAGAGAGAGAGAGAGAGACAGAGAGAGAGAGAGAGACAGAGAGAGAGAGAGATACTATCGTAAAAATAGCAAGTGAAGACTGACTGAGGAAGACAAAAATGACATCAACCTCTGGCCTATATACATACATAAGCGTGTGTACATATGCACCTATACACAACACACACACACACACACACACACATACACAGAGTTTGTCAGAAATGACTGAATATACCACCTAGGATGAGAAGTATGCTAGAGGTTAATTTAACCTTGATGGTAGAGGATGATGAATGGCTATCATTAAAATCCCCAGGCAGTCTAAGAATTCTTCCTCTGCAGAGAATAGTGGACACCCTTTGCCCAAGTACCTAAATCCTAGTATTCATCTAGATGTGAGGCTTCTGCTGCATCTAGAGTTGAATTCTGACACCCTACTATCCTGTATTAGAATGCTCAAATGCAGCCTCTACCATTATCCTCGTAGGTAGCTTTTTCATCTGCTCAGATCTCCCCTCAGCAAATGACACTGGAAGATGCTGTTCCCTTCTGGTTCTCTTTAAATATATACCCCAAGGGGAAGCATGTTCACCTAAGTGGGGTCAAATGCATTCACTAGTCTTAAGCCTGGAAGCTCTGAGATAACATGCTAGGGGCCATTCTCTATCCTCCAGCAGCCTTCCAGAGATGTCTTGTAATCTGGTCTATCTATGCTAAGAATACAATTACCTAGAATTTACTATGTTCACTCTACTGTCTTAGGTATTCCTCATCCACTAAATCAGATCTTGTTTCCTACCCAGAACTCATTTTGTACCTTACTTACAGTTGCACAGTGGAGGCCAGTCTTCCTCTACTGCAATGATCCCTTTACTGGTAGTTCTGAATAAAGCCCTCCCACTCAACTTCTTGCTTTCTCTACTTTTGTCTTTCTTTCTCTTTGTGTATGTGTATATGTGTGTGTCTGTGTATACAGATATGTATGCTGATATCTATTATGTATCTGGAGGCCAGAAATATACTCAAGTGTCATCCCATAGGTTGGAATTACATTCTATTATTATTATTATTATTATTATTATTATTAAAAATAATTTTTCATACAATATTTCTGAGCATGATTTTCTCTCCCTCTTCACCTCTCAGGTTATCCCTTCTCTTCCAACTCTATAACTTCTTTCTCACTCTGAATAAAACGAATAGGCAAGGTAAAAAATATCAAAGAATAAAACAAATTGAAAAAAACCTAGCAAACAAAAAGGGAAAAGAAACTAAGAATGAACATGCATAGAGAGAAGAAAAAAGAAAAAGAAGAAAGTCCACAAAACTCACAAAAACAGAATCAATAATATAATATAAAAACACCAGTAAGATTTTTTTAAAACTAATATTAGATGAAAAACCTTCAAAATTCATGAGTTCATTTTCTGTTGGCCATCCTACTGCTGGGCTTGGGGCCCACCAAAACATGGTTTGTATATTCAGTAAGACTCCATTGGAGAAGCTGCTTTTCACTTTGTATATGGTTGTCAGTTGGAGATAGCTTCTTGATTAAGAGTAGGAACCCCTGTCTACTTCCTCATCTCAAAGGTAGAACCATGGCTGGTTCAGACCAGTATAGGTCTTCTTCAAGCTGCTACACTCTCTATCAGTTTATATGTGTTAGTCATGTTGTGTCTGGAAGACACGGTTTCCATCCCCTCTGGCTCTTACAATATTTCTACTACCTCATTCACATAGTTCCCTGAGTCCTGAGAGGTTCCCTGAAGTGATTTCATTTAGGTCATCCATTTAGTCTCTCTCTGCACATTGCCCAATTGTGGGTCTCCAAATTAGTTCTCATCTACTGTAGGAGATAACTTCTGCGATGATGACTGAGTGAGACTCTGATCTATAGCTAGAGCAGAATTTCATTAGGAGTCATTTTATTGCTTCCTTTGCAGAAGAATAATGTTTGATTTTCCTAAGGGTCTATTGGCTTATCTATTCTAGGGATTTTGACTAGCTGAAAAGTGTTAGACATGGGTTTCATCTCATGAAGTGGGCCTTGAATCCAATCAGGCAGAAGTTGATTGCTCCCATATTTGTACCATTATTATACTGACTAACCTGGAACTCACCAGGTAGATAAAACTGAATATTTAGCCCAGTCCCAGGCATAAACCCTGGCTCTCCCTCAGCATCAGTGGGATGGCAAGCCTAAGTCACCTCACCAAACATTTTTGATGATTTCTGAAGTATTAACTCAAGTCCTCATATTTTCAAGGTAGGCGTTTTATAAATAGCCATCTCTCCAGCCCTATTGGTATTTTAACAAATGCAAATGACTCTTTTAGTTAAAACCATCTTCCATCTTTTCCTTTACATTTTGTCCAACTAGAGAAAAGTAGAAGGAGAAAAACTAATTGTTTCATGGGATAAATACTTAATGGGATAGCAGATTAGCTAAGAATGGTTTTCCCTCAATTGCAGTAAGCTTTCCTCTCTGTAAAAATGAAATATTTGCCAAGCCCTAGCCAATCAATAGCATCTCTCTGGAAACAGACCAATCAAAATGTTGATGAGAAGAATTTGGAGACTTACAAGATGAAACTTAGGCCTGGAGATATTGCTTAGTGTTTAACAGCACTGGATGCTCTTCCAGATAACCTCATGACAATCTATTGACTCCAGTTCCATAGGATCTTATTCATATTACCAGACACTTCAGGCAATGCATGACCCTGGTGTATAGCCAAGTTCCCCATACCTTTAAAATTAACTATTTTCTAAAAAAAAAAGAAAAAAGAAAAAAAAAAGAAAAGAAAAGAAAAAGAAAAAAAAAGAGATAAAAAGATGTGTTTTGCCTTGCATTGAGTATGTACATGGGATAGAGGTCCAAGAAAATCAGTGTCTATCTATGCCACCTCCCAAAGCAATCTCTGTTTTGTTAAGAGTGTTTATCTTTCCAGACCAAGTATTCTTTTCTTTGAAACCTTTCTCCGCCCTATGGAGTGGATTACAGATAAGCCTGGTCCACACAGTGAGTTCCAGTGCAACCAGTATACAGAGAGAGACGTTGTTTCAAAAATAAATAAGTAAATAAATAAATAAGGTAAGAGATGACTGGAGTGTAATAGTAAAAGCCAAACACTTTATTTCTTCTAAAAGTTCTGTGATATCTGTTCCACTTTGACACCCAAATATTCTGAATTTAAGTTCCTAGCTGCTTTTATGACTTCCTTCTCTGAGATTTGTGACTTGTGGTCCATATTCACAGAAGAAGATGCCAAAGTATGGGTTACTGAGTGTTCTGTTTTTAAGATAGTAGTAGTAGTAGTAGTAGTAGTAGTAGTAGTAGTAGTAGTAGTAGTAATTACATTTCATTATTATTATTATTATTATTATTATTATTAATATTCAAGCTATTATCTGAGGTTATTTGTGTAACATTTCTGTTATGTGAATTTTTTTTATTCCCATGTGTGGGATATGGGACTGCTTCATATTGTCCATAGCAGCTAACTCTGAGAGAAGTACAGTACCACCTGCTAATGTTGCTGGTTGGATACTGATGGTTGCTATTTGTTAAGTAGAACAAATTGTACTTGTGCTAAAGAACTTGACATCACCAATTGATATATGCTTTCTAACAATATTGATGCCTCCTTTTCTCTCTATCCTTTCTCTCCAATCAGGAGCTGGAGGGTTAGAAAGAATAAGGGTAGAACAGGATAACAGGAAAAAAGAACCCAATAAATTAACTGAAAGTATAGTTACAATTGTCATCATCATCATCATCATCATCATCATCATCATGATCTCGTTGTGTGTATGTCTACATGTGCTTGTGAATTTAGTAGACCTCATAGACCATTAAAAAAGCATCAAAATGGTCTGTGGCAGGAGAGCTCTTCCTGGGCCACCAGGGCACCATAGTCAAAGCTAGCATCCCAGGACTGTGAGAGGAGGTAAGAGGAGCAACATTGCTCTGTGGGAGCACACAGGGACAGATAAACAGCTAGGAAGAAGCAATCTTCTAGTTTCCATCTGGTACAGGCCACCGAGTCTCCATAGCACAATAGTGCCAGGAACAAGACAGCCTCCCAGGAGTGTGGTCAAACCTGTCTGCTCAGAAGGCCCACCTGGAATACCCAGGACACAGGGATTGAAGAGTGGGCTTCTGGTATCTTTCAGTGGCCTGGGAGTGGATCCTGTGACACAGGGTTCCATACTCAAATAGTGCCAGGAGAGAGCTGGTATCTCAGGAGTGCTGACACACCTTCAAGCACAGGCAAGACAGTCACTTCTTTTCAAAATCACTGGACCAAGAGGGACCAGTCCAGGGCCATTAGGACATCGAAAACAAGGGGCAGCTGGGGATTAGACCCTTCTGGTTTCTGTCTGCACCCCAAACCTGACTCTGTACCACAGCTCGTCAAACCCAAATTCTTCTCAGAGAGAACTGGTCTTCAAGGAGTCTTGACATGTAGGCTTGTAGGAAAGACAAGCCATAGTCAGAGTAAGACCAGCCAACACCAGAGATTACCAGATGGTGAAGGCAATGGCAAGAACATCAGGAACAGAAACCAAGGCTACTTGGCATCATCAGAACCCAGATCTCCCACAACAGAAAACCCTGGATACCCCAACACACCAAAAGAGCAAGACTCAGACTTAAAATAACATCTCATTATGATGATAGAAGATTTTAAAAAGGAAATAAACCATTCTTTTAAAGAAATACAAGAGAACACAGGTAAATAAATAGAAGCCGCTAAAAAGGAAACACAAAACTTCCTTAAAGAATTACAGGAAAACACAATCAAACAAACAAAGGAAATGAACAAAACAGGATCTAAAAATAGAAATAGAAACAATAAAGAAATCACAAAGAGAGACAACCCTGGAGATAGGAAACCTAGGAAAGAAATCAGGAGTCATAGATGCAAGCATCACCAACAGAGTACAAGAGATGGAAGAGAGAATCTCAGAGGCAGAAGATCCCACAGAAAACATTGACACAACAGTCAAAGAAAATCTAAAATGCACAAAGCTCCTAACCCAAAACATCCAGGATATCCAGGATACAATGAGAAGACAGAACCTGAGGATAATAGGTATAGAAGAGAGTGAAAATTCCCAACTTAAAGGAACAGTAAATATCTTCAATAAAATTATAGAAGAAATCTTCCCTAACTTAACGAAAAAGATGAATATAAACATACAAGAAGCCTACAGAACTCCAAATAGACTGGACCAGAAAAGAAATGCCTCCCATCATATTATAGTCAAAACACCAAATAAACAAAATAAGTAAAGAATATTAAAAGCAGTAAGGGAAAAAGGGCAAGTAACATATAAAGGCACACCTATCAGAATTACAGCAGAATTCTCATCAGAGACTATGAAAGCTGGATCCTAGGCATATCTCATATAGACTCTAAGAGAACACAAATGCCAGCCCTGGCTGCTATACCAAGCAAAACTCTCAATAATCATAGATGGTAAAACCAAAATATTCTATGACAAATCCAAATTTTCACAGTATGTATCCACAAACACAGCCCTACATAGAATGACAGATGGAAAATGCCAACTCAAGGAAAGAAACTATTCCCAAGAAAAAGCAAAAAATGAACTTTCAATAAACTCAAAAGAAGATAGACACACACACACACACACACACACACACACACACAAAACAACATCAAAAATAACAGGAAGCAAAAATTACTATTCCTTAATATCTCTTAACATCAATGGACTCAATTCCCCAATTTAAAACAAACAAACAAAAAAACAAAAAAAGACGTAGACTGACAGACTGGATCCATAAACAGGACCCAGCATTTTGCTGCGTATAGGAAATGCACCTCCATGTTAAAGACAAACACTACCTCAGAGTAAAGGACTGGAAAACAATTTTCCAGGCAAATGGTCCCAAGAAACAGGCAGGAGTAGCCATTCTAATATTGGATAAAATCGACTTTCAACCAAAAGTCATCATAAAAGATAAGGAAGGACACTTCATATTCATCAAAGGAAAAATCTACAAAGAATAACTCTCAATTCTGATCATCTATACCCCAAATGTAAGGGCACTCACATTCATAAAAGAAATTCTACTAAAGCTCAAAGCACATATTGTACCTCACACAATAATAGTGGGAGACTTCAACAACCCTCTATCATTAATGGACAGATCTTGTAAACACAAACTAAACAGAGACACAGTGAAACTAACAGATTTTATGAACCAAATTAATTTAACAGATATCTATAGAATATTTCATCCTGCATCAAAAGAATATACCTTCTTCTCAATAACTCATGGTACCTTCTCTAAAATTGACCATATAATTGGTCACAAAACAAACCTTAACAGATATAAGAAGATTGAAATAATCCCATGCATCCTATCAGATCACTATGGAATAAGGCTGGTCTTCAATGGCAATAACAACAACAGAAAGTCCACATACACATGGAAGCTGAACAGCACTCTACTCAATGATAACTTGGTCAAGGAAGAAATAAAGAAACTAAACATTCCTAGAATTTTTGGAAATTGAAACTATAACATACCCAACCTTATGGGACACAATGAAAGTAGTGTTAAGAGGAAAACTCATAGCTCTGAATGCCTCCAAAAGGAAACTGGAAAGAGCATACACAAGCAGATTAACAGCACTCCTGAAAGCTCTAGAACAAGAAGAAACTAATACACCCAAGAGGAGTAGAAGACAGGAAATCATCAAATTAAGGGCTGAAATCAACCAAGTGGAAACTGAAAGAAATGTACAAAGAATCAACATAACCAGGAACTGGTTCTTTGAGAAAATCAACAACATAGATAAACCCTTAGTCAGACTAACCAGAGGGCACAGAGACAGTATCCAAATTAACAAAATTAGAAATGAAAAGGGAGATATAATAACAGATTCTGAGGAAATTAAAAAATTCATCAGATCCTACTACAAAAGCATATATTCAACAAAATTGAAAAACCTGGATAAAATGGACAAGTTTCTAGACAGATACCAAATACCAAAGTTAAGTCAAAATTGCATCTTAGTGTTTCATTTTGAAATATATGATTCATACAACTAAATTTTTAGTTCTATAAAAATATTTGTATGGATTGTACAAGATGCATAGATCAGTGAAGATGAATTTTTGCTCCATGTTTGAGCAGGTAAAAGATAAGTGTCTTTTTCATGAATTCATTTGATCAATAACCAATTGTAACAAATCTTCATTCATGACATGTGAAGGACGGAATGATGAATTTTAAGGATTCTATAACCAATAAGATTAATTAAGGGTAATTTCATCTGTAGTTTTGGCTAGAGACATTTTTATGTCTAAATTAGGTTCACGGCTGTTCCCATGTGGGGGAATCAGCAATTTGTGTTATCTGACCTGTTTTGTCTTAAATTTTTATTTCTTGACTGTAGTCAAGCTCTTCAGGAAGTCTTCCTTTGTGATATTTGAACTATTTTACTTTGGAAGTGGTCCAAAGCCATTTCTCCTTTCCTTTTAACATAAATATAGAGCCTTGCTCCCAAAATAGTATGTCTTTTGTCTGGCAACCCAAAATTGATTGGCTCAATTTTGTAACTTGTTTTTACTCTTAGCGTGCAGTACTTTAATCTCTCCTCCAGAGAATTAGTAATATTAATAGCACCAAACTTATAACCAACTTTATTTTGATGAATTAAACTATTCAATGCAATTAAAACAATTTTAAACTATTTTTAATATCTGTTTCTCTCTAATTCCATGACTCTGTTTCTTACATTTGAGATTAAGGCCTAAAATTTATTTTTTTTCCCCATGCATGTTTTAAAATATTTAAAGCAATTAATATTACTTTTGTCTCTATGCTTAAAACAATGACATTTTTCTTTCTACACAAATTAATATCTATTATTATTTGTTGAGATTTCTCCTCATCTTCATGTCTTTGTTTCTTACATTTGAGATCAAAGGTTTGATATCCCTTAAAGGGCACATAGGACTCCAGTAAGTTATATGTTCTCTTGACCACAAAGAACATAGCAATACCAGAAAATGTTTTGTTGCTTTCACCAGTACCCACAGCAAGACACTGACACATCTCTAGAGTTCCAACAGCTAGCACAAGTAATAGAGGAAACTTTCACAGTCTCTAAGAATAACCTACAAAAAAGAACTACATCCCTTAACAGTAAAAATACAAAGTAACTTTTTGAGCTGACAACATGTCCATAAACTCCCAACTGGAACTACAGTTAAAAGTAGAAACAATTGGTAATATCACCAAACAAATTTCTTATGGCCTAAAGTTAATATTCTTATCCGGACTGTGTTAAGCCAAAGGGATCGATGTTCCTAAATACCCACATAAAGAGTCACTCAGCAACCTTCACACATCTAGTTTGCGGTTCAATGTCAAATACCTGGTAATTCAAAATAAATTTCATTAGTTCAAGATAAAGCCCTGTTTTACATAAAGTACTCACAATGACACATGAGAGCCCTACTAGAAGTGTAAACCAAGGAGGATTTATCTTCCTCTGTAAAAGGAACATGAAAGGTTAACTCTTGAAATATAAATCTGTGGAGCCATTATCTAATGCATAATGCTCTTCATTTTGAAATTCTCCAGATGGGTGGCTCATTTGTATGTTTGATTTTTATTTGTTTTAATCAAACTTATGATAACCCTTACTATGTTCCATTATTTGATATAAAAATCTTTCCAAGTCATTTCATTCTTCTGTCTGAATTAATTTTCCTGGCTCTGTGTGAATAAAAGTTTCTGAATGTTGAGATAGATTATGCATAAATTGTTTGCAGTATAAGAATGGAACCCTGAGTTTGAATCCTGAACACCCCCCCAAAACAAACAAACAAACAAACAAACAAAAAACACAGTTGTGGTTGTATTCCTTAAATGCCAGCACACTCAGTGACATGAGGATTATGATGTTTGATGGCCAGCTATTCTAATCAAATTGATGAACTGAAGGCTATGTGAGTGACTAGGTTCAAAAAAATACAGTGAAGAACAATTGAAGAAGATGCTTGATTACCTATTTGCACCTGCATACACAGGGGTAGTCACATGATGTTGGGCACATGTGCTTACAGCCATGAATAAAAACACAATCTCTACAGATATATCTAAGTATATAATTATACAAGGTTCTAAATGTTTCCTCTATTGTTGCTGGAGAAAACCTTCAGCATAGCTGAACCTCAGCCTGCACTTTGAAACACATCCCTTAACCCTTCATTCAAATTTCAAGCACTAGGTGACTCCGAGGGAATTACTAGGCAATTTGTGCACACTAGTGGTCATATCTAAGGCTGTTTCTTATTGTGATTTCCTTCTGCCTTATAAGGAGTTCCAGGTGAATAAATAAATAAATAGAATGTTCTGCCTCCCCCAAGACACAGTATGCTGTTATGTGCCTGCTCTTGTCAGTACTTGAGCAAGTTATTCACACCAGGCCTGCTGTTCTTCATCCGTTTTCATGACAGTTTTTCATTATTTACATTGCTTTAAAAAAGACACTTCTTATTCTACTACTTTAATTTTTATGTATACACACGCACAGGTGTACACAAATGTATATCTACACAAGGGTGTGGAAGACAAAGCTGTTGCACAGATGTTACCTTTCAAGAGCGGTGCAAATTGCTCATTGCAACAGTGTCTCATTGGTCTGATGTTCAAAGAATGCTCAATCTGATGGCCAGGGTGTTTCAGATGTACAACTATCTTTGCATCTGTAATGCTCACTTTGCATTTCCCGTACCACCCATTATTTCTGCACATGTGCTCTGGGAGATAATGCAAGTCTTTATACTTGCATACAAGACAAAAATGTACCAATCAAGCCAAATACCAAAACACCCCAGTAAGTTTTTTACGTTACTGTCTCCTTTATTGTGTTACTTGGGATTCTTCCAGAACTCAACAGATAATGCTTCACATGGTTATGCAGCAGAAATGCTGGCTGTATCTCAAGGATCAGACACCCAAACACAACGGTCTAACACTGGACAAAACTGGCAGGGTGGCATTCACCAGCAGCTGAAATAGGAGGAAACTGGAAGATTGGAGTTTCTTGTGCTTATAATGATTTCTAAATCATATCTCAAAACTCTAACTTTTTATTTTTAAATTATTTATATATTTAATTCTAAGAATTAGATATTTAATGCTTAAACTCTTGCAAATTATTAGAGAAAGAAAAGGGTAACACACAAGACAAATGAATAGGTAAATTTTAATTACAGAGAAGATAAGAGGTTTTAATAAAGCAAGAAACTTAGTTTGATGCATAGCACCATGCAATTACACAGTGTGTATGTGGGTGTGTGTGTGTGTGGGGGTAACATGCAAATGATAACAGGAAAATTTTAATACTCTATGGAAAGTTGTATACACATTAATAGTAACAGCATTAAGAGCAGATTCAATCAGAAGCTGTAGGACAATTTTATTCATGTTTAAAGGAAAGCCCAATAGGTCAGACAAGCTGTATTCTCAGCAGCTGCCTAGAGGAGAAACCTGGGGGCTGGGAGGAAGGTAGCCATGCTACTTAAGATGGTATAGAGATAGAACACATGGCAACAAGCATCCCTAGGGTTTGGAAGGGGCTTCAGAGAAAGAGTACAAAACTTAAAATGTTAGGGAAAGCAACTTAGAACAGACAGAAAAAAGAAAGTGAAAATGTGAAAATGTCTGGACATGCACATGTCTGGATGAATTCTTAGGGGAGAAGACAATGACTTGTCTCTACCTAGAGGGAAAGGCCATTTCTGACTATAAAATTTTCTGCACTTACCCTACAACAATTTATGAAGCGGGTTGAATGTGGGGCATAGATACAGTCCATCTCACCATGAAGATCTAGAGAGCCATACACAAAACTGTTCAGAAAACAGATTAATATCTAGAATTATGTTTAAGCCATTAGGCAGGAGTAAAATCATAACATTTAGAAAGTTAGGGAGATGTATCTATCAGTATGACACTTACATGGGGATGAGTTCAAATTTCTAGCATCTACATAATAAGCCAGTCACAGCAGCACATGCATGTAATCCATGTGCTTTGAAGGCAGAGACAGGAGGATACATGGGCTTATTGGCTCAGTAGGTGAGATCCAGATTCAGGGAGAGACCATGTCTTAAAAGAGAAATAATATAGCTGGGCAGTGGTGGTCCACACCTTTAATCCCAGCACTGAGGAGGCAGAGGCAGGTAGATTTCTGAGTTCAAGGCCAGACTGGTCTACAGAGTGAGTTCCAGGACAGCCAGGGCTACACAGAGAAACCCTGTCTCTAGAAACCAAAAAATAAAAAGAGAGAGAGAGAAATAATATTTAGGTATACAATTATGAAGGAAGATTCCCAAAATTGACCTCTGGTTTATATCTGCATATACACATGCATGTGTACACCCCCATCCCCAGAATAAACATGGATACATGCAAAAGTAAATAAATAAAGGGCAAATTTTACCTTCAGGACAAGTCATTAAACTCTCAGTTTCTCCTGAACCATGCCTACCTGGTCGCTGCCAGGCTTCTGCTTTCATAACAGACTGAATTTGTAAGCCAGCCCCAACTAAATCTTGTTTTTGTGAGTTGCCTTGGTCAAGGTGTCTTTCACAGCAATAAAAACCTTAACTAGGACAGTGTAAAATGTTGACAAGATGGAGATATGGCACTGGTTCTGTTGCACCTTAGTTGATGTTATTGTTTGAAAAACATATTTTGTTTTTAAATGTGTGTGTGTGTGTGTGTGTGTGTGTTTGTGTGGAGAGAGAGAGAGAGAGAGAGAGAGAGAGAGAGAGAGAGAGAGAGTTTGTGCACCCAACACAGGTACTTGTGAAGGCCAGAAGAGCATATGATATACCCTGGAGCTGGAGCCTGAGGGGTTTGTGAGCCATCTCTCCAGCCCACACTTCTGGTTTTATGCTTGTTTGTATGTTTTGTTTTGTTTTGTTTTGTTTTGCTTTTACCAACCTTATACTGAGTCCTTAACCATGCACTTTGTGAACTGTCTGTGTGATGTCCTTAGCATCCAGTTCTATTTCTGGTAGATGGCAGAGGCCTTGTCTCCCAAGGCAGCACAGCTTTTACAGCTGCTTCATCCTCATAACTTGAGACAAAAGAATTTCCTCAATCAGCTTCCAAGAATGTGTTGTCTTGCAGCTCTACAGGAGACCTAAATGAGAGCTCTCCAGTGCAATTTTTCCCTTTGGTTTTAAGAACAATTTTGAAATCTCTTTAGCAAGCCAGCATGGGGCTAAGGATACATACTGTCTCAGTAATGGAAAAGCAGAGGGGCTAAAGCCACATGACTTCCATTCTTCCTGTCAAGGAATTACTTTGAGTGAGGCTCACACTAGTTAAATCCCCATTTCTACTCAGGAATCTTCCTGATACATTTTGCCAAGGGAATTCGTTTGTCAAGCAAATTAAAAATAATTGCTAAAAATACAATGTTGAGCCTATATATTCCTGGAAGTCTAAGTAATCCCAGCCATTCCTCATCCACCGATCTTAAGGGTACTAATCTTCTCTACAACTCCAGGACCAAGCAAAGTTCCTGGAACACATCTGATTGCTAAAATTCTATATTGAATCAAACAATCAGTCAGTGAATAACATAGTTGACATTTTTGTCCATGGAGTAGGTGCATATCCCCCCCCTTGTGTGTGTGTGTGTGTGTGTGTGTGTGTGTCTGTGTGTGTGTGGTGTTTGCACATCTTTGAGTGCCATGTGAGAGCACACATGCACAAGTAAGAAGGAGAGAAGACAATTTCTGGTGTTATTTCTCAACAGTCATGCACATCTTGTTTTTTGAGACAAGTTCTCTCATTGCCTTAGAGCATAACATGTTTGCTGGACTAACAGACCAGTGAGTGCTAATTTTTAACATAGGTTCTCAATATCAAACTCAAGTTCTCATGCTTTAATGTCAAACACTTCACAAACTGAGCTCTTGCCCCACCAAACCACTGACTTACTTAAAAATATTTCTATCAAAGTATTGAATGTGCTAGATAAATGTGTAAGAGACAATGAGGAAAAAATATTCTTCACATATGAGAAGTAGGGCTGTGAACATTCTTTCATAAATGTATATATTCATATGCATATTTGCTTGTGGGTGTATATATACACAAGTACGTATGTATGTTTGCATGCATGCATTCCTAAAAACCATGATGATTTCTAAATATGTTTCTCCCATACATAGACTTGTCTCTGTGATTCTGATACCTATTAGATTATCTTAATATCTAAGTTACTGTGAGTGAAACTGATTACTCCACTTCGTGGAAGTTAAAAACTTTCACCAAGATATTGCTGAGACTGGGAAATTTCTACTGACATGGTCCTGCAGCATCTGATCTCTCGTCCACTTCTATTATCTCTATTCTGTGCCATGGCAGCCTTTCAGAATTTTTGCCCACAGGTACGCAATTGACACAGTCAATATACACTATGGAAACTTTTAGACAAAACATTAGCAGGTTTGATAAGATTTGCTCAAAACAAGAAAGAGTATCAGTCGGACCATTCCCTACAATCTAATACCCTAATGAACACTGATTTGTAGTGAGGCCCCCTAAGTTCTTTTAGTGGCCTTATGCTACTCAGACTTTTCATTAATGTGAGAAAAAAAAAAAAAAGTATCACAGAAAGTACTCGTGGGAGGAAGTATTTCTTTTGGTTTATAGTTTCAAGTCCATGGTACCATCAATTCTGGACCCATGACATGGTAGAACAGTAGAACAAAAGTGGGGATATGTGGCAGGCAAGAATTGGGGGGCAAATATATAAGAAGGGACCAAGATGACATACAGTCCCATAGACACCTACGTTTCTCCAGTTACCACCTCTACATGCCATTGTTTCCCAACAATGTCATCATATTATGAATGACCAAGGTACTGAGCTTCCAGTATATAAGTCTATGGAGATCATATTATATAAAATCATTCTGGGTTCAATGCCTTCCCCTGACAGCTCCTACACCCTTTATGAACTTGAAATTCTCCAATATTTGTGGAGAGTGCTGTGTGTATGTGTGTGTGTGTGTGTGTGTGTGTGTGTGTGTGTGTGTGTGCATGTGAGAGGTTGGGTGTCTTCTGAAATCTCTCTTCACCTTATTTTCTCTGAAAGTACAGTCAGTATCTAGAGGTCTTGATCAGGTTCCTTTACACCATCCACTAAAGGAACAGACAGAGAAAGGGAGAGAGAGAGAGAGACAAACAGACAGACAGACAGACACAGAGAGACAGAGACAGATAGACAGAGAGAAAGTCTATCTGTAGAAGAAACAGGGATCTCAAAATTGCAATGCTGAAATCTCTTATTCCTAGGAAGGCTAGGGGTTCAAGTGACTTTGGTGGCAAAGGCATGGCTCTTCCCCTAATTTTGGTTGATCAATTTACACAAAGAAAGAGAAGCTGATAACCTGACACCTTTGGGTAAACATGTTCAGAATGAACATATTGGATTAACCAAGGTCGTTCTTCTAGAAAGTATGATAGGGTGGCAGAGGAAAGAACAGCCATGCATTAGTCTCAAGTGAGGAGGCAGGATGAGCTAGAAGCCAGGAGTCTGCCATATTTATTGTTTATTGAAGGCATTTTTCTGTCTGTCTGTCTGTGTCTGTCTGTCTATGTATATGTATGTCAGTTAGGTGGTTTACTAGCTTCTATACCCTCACTAGAGCTTGCTAATTGGCTAGACTCATTGTCCAGTGATACACAAAGATCTTCACGTCTTCACTTCCCTTACATGGCTATTGCAGGTATGCACTAGGCATACCTGAGTATTGGGGATCTGAACTCCAGGCTTCACACTTGCATGGCAAACACTTTGACAACTGAACCATCTCCCCAGCCTCAGTTCCACCATCTTACCTGATACTCTGTCCTGAACATATCCTCCTGTTACCAAACTTGAGGTCACAATTTGTGCCCCAAGAAGTTTAGTTCACCACCCTTGAGAATCCATTTGAAACTACTAAAATAATAGTCAAAACCAGAAATAGTGTGTCTAATTTTAGAAAAGGGACACAAAGCTTTAGTGACTATCCATTCCCAGTTTATTTTAGTACATCTTGAAGTGAGATTAAATTTAACTATGGCAGCAGGGATGTGCACACCCAATTCACCATGGACTCATCAACTGTCTGTCCTATAGTGTGGTCTGAAAAGTTGTAAATCTTATTTCCTAGAGAGAACTTCCCCTCTGTATTTTCTTTCTCTAAACACAAGAATCCTGGGGAATTGTTAGGATCCATTGTTTTCATAGTCTGATGTTCATAATGAGGGACACTTCAGAGTGCCTTCTCTTTTGCCAAGCTGGTTACAGGTCCTCCATCTCTCCCTCTCTCTTGTCAAAACAAAACAAAACAAAAAAACAAACAAAAAACATAATAACAAATACTTCTTTTCTCATTCAGAGTGGCTCAAAATCTCTTTTTGTGTTTTTATCATCCATATCCTAAGGTCTCACCTTCCTCAGTAGATTAAAATCTCTTTCTAAGGACAGCTTTTCCTTAGGATGGGAGTTGAAATAATTGTGGACCTTGCCCTGGGACCAGACATTTCAGGATCCAGAAGCCCAGTTAGGCCCACTCCATCACCAGTCCTCCACTTTCGCAGTACCCTCAACAGAGAAAATTCAGGTTTAAGGATATACATTTCTGGCCTCAATTTTAAGTATGTGTCTAATTAAACATAACTTGCTAGTATCCTGGTGCCTCCCTGAGATAGCATTCTTTAAACACAACTTAATACCTGTTACAGATACAAATTCTAACCTTCCACATTGATCCCTAGAGCTTAAATAAATGTAGAAAGAGAAAAAAATTCACAAAGCTGTCCTCTGGCCTCTACATGCACATTGTAGTACTTGTACCCACAACAGACAGACAGACTGATGACAGACAGACACTCACATAATAAATGAATGAGTGAATGAATGAATGAATAAATGAATAAAACTTTTTTCAAATTAATCAATTACAGAGCAGGAAGAAACTTCTGTAAGAGCAACAATGATCCCCAGAGGGTAAGGAGGGGCTGAACCACAACCTTTCCATCATTCAGCTAACAGTGGCCTGTGAAACTCAGACCACTGTGCCACCAACACTGGACACTTTGGGGACCTGCATGAGCTTTCCAGGCACTTTATTTCAATTTGTTTGAATTGACCTAGTTGACAAGGTTTGTTAAATCGATCCTTTACTGCCATCTGCTGGGAATGTATGGTAATAAATACCCTTCCTTCCAAGTGAATAGCAGCTGCTCCTGTACTTAGGAATAAAGGGGAAGATACACTTCCTCTTTCCATGATCTCTGGATAAGCACTATCATTGTAGGCTTCAAGCCATTAGCTAAGGTGGATGTTCATATTCAAATCATAATAGGATGACCACAACAAAGCCATCTTTGGAAATGTGGAAAGCAATGCTCTTAGGGTTCATCAGACTTCCATGCCCATTCATAAGCTGGAAAGAGGAAATAGACCTCTTTGTTTTTCCACTTTTGTGTATTTTGAAAAATTTGTTGTATGATTATTGTTGTCTACACAAATCTTTCCTATCCTCAGGATATCCTTGTAACCTATTCCAAAAGTCTCTCATACCATCTTCCCTCTCACTTCTCCTCTTCATAAAAATTGTATAACCTACTTCTCTTCTTTGTGGCTTCCTTCCTTCAGTCTCTAGTGTGTGTATAATCCATGTGTGTATCATCTCTCTAGCTCCCTTCTATGCTCCTCCAGGCACATAAAGAGCCTTTCCTTAGATGGTGGCAGATCAATTCAGTCCCATTCGCAACTACCCACCGTACCAAATTGATGGATTCTATCCAGTCTTTTCAGTCAGGATTTCAGCAAATAGGGGAAAATCAATCCAGGTGCTTCTTTCTCCAGACATGAAAGGGGAGGCTCAAATCTGTGTCCCAAGAAGCCAATTCCCCCACAATCCAATGAGAATAGCCAAGTAAATAGTATAAACAAAAGAAGGGGAAATTTATTTATTCAATATGGTCACATTGGAAAGAACAATGAAGAGACCCAGTGGATACCCACAGCACACACAGGCACATCATCTGAGTACTGAAGTAACCTTAAGATTTAAACAGAGGGCCATAGAAATACATTTCTCAGTCCAGGGCAGTCTTGTGTGTCACTGATCCATCATTGTCTCTTCTATAATGTCTGACAGACTGGTATCTTTCCTGGAAAAAAAAAATTCACTCAGGTTGTCCCAAGCTTTTCCTCCTCTCACTATGAGACTCCTGGGAAAATCCAATTTCTTGAGGACCATTGCTTTAATAATAGACAGCCACTCTGAAAAGCACAACAAAATAGCTTTATTCCAGGTAGGAGGGCTCCAGATGCAGGGACTGAGAAATATCTGGGAGGTAACAGCCTGCTGGTTTTAACCTGTGGCTGGAGACCTCTGCCTGGGCCAACAGGTCTCCATAACCAAACAGCACTGGGAGAAAGCAAACTGCCCACATGTGTGGAAAAGCCAGCAAGAGGAGGACTCCAGACACAGGGACTGAGGAACAGCTGGGAGGTAGGAGACTTCTTGTTAACATCTGTGTCAGGAGTCCTCTCCCTGGGCAACCAGGGCTCCATAACCAAATAGCACTGGGAGAAAGCTAACCTCGCAGGAGTTGGGACAAGACTGACTGATCAGAGGGACCCATCTGGAATTCCCAGGTCACAGGGACCGAAGAACAGGGATCTAGTTTCTTTTGGTGGCTGGAGAGCAGATCCTGGGACACAGAGCTCCATACTCAAATAGAACCAGGAAAGAGCTGGTATACCAGGAGTGCCAACACACCTTTAAACACAGGCAAGACCACCACTTCTTTTAAAATTCCCTGTACAAAGGGGGACCTTAGGAGAGCCATCAGTACACAGGAAACAGGGGACAGCTGGGGATTAGATCCTTCCTGTTTCTGTCTGCACCCCAGAGCTGATCCTGCACCACAACTCTCTAAACCCAAATTCCCCTCAAAGAGAACTGGTCTCCAAAGAGTATTGACACCTGGGCTTGCAGGGGAAAAAGCCACAGACAGAGAGAGAAATATTAGCTAACACCAGAGATAACCAAATGGTGAAAGGCAGGGGCAAGAACACAAGGAACAGAAACCAAGACTACTTGGCTTCATCAGAACCCAGCTCTCCCATCACAGCCAGCCCTGTATACCCCAACACACCAGAAAAGCAAGACTCAGACATAAAATCACATATCAAGAGGATGACAGAAGATTGTAAGAAGGAAATAAATAACTCTCTTAAAGAAATACAAGAGAACACAGGTAAACAACTGGAAAACCTTAAAGAGGATACACAAAAATTCCTTAAAGAATTAGAGGAAAGCACAATCAAACTGCAGAATTATAGGAAAACACAATCAAACAAATGAACAAAAGCATCCAGGAATGAAAAACAGAAATAGAAACAATAAAGAAATCACAAAGGGAGACAACTCTGGAGTTAGACAACATAGGAAAAAAATCAGGAGTCATAGGTGCAAGCATCACTAACAGAATACAAGAGATAGAAGAGAGAATCTCAGGTGCAGAAGATACCATAGAAAACATTGACACAACAATCAACGAAAATGCAAAATGCAAAAAGCTCCTAACCCAAAACATCTGGGATAACCAGGATACAATGAGAATACATAACCTGAGGATTATAGGTACAGAAGAGAGTGAAATTTCCCAACTTGAAGGACCAGTAAATATCTTCAACAAAATTATAGAAGAAAACGTTCCTAACCTAAAGAAAGAAACATCAATATATAAGAAACCTACGGAACGCCAAATAAACTGGACGAGAAAAGAAATTTCTCGCATCACATTTTAGTAAAAATACCAAATACACAAAATAAGGAAAGAATATTAAAAGCAGTAAAGGAAAAAGGTCAGGTAACATATAAAGGCAGACCTATCAGAATCATACCAGACTTCTCACCAGAGACTATGAAAGCCAGAAGATCCTGGGCAGTTCTCACATGGACACTAAGAGAACAAAAATGCCAGCCCAGACTGCTATATCCAGCAAAACTCTCAATAATCATAGATGGTGAAACCAAAATATTCTATGACAAATCCAAATTATCACATTATGTTTTCCACAAACCCAACCCTACAAAGAATAATGCATGGAAAACGCCAACTCAAGGAGGGAAACTACACCCAAGAAAAAGCAAGAATGTAATCTTGCAACAAATTTAAAAGAAGATAGCCACAAAAACATATAAACAACATCGAAAATAACAGGAAACAACAATCACTATTCCTTAATATCTCTTAACATCAATGGTCTCAATTCCCCAATAAAAGGACATAGACTGACAGACTGGATCCATAAACAGGACCCAGCATTTTGCTGCATCCAGGAAATGCACCTCCGTGTTAAGGACAAACTCTACCTCGGAGTAAAGGGCTGGAAAATAATTTTCCAGGCAAATGGCCCCAAGAAACAAGCTGGAGTAGCCATTCTAATATCGGATAAAATTGACTTTCAACCAAAAGTCATCAAAAAAAGATAAGGACACTTCATACTCATCCAAACAAAAATCTACCAAGAAGAACTCTCAACTCTGAACATCTATGCCCTGAATGCAAGAGCTCCCACAGTCACAAAAGAAACAAAAGAAACTTTACTAAAGTTCAATGCAGACATTGCACCTCATACAATAATAGTGGGAGACTTCAACACCCCACTATTAACAATGGACAAATCATGGAAACAAAAACTAAACAGAGACACAGTGAATCTAAGCAAATGCTATGAACCAAATGTGTTTAACAGATATCTATAGAACATTTCATCCTACATCAAAAGTATATACCTTCTTCTTAGCACTTCCTGGTATCTTCTCAAAAATTGATCATATAATTGGTCACAAAACAACAACTGTTCTTATATCAACAGATATAAGAAGATTGAAATAAACCCATGCCTCCTATCAGATCACTATGGATAAAGGCTGGTCTTAACATTGACAGACAGGTAGATCAATGGAATAGTATGAAGACCCAGAAATGAACCCACACATTTATGGTCACTTGATTTTTGACAAAGGAGCTAAAACCATACAGTGGAAAAAAGACAGCATCTTCAACAAATGGTGCTGGTTCAATTGGTGGTCTACATTTAGAAGATTGCAAATTGATCCATTCCTATCTCCCTGTACAAAGCTCAAGTCCAAGTGGATCAAGGACCTCCACATAAAACCAGGTAAACTGAATCTAATAGAAGAGAAAGTGGGGAAAAGTCTGGAAAACATGGGCACAGGGGGAAAGTTCTTGAACAGTATACCAATGGCTTGTGTTCTAAGATCAAGAATATACAAGTGGGACCTAATAAAATTACAAAGCTTCTATAAGGCAAAGGACACTATAAATAGGTCAAAATGGAGACCTACCGATTGGGAAAAGATCTTTACCAATTTTATATCCGATAGAGGGCTAATATCCAATGTATACAAAGAACTCAAGAAGCTAGACTCCAGAGATCCAAATAACCCTATCAAAAAATGGGGAAGTGAGCTAAACAGAGAATTCTCAACTGAGGAAACCCAAATGGCCGAGAAGCACCTAAAGAAATGTTCAACATCCTTAGTCATCAGGGAAATGCAAATCAAAACAACCCTGAGATTTCACCTCACACCAGTCAGAATGGCTAAGGTCAAAAACTCAGGTGACAGCAGATGTTGATGAGGATGTGGAAAAAGAGGAACACTCTTCCATTGCTGGTGGGAATGCAAGTTGATACAACCTCTCTGGAAATCAGTTTGGCGGACCCTCAGAAAAATGAACATAATACTACCTGTTGACCCAGCTATTCCACTCCTGGGCATTTAACCGGAAGATGCTCCAACATGTAATAAAGACACATGTTCAACTATGTTCATAGCAGCCATATTTATAATAGCGAGAAACTGGAAGCAACCCAGATGTCCCTCAACAGAGGAATGTATACAGATAATATGGTGCATTTACACAATGGAATACTACTCAGCTATTAAAAACTATGATTTCATGAAATTCGCAGACAAATGGATAGAATTTGAAAATATCATCCTGTGCGAGGTAATGCAGTCACAAAAGAATGTCCATAGTATGTACTAACTGTTAAGTGGTTATTAGCCCAAAAGTTCAAAATACCCAAGTGTCACTTCACAGCAACAGTAGGGCTGAATGTGAGGTCCAAGATGGATGACATGGAGAAGGGACTGAAGCATCTGAGGGAGTTTGCATCCCCAGGGAGGCAGCAACAGTGGCAACTGGCCTGACCCCTCTCAATACTCCTGGAGACTGACCCACCAACCAAAGAATAAACATGGAGGGACCTATCCCTCCATGATACCTATAAATCCCAGGATACCTATAACAGTCATGAACAATAAAAGAACTTCCGGTGAGTGCATCATCCCTGAGGTCAAGCTATACTACAGAGAAATAATAATAAAAACTGCATGGTATTCTTCTGGAAACAGACAAGTTGATCAATTGAATCAAATCAAAGATGCTGAAATAAATCCTCATTCCTGTGGTGTCTTAGTGCAGTGAACCCAAACCATGACTTAGGGAACAGTTTTAAAGACAAAGTTTAATTTGGGCTAGCTTACGGGTTCAAAAGTTTAGTCCATTATCACCAAGGCAAGACTATTATAGTATTCAGGCAATCACGGCTCCGGAGGAACTGAAAATTCTACATCTCCATCCAAAGGAAGCCTGAAGCAGACTGCTGTATTACAGGTAGCTAGGAGAAGGATCTTAAATCCCACACCCATAGTGACATACTTCCTCAAACAAGGGCACATCTCCCCCAGTGCTATTCCCTGCGTTAAGCATGTTCAAACCATCACATATAGAAATTTGATTTTTAAAAAAGAAGGCAAACTCATACAGTAGAAAAAAGAAAGCATCTTCAACAAATTGTACAAACCTCAGAAGTAGGTTCCAACTGATGTGCTTTCAAGTAAGTGCAAGCAGACAAAGAAGAGAGAACCTTCTTCCAATGTCCTTAATTAGGTCTCCAGCAGAAGATATGGTCAAGATTAAAGTGTGTACCACTACAGCTGGCTTTGTAATTTGTTCTGTCTCATGTTGGCCTAGAACTCAGATCTGCCTGCTTAAGTCTCCCATGGTCAATGCTTGTTTTACATTTCATGGGATTAAGCTTTCATGGTCACTATGCCTCAAAGTCTGTTTCATAGGTATACTCTCCATTTCTGGATTGTAGTTCATTCCAGGTGTAGTTAAGTTGACAGCCAGGAATAGCCAAGACACTAACTTTCCAAATAGACTAATTAGGTATGAAAAACTCAGACACAGGCAACTTCTTCAATACTCTCTTGACAATGAGGTCCTCAGATGATATCTGATATAATAATGAAACCTCTAAAGGGAGTGCTTAGGAAGCTATTTTTGTATTTCAGATTTGCTAAGGGAATGTTCTGGAAATAGAGAGGAAAACTGAAGGTTTTTTTTTTTTTTTGTAGAAAGTGAATATTTAAGCTCTCCGGGATATCTATGGTATCCAAATCACTCAGAACAGAGTAGGGCTTTGCTTCTTGTTCAGAATAATTTGACAGCTTGTTTAGTTAAGTCCAGAAATAAAACTTTTTGAAAAATAAATTCTATTGGCAACTTATTCCTGGTCTAAAAGAGTTGACATTCTATGACACTATTCCCAGGGAGATGAAAACAACCATCTATTCACTGTAGACCAATAACTTTCCTCAGATCAAAGTACCAGGATCACCAAAGTCTGACTTGGTAACCCAATGAGTTTATTGGGGAACTTACGGGAACATTGGACAGCTCAAATGTTACTGCTTCACAGAAAGCCCACAGCAGTAAGGCTGATGACTAATGATAACTGTAACCCTGGAACACTCTGCATGACTTATAGGCAGATGATTAGGTCAGAAAGTACTCTGGCCTCGGCAGTCTTACTGCCTATGTTACCTTAGGAAGAAGGGGCTTAACACAACGATAACTTTCAGGGATTTCTTGAAACTTCAATATTGATTATTTTTATGAGTCTTGACCAGCCTCCCTTTAGAATTTTCTGAGTCTTAATTAGATTCTCATTAATTGAAAGATTCAGGATGGAATATTTCAATTGGGAAGAAACTGCTATACAGCAGCTAGTATAAACACAAGTCTAAGCCCAAAATCAAATAATTCAGAGCTCCAAGGTCACAGAGAGAAATGATCCCCTGAGATCATTGACATAGCAGAAGAGTTTAAGCAGGTAGTTTCTCGTGCTCTGTTCCTGTGCTCTCTGCATCTCTAAAAGTAAATGTAAGACAAACTTCCCTGATTAGTCATTGTCCATAAACCAAATGGTCATTTTCTGAAGTGATTGGCTGCTCCCAGCCTACCAGTGCAAGCCATGGACTTGAAAAGGGCTTCCCTGTGGCATTTCCAATGTTGCAAGGAGTAAGGCACATTTATTATAGTTTTTTTTCTTTCTACGTCCACTTTCCCCTCCACCAGCTGAAATTATAGAATAGAAAGAAGGGTGTAGTTAAAGAAGAAAAGCTACAGTTTACCAGACCCAAGTCACTCCCTCCCTACCTAAAACATATCTTTCAACAGAAATATTTAAGGCAACTACACACAAGCTCAGATCTGCCAGCCCACAACTTTGTGGTTATGGCCAAATTGCCCCTCATTAAAGCATTTGCCTATGCTGAGTGGTCAGGAAGTGTGCCCAATTTGAGAATAAGGGTTGAGGGAAGTCTGGGGAAGATATTTTAGTCTATAAAGATCTTGCTATACAGGAATCAGAGACCAAGTTTGATAGTGATGAGAAAGGTCTCAATGAATGGTTCCAGGCCACAAGAGTCATGAAGTGGTATGGGTCATTTATAGAACACTATCTTCTCCAATATTTGTATGTCATAAGTATTTCTTACATGTTCTGTCCTTTATATGTAACCCTGTTAGGGACTGGTCTAAACTCTTTCTCCCAAATGGACAATTTCATATGTTGATCTTGATGTCTCTCTCTCGATCTACTCTCCAACCAGAGTTGACTCAGGAAAGGAGGATTGGATTGACTAGGGGTGCTCTTTAACCCTCTCTCTTATCTTCAAGGAAGTAGAAATAAGTAAATTTGTGTTAAACAAAGGGAAATAAGATGCTAAAATCTAGGGTGACTATATAATTTAATACAAAGCTTAGAACTCTGGAGAGTACCAACATACAATATTAATGATTGTTTAAGAGCAGGCATAGGCTGGATCTATCCAAGAAAGGGCAGAATGAATGGCTAACTTAAGTGACAATGTACATAGCTGTATAATATTAGACAGTATGAGAATACCAAAAGATACTATCATTTTTAACCATACAATAACTTGTCAAGTTCAAGTGAAAACTGTTTTTTTTTTTATTCTTGGTGATGGGCCTTGTCAACCTTCAAAGAGAAAATGAGACATTTTTCTCCCATCAACTATGAATATTTTAAGTAGACAGAGTAAAACTATCTTTCATGTTTCATTAAAAGAGCTACTTTACTAACCAGGTTCCTTTTATATACTGATTATCATTAAACTTTTATCTGCTAAGTTCATCTTTCCCATAACATTAGAGAAAGCAATAATCTTCTTTAATACATATACATATACATTAAAAGCAAAATTGAATTAGAACAGAACATCTAAAATTAAAAGAATATAAGTTTTGTATCTAATTCCCAGCACTTATGCAAAAACCCAGGCATGGTGGTATGTTCTTATAATCCAGATGCTGGAGAGGCAGAGACATGGCCATGCCTGGAGCTCACAAGCCAGACAGCTAAAGGGATAAACTTTCCCTCAAGAAAAAATGTGGGAGAGGGAAAATAGGTGGCTAGTGACAGGCAAAAACATCTGAGATTGACCCATAATCACCCCCACATGCAACAACACACATACAAAAATGTGTACACTGTACACACATACACAGAACAAAATTTTTCAACAGTAAGAAATAGCTAAATGTATTCAGATACTTTATACAAGAGAAAAATTCTGCAGCCATGAAAACTGACTTCCAGAGTTACATTTGCACAGAAAACTGGTAATGTGATATTTAAAAGCAAGGTAACAAAAGGCACTGCAACATGTCAAATATGTTTATAATGAAAAAAAAAAAATCCTTCATTATCAGGAGGAATTGAAAGGAATCGACTATATGAAAACCAGGACATAAGGGGGAAAAAAGCGTATTCCTTCCAATTAAAGTTATACCTCCAGACCTCCAGACACACAAAAGTGTTTTAAAAAATATTCTAGGGCTATTACGAATACTGGCTGCTCTTTCCGGGTTCAATTCCCCACAACACATGGTGGATCAGGAAGGGAACTGATACTGTCTTCAGGAGTATAACTATACAAGCACACACAGCATTTTTACATTAAAAAATGCATAAATAAATACATTTTTAAAATTATAGATTATATCTTACAGAAATATTTATATAATAAAATAGATATGATAATTTAGCATACAGCCCTCTTATACCTTTTTATAACATATTTTATTTTTATTACCAATTTGTGTGGGGTGGGAAGATTTGCACATGTGAATGCGGACACTGGAGGAAGTCAGAATGAGGCATGAGGTTCACTGGAAGGCTTTCCTGGAAACCAAACTCGGGTCATCTACAAAAGCAGCAGGAATTCTTAATATACAGAGTCAACTTCCAAGCAACTATTTTACACCTATAGATAGGATTATAATGGAAAATAAATGTAGGTCATATAGTTGGCATAATAGAAACTAACTAAATACTTGGGGTCCCTTGGGAGTGAAATAAAACATTTATAAAATAATCTTCATTTGTGGAAACAGAACCTGAATATCATTAAGCTTTTATTTCTAAGCAGTTTACAAGAACTACAGGACAGAGGCACATTATAAACAGCTCCACAGGGGAACAATCAGCAAGTGAAGCCTAGCCTTGCTTTCAACAAAGAAATTCTAAGGAAGAAAAATTGCTGAGTGAGAATCAAGATCAGCATTGGGATGACCTATACCACACGTGTTGTATCAAATGTCTCTGTAGTTGGGTCCTTGTAATTTTAATTGTTAATTGCTGTGAGGATATTTGGTATTGTCATTTTTATGGCCCTTCCCTCCTGTCAGCATGTAAACATTTGCCACTTTCTCACCTGCCCAAAAAGAGATTCTGTTAAAAAGCAAGCTGTTGTGGAGGAGCTCACAGAAGGTCAAGTTGCCCTCAGTCTGGCCAAAAGGCAACATTAAAATATGGACTGGGCATAGTCCTGCAGCTGATGGGCTCAGAATGTGTAAATTGTGGAACCCACTATGCTGAAAGCTTTCTGTATGATAAGGAAATGTGTTTTTTGAAAAATAAGGGGTTAGCTTGTTAATCTTGGCAGAGGGGCAGAAGCATGGATGAGAATGAATCAGTGAGAACCACCTGGAAGGATGCAAAGGCAGAGAAGTCTGGTAAAGTTAAACGGTAGCTGTGAGATTGCTACAGCAAAAAGGTCAACAGCCTTAAACTATACAGCTCTGTCTGTGATTTCATTATTAAACCACACACAGTACCCCCAAAACACTGCAATATGTCAGAAAAAAATAAGAGCCACGTAAACCAAGGGAACCAGTTATAGATGGGTCTACATCTGGATCCAAGTGAAATAAAAATAACCACTGCACTATTAAAACTATTATCAGTGGATATGTGAGAAAGTAAGACAGCCTGTTAATTGGGTAAGAGAAAGACATGTCATTGTTAAAGGTCTTATCTCTTCTTTTTAGATTTGAACCTCTAGTCAGCTTTAATTTTCACACAGCCTAGAGTCATCTGAGAAGAAAACTTGATGGAAGGGTGGCCCGTTTTAGATTGGCTGGTCTCTGGTCATGTCCATAGGGGACAAGACTGAATGTTAATTCTTGTGGAAGGTCCCAGCCTCCTTTTAGTAATGTAGATTCCTGGACAATCAGTCCTGACTCTAAACAATTGCTATTTGTAAGAAGGTTAGACTGACTCCAGAACTAGTTTCAAATTGGCAGTCTAGGAGACTAGGTCTAAGAACTGGGCAACCCCAGGAAAGTCAGTTAAAAACAAACAAACAAACAAACACCAGGTTTCAGGCATTTAGTCAGAAAGTCAAAAACTAGAAAGATGCCCAGTCCCCTAGCCTAAAGCAAGGACAATAAGTCAGTAAGTTTCCAGACCTCCTTGTAACAGATAGGTGGAGTAAGATAAAGGGCACCTACCACAGACTTCCTCAGCAATAATTCCAGACTTCCTCAGTGACAGTTCACCCAGCAATGGTGTTTGGAGTTTTGGAAGGCCTGGAAATAGAGTAATATAAAGCTAATCTACCCCAAAATTCCAAGGTGATTTTTTTTGATACTTTATTTACATTTCAAATGTTTCCCCTTTCCAGATCTCCCCTTTCTCCCCCCCCCTTTCCCTGCCTCTATGGGGGTATTCAAACACCCACCCACTCTTGTCTTCCCTCCTTGGCATTCTCCTATATTGGGGCATCTAACACCCTCCCACCCAAGGGCCTCTCCTTCCCCTGTTGGCTAACAAGACCCTCCTCTGCCACATATGTGGCCAGCACCATGGGTCCCTCCATGCGTATTCTTTGGTTGGTGATCCAGTCTCCGGGAGCATCAGGAGGTCAGGCCAGTAGACACTGTTGCTCCTTCCATGGGGCTGACCAGTCCCTCAACTCCTTCAGTCCCTTCTCCAACTCCTCCATCTGGGACCTCATGCTCAGCCCAATGGTTGCTCTAAAGTGAATCTTGGGTATTCCGAACTTTTGGGCTAATAACCACTTATCAATGAGTATATACTGTGTTCATTCTTTTGTGGCTGAGTTACCTCGCTCAGGATGATATTTTCAAGTTCATCCATTTGCCTCCAAGGTGATTTAAATCAAGCCTGCAAGGTCACTTGCTTGTCTCTATCTTGGTAATAAGGAGACCCCAGCATGCTGAGCTTCTGAAGAATAAAATACTCTGCGTTTTCATACTATTTGTGTCCTGGGTATCATTCTTCAACTAATCAACCTTGTGTTCCTGTCCTAACTTCACTCAATGATGAACTGTGTCCTGGAAGTGTAAGCCAGATAAATCTTTCCCCCCTTAAATTCGTTTTGGTAGAAGTGTTTTATTACAGCAGAAACCAAACCAGATCATACACTGAGATAATTCATGAGAAAACGTTAGAATTATAGGATTCACTTAAAATGATCTCAGCTGAGTGTAAATCTAGGTACAAGGTACAGTATGAGATTTAGTTTATTTTGGGGTGTTTTGTTTCAGACTGGAGACAAGGTTCTAAGGTACATGTTTTATATATCAAAGCATACCTGGCCTCTCTTCAGATCCTCTGAGCATCACTCAGTCCCAATCTGACATACCCTGCTACCAACCCTGAACTTTTCAGCCTCTGAGCTGGCTGTCCTTCCCGCAGAGGCTCTTCCCTATATAATCCAGACATTTTGATCTCTCTTCCCCTCTTTCTCTTCTCTTTCTGCACATGCACACAATCTTCCTCTCTTTCTCTCCCCATTCTCACGATAACTCCTCTGGCCTTAATCCTTGGGGTCAGTGAAGTTCCAAGAGAACAGCTTCCCAACAAAATTTATTTTAATATATAATCTAATCTGATTTGAATCTGCTCATTTCACCAGTGAAGATATAACCCATCAGAAAGTCTGAACTTTATGGGATGGAAATTTTTTTGTTTTTGTTTTGTTTCATTTTTTTAAGTGAAGCTATGGGAATTGGGCAGGAAACAGCAAAAATTAGCACATCATGGAAGAAAGTGAAGGACACATTCATACATTTGAAGAAGCTTGAAGAGAAAATAGTAACATTTCTGAGTACTATACTTAGGGATATTTTCTCTACCCAACTTTCTTCACTGCTCAGTTTGTAGTTAGTAGATATTTTCAGAAAACTTGGGTTGGAAGCAGACACTTGAAGGTAGAACACTTCCTAGAATGCACATACACAAAGAAAAAATAAGCTACTTAAGTCTTTTTTGAGACAGGGTCTCTATGCAGAGTCCTGTCTATCTTGGACTCACTGTGTAGACCAGACTTGGCAGATCTGCTTGCCTCTACATTAGTGGTGTCTGCCACTACACCAAGCTACTTCCAATTCTTAATACAATTGTTACCACTGGGAAAGTGCAGAATTCTAGAGTTAAGCTGCTGGGTAAAATTATATTGCTTGGTTAATCATTTTCTTGGGTTTGGGATTGTAAAACTCCTTGCCTAGAATATAACATCTGAGATCTTGTTTCATAGGCCTTTACATAAGGAAAAGTAGCATGTTTCATAGGTGGGACAGAAGGACCATAATTGGACCTATTAAATAAGCATCATGGAGATTCCTAAGGTTACTTAATAGTCATTTAACAGAGTAACACTAGATCACAGTGTAACTGAAATTAGTGATGATTTCCCCTCTGAAATCTTATCTGTGAGCTAATGTGGGAGTACCACTAATTTGGCTTCAGGCCTTGATTCCAACATCACCAAAGAGCAGAGTGCAGATACAGGCAGAGTATCTTCTACCATGCATGTGTTCAAGGAGGCTTCAAGGGACTGGGCTCAATGCTTGATTCTGGTTGAGAAATAAAAATTACAAGGGATATTTTTGGATTGGCTTTGAAGGCTTTGGAACAATGAAGATTTCTTTTCATGACTCTTATTTTATGTTTTTTTTTTCTCAATAGTTATAATTTCTGTTTTCTTGGTACATGTAGTCAATCACCCTGTTGCTTAATCTTGTTATGATTCTTTCCTTCTTTTGGTGATCTGCATTCCAGTCTCATTACCTACACATGTGCAAACATATATTCACACACACACACACACACACACACACACACACATTTAAACACAGAAGAATAGTCACATACATAAGTATGCATATTCACACACATTCATACATACTTGTATATCATTTTGAATATAGGTTCCACATATGAGAGAAAAATTGCATTTGTCTTTCAGCTTTTCTTAGCATGATGGTTCCAGTTACATCCAATTTTCTGCTAATGTCATGGTTCAGTTTTTTTCATGGTTCATAAAATTCCATTACAATGTACACACACACACACACACACACACACACACACACACACACACACATATATATATATATATATATATTTTTTTTTTTTTTTTCTGTTCATCTTGATGAAAAGCTCACGGGTTTCAATTGGCTGGCTATAGTGAATAGAACAGCAATTAACATGCTTAGTTACATTTCTATTTTTATGTTAAGATGCTATGACTAATGCAACTTAGAAAAAAGCTCACAATGTGGGCTTACATTTTCAGAGGGTGAGTCCATAACTATCATGGCAGAAACAGTTTCAGCAGGCAGGCAGGCATGGCTCTGGAGCTGTAGATGTGAGCTTAATAAATTTACAAGCACAATGAAGACAGAGAGAGAATTGGCATGGGCTTTTGAAAATTCAAAATTCCACATGGAATGAAACACTTCCTCCAGTAAAGCCACACCTCTTTATCTTTCCCAAATGTCCTACCAACTTGGGACCAAATATGCAAATTTATGAGCCTATGGGAGGTATTCTCATTCAAACCACCATAAACATGGAGGAGCAAATATATCTGTGTTATTCTAACTTGAAATGTTTCAGATATATACATAAATATATTTATGCATCACTGGGTCATATGGAACTTGAACTTGTTATTTTAGATTTTTGCACAGACTTCAACTTTTACATTTATATTTTCACCAGCATAAGATAAACATCTCTCTCTCTCTCTCTCTCCCTCTCTCTCTCTCTCTCTCTCTCACACTTTCTTTCTCATAGTTTAATTTCTGATGAAAAAAGGAATTTAGGGAAGAAAAGGATTTATTCACACTTCCAGGATATGCCCATCATTTTGTCAAAATAAGGACAAGAACTTTATGTACTTTCATCATATCCTTGATCAATATCATAAGAAATGACTGTATCTATGATTAATTAATTTCTTGATTGTGCTTAATTCAATTTGTCTATCCTTTACAGGTCAGGGCCACCTATCTATGGGGCAATGCATACACTTTACTGAATCTTTCCACATCAATTAACTTAATTAAGACAATCTACACAGACATGCCCAGAGGCCAACCCAGTATATACAGTCCCTCATCTGGAGTTAGAGAGAAATCCTTTCAAGGTTTCTAGATGATAGTAGGGATATTGGGATTGTCTCCTGGAGTTCTTAGTCTCATTACTGACATAAAATAAAAACTTAAACTGTGATTTAGGTCTCCTTGGTAAATTGCAGGAAAACTACTCTTTGGAAGGTGAGCATGAAATCCCTTTGTATTGAATCAGGTGGATGAGGCAGGGAAATCCACAAGGTATATAATTAAGGGCTCAGTACAAACTTAGAAATGAAACAGACATCAGAGCTTGAGAGATGGTCCAGCAATAGAGCACTTTTGCTCTTGTAGAGGCAGAACCACTGAAGATAGGTCAGGCTGTTTAGACAAATATTATTAGGAAAATGCATTCTTAAGACAGAATAGAAGAAAAAGCATAATTAATCTTTTCTGAGTAATTAGGAAGGCAGGAAATTTACACAGCTGTGCGGCTGTGGCCCTGTAAATTAATGTGCTAAGGGCAAGGATTCTAGAAAGGGAAAGTACAATATCTCACTGAATGGATAATTATTCCACCTATGTCTTTAATATAACATAAATGGACCTACCTTCATAGGGTTAATTTTCTACCTAAGCTTGAGATTCTATTTTGTTGACTACTTTTTTTTTTTTTTCTTTGTAGGTCAATAGTGCTATTCTAACACTGACACTCTCTGCCATGCCCTTTCTAATACCTTTCTTGATCTGACAAAGCCCATGTAATCCATCGGATAATACAAAGAGAAAGCAAATATCAGCAAGCCAGGAAGAGGCTCCTGGTGGAATCTCAATCTCATTATTTAAATGCACAGAAGAGTAAGAAAAAATGTTGTTGGTTGATCTGTCCAGTCTACACTGGCCCCACTAGAAAAGCTTGTTTGGGCTATCACCCACAATGCAGGCTGGTGCATGGCTATTCACTAAGTCCTTCACATTCCTTTCTGCCTCACACAGTTTCTATGTCTTTGCCTACTAGAGTCAAATAAATTCCCTGTGCATCTCCTCAGCCGTTCTTGCTGAATGCTGCAACCCTTCCATTCTTGCAGGAATGTTCCTAGTAGAAACTATGTCAGTCAAATAAAACCTTTGTGTAGCTTGGATTCCACACAACAGTGATGAAGCACAGCAAAGCATGCACACAGAGGCTTGTTATTCATCAATAACTGTTGGCCCTTATTCTGCACAGAGTTTCTTCACATTTGCATCATCAGAGTCTGCTTTACCTCTGGACTTGCTGTCATTATGCATAGTAAGGCCAACCCTTTACATAGTGTATGTTTCTCCACAGTCCAAGGCTGCATCTATGGGAGAAGCTGGGAGTAACAGGTACAAGAATGGTTCCTTTGCCTCCTTAAGTTTCTCCTAATGGACACAACCCTCATCCTAATGGTCCATAATACACAATCTCTGTCCACTTTAAGTCTATGGTTCCTAGGACTCTCACCTTGTGTCTGATGGTCGTGTCTTACCAAGCAGAAGGGATTTACTTCAGGTCCCAGGAGCTCTCTGAAGGCAAACATTTTGCATCATCTGTTTCCTGACCACTGCTGGTAGAGCATCACCAGGTGTATTGAAAAGGGAGAGAGATTTGTGTCTCTTAAATACTCAGTACAAAGCTAAGGCCTCCAGCCCAAGCAAGATGCTAATATTCTTCTAGAAAGTCCTGCCCTGTGCTAACTTTCATTTGAAACATTTCTCATGAAAACCCTAACCAAAAAGTCTGGCCCAATGTTGAATTTTAAAATTAATTGCCGGTTGCATGGTTTTATAGGTTATCATGTGATAATTTGGTTGACATATGTAGTGCATAGCATTCAAGTTATATTTTATATTCTTTTATCCTTTAAAAACTGTTATTAACACAAAGTAATTATATTTGTTTTATAGGTAGTGTATATTGTTTCAATAATGGATTATGTATGTACAGGTACATGACGTAGCTAGGTGTACATTCATGTAGGTTCATGTACATGTGTAGGCCATAGCTCAATGTTGAGTGTCTTCCTTTTATATTCTGAGAAAAGCTCTCCGTGAATCCAGAGATCTCAAACTCTGGGAGAGCAAGACTCAGAGAGACTAGTCTCTGCCTCTCCAGCTGTGGGTTTCTAGGTATACACTACCATTTATAGCTTTATGTAGGTTCTTGGGATTGAGTTCCAGCACTGCTGGTATTCAACAAGCATTTCACTATCTCCCTAGCCTCATAGTAATAAGATTTTAGAAGGAAGAAGAAAAAGAAGAAAAAGAGGAAGAAAAGAAGAAAAGAAGAAGAAGAAGAAGAAGAAGAAGAAGAAGAAGAAGAAGAAGAA
>JADRCH010000032.1:17432610-17474173 GCA_019843965.1 Rhynchomys soricoides
AAGAAGAAGAAGAAGAAGAAGAAGAAGAAGAAGAAGAAGAAGAAGAAGAAGAAGAAGAAAAAGAACTCAGCAATACTGTCAAGGAAAAGGAATGATGGGATCCTCGTGGTCTGTCCTGGTGTGGATCATGAGTAGCTCTTGCTAACTGCTTCTCCCATGATCCTCATGATCTTTCTTGGTACTGTCCTTGAGCAGAACCTGCTGAGCCCTTCTACCAGGACCCTCATGGTTTCTCCTGGTGCTGTTCACAAGCTCCTGTGGAGATTTTCTTCCCAAACACTACACTTGAGGGTCATGGATGAGGAAAACTCACTTGCCTTTACATATGAACATGATTTAAGTATTTAATCTGGCAACAAGGACACCAAAAGCTTTCTGTGATTTGAGATACAGCTTTGTAAAACATCTTCCAGTGTTACAGTCCTGTCTCTCTGGGCCTTTCACGGTGTCCCCTGGTAGCATACTATGCTTCTGAACCATTGTTTGGCCTCTGTGTTGTTTGAATGCTAGTGTTGAAGTGAGGCACACAGTGGGGATAAAAATAATTCTATGCATTCAAGAGTTTGAAAATAAAACCCATTTTTTTTTTTTTTAGTAGATTTATCTGACTTGGAACCAAATAATTTATATTTCCTAAGCCGATAGAACCAAGAGATAGATGTAAATTAAGTCTGAAGAACTAAGCAAAGTCACTCATCTTAAAAGGTCACTTTTCCTTAAAATAGGAAAAAAAAATATTCTAGCTCAACATTGCATAAACAGGTGTATTGCTACATACAAGTAATCTTTACATTTCAAGTAGAAGCAGAAAGATCAGAAGTTTGGTACAGTATAGCTTTGGCTTCATTAGGCCCTGCCTCAAAAAAGGTGAAAATAAATATTAAACTATTATTAATACTCAATGCCTATGTTTAACATACTCTATTGGTTCTGTCCATAGAGAACAATAAAAATTTAAATTGGTTTATGTTCTAATTATACAAAAACAAATTAATCTAATTGGTTCCTGTCTTTTCTTTAATGTCACTCACACTGAGGCTTATGTCAATTTCCCTTATATTAAGGAAACATGAATTGGTCATTTCATTGTTCAGTAAAGAGTTTCTTTTACTAAAATAATTATCAGTGCCCTAGAACCCATGTCACAGAAAGCCAGACATGGTAGTATCCACTTGTAATCTCAGCAGTGGGCATGCTGAGGCAGACAGATTTGAGGGGCTTAATAGTCAGCCAGTCTAATTGGTAAGCTCCAAGCCAATGAGAGATCCTATTTCAAATGAGGTGAACAACATTCCAAGTTTATCCTAGAGTACCCACATATATGTATACATGCATGTATACATCTGTACATGCACCTAAACATATACAATGATACACACATGTACACAGACATGTATGATGGTACACATATATATACAATCATATGAAAATCTTTACACAATAGACATGCTAGTGAAGTCATATGATGGCATAAAGAACAGAATGTTATTGGTCCAATTAGGACTGGTTTTACCAAAACTCTTTTTTAATATTTGGTTCAGAGTGATGGATTCTCCTAATTGTTTATTTGGCTTTCACTGAACATGAAAACCATATTAAAGTCAATTATGCCTAAGTGGGTAAAACTTCCTACTTCCAAGCCAGATAATCTTGATTTGGCCCCATGATCCACATGTTAGGAGAGAACTGAGTAATGCAAGATGTCCTCTGACTTCAATCCACAAACTGTAACAAAAACATATAAACACAAAAATAAAAGCAACCATGACAAAAAGATGCAGTTTATCCTAAAATTTTTTTGCATACCTGGACATACAACCCACCAAAAAGTATTCCTAAACCCATATTCATACCAATTTACTCATTGAGCAGTTTGTAAACAACTGACATGTATTTGAGTCAGTAAGTGTGATAGTTAATATGTACTGTCTGCATGACAGGATATAGAATCATCTTGGATTAAAATCACTGGGCATGCCAGTGAGGGAGTTTTAAAATTATGTTAATTAAAGTGGGAACACCTACTGTAAGTGTGGGTGTCACCATTCCATGAAGTTGGATCCCCAAATTCAATAAAAAAGAGAAACCAAGCTGAACATGGTAATTCTCATTCCTGACTGTGGACACAGTAGCACCAACTGCCTCATATCCCTGTTGCCATGCCTTCTGTGCCATTATGGATTATATCTTCTGAAACTGCAGGAGCCAGAATAAATACTTCCTTCTTGAAGTTGTTGTTGTTGGGTATTTTGCTACCGCAACTAGCCAAGTAACTAAGATCAATAGGAAAGTGATGTGAAAGGGTCATTGAAATAAGTATCACATGCTTTGGTGTCCTGTTTCATGGTGTGTGGTATGACTCACTCACATAGTATGAGGTAGGACTCTAGGAATGAGTCTGTTGAATAATTAAATGTAGTGTTATTAAAAATATCCATCTTCTCCACCAATCTATCAATATTTCATGTAACTTATATATAAATAGGGTTTTCTCACTGTCATTCTCTGGAAACTTTTGGGAACAGGTGTCTGGGTGTATACTAGCTTAAATAAAATACTCCTTCATCATAGCTTGGTTTAAGACTTAGTCCTAATTGAATGGTAGGCATGGTTGCAGGAACATGATGCAACTGGCCAAATGGTATCAAAAGTCAGGAACCAAAGATAGATGAGTTTGCTGCTTAGCATGCTTTCTCTTTTTTCTATTGTTGGGGACTCTAGGCCATGACACAGCCACTCACATTAAGGTATGCTTCCAGTACTAACCTAACTCAATCTAGGAAACCTCTCATAGATACAGTCACAGATTGTGTAAAGATCCTGTCATTTGACAATCAATATAATGGTGAGTGGAATTCATTATATTGTATTAAACATCTGTAATCCATGTTCTTGGAGGAATCAACTACAACTTACTTAGAAAGAAAGAAATTCATTTGTAATGCATTAGCTGGCTCACCAAAGCAATGGTGGTTTGAAAAAAACTATTTACTAGTTTTGAAGGAAACAATACAGTGTTTTGGTCACTTTTTGGGCTTGATCTAGAACAACACTGTTCATACTCAAGGCACTTCACTTCCTACCTGATCCTCAGAGATTCTATCTCATCTTTGTGAGTTTCTCATATTAACTTACAGATAAAACAGAACTAGCAAGGTGCTCAGTGGTAAGGTGCCTGCCGAACAAGCCTGGAAATCTGACTTGGATCCTTGGATTCCATGAAATCTTGGAATCAGAGAGCTGATTTTCATGAAATTGTCCTCTGGTCCTTACACACATTCTCTCTCTCTCTCTCTCTCTCTCTCTCTCTCTCTCTCTCTCCTCCTCCTCCTCCTCCTACTCCTCCTCCTCCTCCTCCTCCTTCTTCTTCTTCTTCTTCTCTGTCATTACAGAAATAAACAATTATAAAAAGTACTTCTCCCTTACTGGTTGGAAGTATTAGTATTAGTAAACAATACTAATGAATTGTTTACACAACATAGAGAATGTAGCTGAGGGGAAAGGCTACCTGTTAATGTGCTTGCCATGCAAGTATGAAGACCTGAATTACATTTCCTAGATCACCCCATCCCAGCACATACACACAAAAAAAACAGGTATAAAATTTTCATCTGATTTGTTTTAATCTTGTGAAATACTAAACATTAATAAATTATTAAACACGATGGAAAATACTGCAAATGTTCTTGAATTTTATCATGTGACTTGAGTAATGGGTCATTTAAAGACTAGTTTGGGGCAGAACCCATAGGGACTTCTTTTCATTTTCACCCATTACCTGACCTCCTATGCTTGGATTTCAGCTGCAAATAAACACAAAAAAGTTCCATGTAAACCATTGCTTTAGCAATTTGGATATACGTGTGAGCGGGATATGGACCTTGCTTGTGGAAGTTAACAAGAGACCTGAGCAAAACTAGGTCCAAGTTTGCAGTAACTCAAACTGTTTGAGCTGTTCCCCAGAATGACCTTTACTCTAGACCTTTAATCCTGTTGGACCTGAGTTGTGGCCATTGAAGATAGCTGATGGCTAAGAATACATATCTCAGAAATTTCAAAGTTACTAAGGTGGGTCTGTTATCATGAGATCAAAAGAAGCTTGAAAGCACGTCAATCTGGAGAAGGAGCTTGTTCATCTGAATACTAGCTCCAAGGAAGGAATATGCTTGTTAAGGATCTTCCATAAATGCAGCTATCCTACAAAAATCCACAATTTCCCAGCTTGGATGACCTCAACCCCTATCCCAGCTTCCTGGCTATACATCCAGAAAAGAAAAAATTCAGAACCGAGAAGTACTGGAAAGTCAAGAGGACATCTCAAGACTTTGTCTGGAATCCATATACAGTTTGATACATGAGCATAGATTGTCACAGAAATAAAAGTAGCTAATAGAGCTGCCATGGATATCCCTCTCTTGTCTTGCCTCTTTCTATCTGTGGGTACTCATTAGGGAGACATATGGTATACTGATAAAAGCTGCATACTCGTCATCCTAAGGAATGTAGAATGCAAAGGCTTATAATGTTGTACCTGGAGCTAAGAATAGAATGTGTCTGTAATGAGTCCAGGAAGCATTTGTAAGCTCAGCCTCCCATAAGCCACTACTCAAAAATGAACCCAACATATATGCCAGTCTTCATCAATGCAGGATGATACTTTCACACAAATCAAAAATATTTCCCTTCTTGAGAAACTTGGATACTATTCATTAGAAAATTCACTATTTTTTAACTTATTGTCAAGGGAAACTTGATTTCTACATTTCATAAATGCCACAATAAAGTTTTAAGTCTGAAGACCCTCTGACAATCATAGTGCTTTTAAGTGTGACACACTTAGACAGTGCAGACTGTGTAACTTTCCTCAGAGACACTGTCTTGACTTGTGTCTACTGAGACTGACATTGTTCCCAGAAGCCTGGTATCTTATCTATATTTCTGTGTCTGTCTGTTTATCTGTCTCTGTCTCTGTCTCTGTCTCTGTCTGTCTCTCTCTCTCTCTCTCTCTCTCTCTCTCTCTCTCTCTCTCTCTCTGTGTCTGTATTTGGAGGCGTTTATGTATATGTGTACTTTTGTGTACATGAATGTGCAGCTCAGAGGTCAACCTTGGATGTCATTTCTCAGGTGCCATTCACCTTCTTCCTGAAAGTGTATCTCATGAGCCTGAACACACTAAATAAGTTAAATAGGCTAACCTGAGAGCCCCAAGGACCCTCCAGTTTCTGCTAGCCTAGCACTAAATTACAGGTGTTTTCCAATCATTCCCAGAGCCAAAGGAGTGAGAGAGAGATAGAGACAGAGATAGATAGATAGGTAGATAGGTAGGTAGATAGATAGATAGATAGATAGATAGATAGATAGATAGATAGATAGATATGCATTCCAGAGTAAGAGCTAACCAGTTTCAGAAGTACATGCTTGTTTCAACCATTCTACACTTGGTGTGACACACAGTGAGCTCAGGGATAGGCAAGAAAAACATAAAGATAAGGTAATTTTCTTCAAATGCATAGGAAGCCAAAGGGGGCATGACAAGGTCTCAGTTCTGGAGACTACTTTAAATATGGTAGTATTCAGAGAGGGGATCTTTCTTTGTGTCTTGTATGTCTTCTTTGCTAAAGAAAGTGATTCAACTTCTCAGCACCCCATAATGAGCAGGTCTTCCATCTGTCCAGGTTGTGTTATTCTTCTTGACTTTTCTTCTAAGGACACAGAAAAGCAACCTGCTTCCTTAGAGAGGACTTTGTTTCTTGTTAATGATAAACAACTCAAGGATAGAAGATCCATGTTTTGTTCTATGGTTTCATGTTGCCATGAACAGATGGATGCTTGCAAGGCCCTGAAGCTGCAAATGAGTTTATCCATAATATCACAAAAGCAATTGTTGAGATCTAACCCTTACCGTGATGGTAGCATGGGTAAGGCCTGTGGAATATGATGAAGGCAGTGAGTGGGACCTTCTATTCTCTCCATTCTTCCTCTCTCCACCCCTCTCTCCCATTCTCTTATTCCCCTCTTTTTCTTCCATTCTCTTAACCCCCTCCTCCCTTTCTAGTCTTTTCTTCCCCCCCATATTCTATTTTTCTCTCCACCACTTCTCCTTTCTCTTTCATTCTCTTCCTTCCTCTTCTTCTCTCCCCTCCTCTTGCTCTCTCTTTTAGTCTTCTCTTCCTCGTTTTCCTCCTCCTCTGTGCATACCTTCTTTCTCTCTCAGCTCCTGGAAGGCATGGGAGGCATCTGACTTCTGAGGATTCAGTAAGTTTGAAGTCTGGCTAACCTGAGGCTCTGCAGATGAAGGACTTGACAGGGTTGAGTTTTGATTAGGTGAAGGCCGTGAGGGGAAGACAGATTCCAACTCTTCCAATTACTCCTTCAGAGGCATTCCCCTCAGCAAACAACCTAGTTTAAGTTACTGTTTTTACTTAATCCATGCTGAAGAGGCAGTGTAGGAATTGGAGTCATTCCCAATTTAAAGAGCAATTTATGGCTATGGTTTCCAGGAATACTCTCTGGAGGCAGATGGGACAGTGGCTTTATGTGAACACAAGCTGATGGAGCCGACATTTCAATTAGTTTCTCTTTACTTGAGGGGATTTCTATCTTTCTGTGAACACAATTACACTCTCAGTTGAACTTCTCTTGTCCCTCAAGTCCTGTGGCCCTTCAAAGTCACTCATTTGCTTTACTTCCTTCTACACTGGCAGGCTTCTATAATCCACAGCATGCAGGCCATATATAGCCTAGGACAGATAACTTAGGAATGCAGTCCAGCACACCAGTGCAGAGTTATAATGCTGACCTTTTAATGTAAAATGATTGGGCACATCTGGTGACAGAATGCATTCTCTAGACCTCTCATCCTGTAGCCCCCAGGAATTCTCTCTCTACTGCTATCATGTGCTTTTCCATGTTATGAAAACCACGTTGGGGAGCTTCTAGTTACAGTTTTGCACATGCTTCCTAAGATTCTGGGACAAAGCAGCCCTATACTCATGTGTTCACGTAGAGTTGTGGGAAAAGCAGTTTGGGCACCTGTCTGCAGTGTGTAACGAAAGGTCAGTGAGGCAACAGGACCCCATATAAGAGTAGATGATGCCAGTTTCCAGCAATGTAGCCTCGCCTCAGACTTACTGTTCTGTCAAGAGGAAAATAGAGTAGACATGTGACTCCAAACCTTGTTACCCATCTATATCATATTAACGAGCTTGTGAGAAAAGATCTTCAGTTGAACCACTGCTTCTCAACTTATCCACTTCCTAGAAGAACATAGCTATGTGAGAAATTGAATGAATCCCTTCACCCCAAAACCATAGCAAATTTACCCCACCATCAGAGCCCAACATGGAATTTTTAGATGATGCAAGTATTTGGCTATCATTCTTCCTTGAAATAAAAAGGAAACAAATGACATTCAAAACTATGTTAATGCAACATTGATATGAAAATGAAAGTATTCATGAGTGTAAAAATTACATGAAGGTGCTAATATGCTTTAATCATAGGCAATAATATTTCCTTTTGTATTGAAGAAACATGTGTGGAGGCCTCAAAATCCCTGACTATTGGGTGAGAGAGGGAACCTTGTTGGGGCATACAAGTGTTCCCCTGTCTTGGGGAAAGGAATACACTTTCTGTGCCCAAATCCCATAGCTTCTGAGTGAGTTCAGAAGTTTGCTTTTTCTTCCTTAGCTACCGACTAGTCTCCTTCGGTTTTCTTAACTACCAATGTCAAAATACCATCGTTGCAGGTTCTGTTGCTCATCTCCCCTCTTCCTCAGTCTTTAGAAAGTCTCTTATGCTCCTTCCCCATTCCTCATCTTGGTCTGCTCCCTCCATCTCTCCCTTTCTGTTTTCTCTATTCCTCAGAGTCTCTCCTTTTCAGTTTCATTATCAGTGAAGGCCTCTGTGGCAATTAAAACTAATGTTAAGTTTTAAAAACTGAGGGTGTGGGTCCTGGAGAGATGGATCAGAGTTTAAGATGGCAATGCTGCTCTGTTAGGTCACCTATATACAATTTTCTACAGTGCGCTGTCTAGCTCTCTATCTCTTATCTCTGCTGAAAAAGTAAACTGCTAGCTTACTCTACCTTACTTAGCACTTTGCCCTGGTAGGAATTTTTCTCCTTTATGAGCAAACAAACAAACAAAAACCCAAACAAAACAAAAGAAAACAAAAAACCTGATTCTATAGGTGGGATTAGAGGGAATTTGGGAGGAAATATTTCCTATCTATCACAGTAGAGACCTGGAGAAATGCACAAATGGAAAAATGGGGCTGTGGAAAGAAGCAATTCCCTCTGGCCTCACAGCCTGCAGGGAGCAAATTGTTACTGAGCGAATGGCCAGTGATGAAATTTGTTTCTTGGATCTAAGAGTTTACAAAGCTCTGTTCTTGCCAGGTCCTGATCTACACAGAGAGACTGGTGTTTAGCAAGAAGAACCAGTTCTGCTAATGGTTATGCATTTGGCCATCCCTCTCAAATGCTATGGAGCATGTTCCTCTTAGGTATGTTAAATTTATTATTATTATTATTATTATTATTATTATTATTAGTAGTAGTAGTAGTAGTAGTAGTAGTAATAGTAGTATTGTTGTTGTTGCTATTCTTAACCACAACAATAATATTAGAAATATAGCTTTCTGAATCTGCCTACCTGAATGTTATCTTGTAGATATGTCAGTCCCTGGCTCTGTCTGTATATCTGTTTGTGTTGCTCATGAAAAGCTTTGCTCTCTCTTTTACTGGACAGTACAGAAAGCATCACAAGGAGAAGACATTAAAAATAGTTTGCAGAAAACTTTAACAAAGTTAAATGCACAGGATTAAATCAGTGACTCAAATTGACTCAGATAACCAACAAAGCAATGCTGCCAAGCTATATATTTTGTTTTACATCTAACATTTACAGTTTATATTCATTTCATAAGGTTGCTTTCCAACAGATCACTATCATGAGACACACAAACACACATAGGTTACTCTTAGGTTAGAGGCAAGGAAGGGTACAATACTTAAGATCACAGCATGCATTAGCTTAGTTTTTAAAAATTGAACACAAGGGAAATCCAAGGCAAGTAAGACTGATCTTTCCATTGTTCTGTTAAAAGCAGGTTAAAGAACAGGCTGAGTTCACAGAAGACTTGCAGACTTAAGTGTTAAGGGACTTCAATCTGTGTCACCTACTCTGATTCTAAGACCCTGGAATATTCCAGTCTCTTAATATGTAATATGTCACTGCTGTAGTGCTTCTCAGCAGAATCTCTACTCTAAGGTCAAGGAAACAAAGAAGACATCAGCATTGATCTACGATCAAGAAACCAGCAGCCAAGACACTTTCAACATCTCTCTCTCTCTCTCTCTCTCTCTCTCTCTCTCTCTCTCCATGCATAACTATTATAAACATGAAGTAAAATATGTAAACAGGGAAGTCACAAACATGGGATGATTTCCTTTGCATCTCAAAGTATTTACTTTTTGAAGAAATTCCTTAAAATAAGAGCCTCTCACTGTTTTGGGGATACATCTTTCCAAGATTCTATTTACTTGTCAAAATAAAAATCAGGAAGGTACAGGATCTCAAAATTAAATAGATTAAAATAGTAAATATTTAAGGAGTTAAATAGCAGTAAAATGAAAATAGAAACAAGTGTCTGTGAGCAAACAAAGAACTAAGCATAGCCTAGTGAAATTTCATACAGTAAAAGTTAAGTATATATGGTTAATTGGTTAAATCTAAAATTTATAAAAGCTGATAAAAATCACCAAAAATGGGGGGATATGTGGAAAGGAGAACTATAATTAATGTATGTAAGAAACAGGAAAGTAGCTAACTCTGCTGAGAGTAAAATAAATAGAGATTAAAAAACAAGAAAACACTTATACATCTAAGTTTAGTAATGGAAACGGGAAATCTTTTATGATTATACATTATTTTTTAATTTCTTAATTTTTAAAGATAGGAAGACCTCATTGAAGAAGAATATTGCAGTGGAGTTTCCTAATGGGAAAAAGAACCTGGGCTCTGTTCCAAAAGCAAATAACCAGCAGGGATTTATTGTAGGGACCAAGGCAAGGGCCGGAGAGTAGAATGCCATTAAGAGGAAATGTGGCAAAGCAACTAAAAAATTACTTGCTGAAGAAAAGCTAGAGAGTCACATATCCATTACACAGGCTTCTTAAATAACTGCCCCAGCAATGTCTCTGTTAAAATCTGATTAGACAGGCCAAGTGAGGGCTAGTGGACACAGCAGTCTAACTTAAATTTAGTCATGGACAGTCTTTATTGAAGTATATATACAGATTTATATGAGAAGTCTCATACATACACCGACAGTGTACATACAGGTTTATATAACAATTCTATGCTATACATATGCATCAACAGCCACATACTGGGCTATATAATACCATTACGGTACACACATAAATGTACAGCATATATATACATATATATATATATATATATATATATACACATATATATATGTGTGTGTGTGTGTGTGTGTATGATACATATCATATGTATGTATATACATATATATGATATCCATATTCTACTCACAAATGTTCACATCAAAATTATATATTATACATATATAATATTTATATATATATATTTATATATATATATATAGAGAGAGAGAGAGACAGAGAGAGACAGAGAGAGAAAGTAAGCACATATATAGGTCTATACATATCTACATATACACTTATATCTGTGGAATTAGTTACTTTCCCCATCGCTGTGATAAAATACTGGATAATAACAATGTAAGAAAATAATGGTTTATTTTGCCTGAAAGTTCAATGGTACAGTCCATCACAGTGGGAAATTCTTGGAGGTAGGAGTTCAAACCAGCTGGTCACATTGCACCTACTGTCAGTGAGGGTGTGGCTGCAGGTGTCATACAGGGAAATAAACCACACAAAGAGGTAAGAATGAAAACCTGGTGCTGATTAACTTTCTCAACTCAGATCAGACTTCTGGGAGTCTAACAATGGCATTTTATTACCAATGTATTTAAGCCCAATTTGGAAAAAAAATTTTCCTCTTGTAATAGAATCCCAGGTGATCAAAAAAGCATAACTGAAACTCAACACAGTGTAATAGCATTGCTTTTAGGAAAATGGGATCTATTGATGAGCTGTGTATAGTAGCTTAAGATCCTAAGGCTCTCGCCTGGTTTTGAGTCAGAGAGCACAGAGATCATTTGGCCTATTAGACACCTCTATTCCTTTTTGTGGGACTTTGAGGGAGCATACACTTATAAAGATAATTTAGATTACTGATCTTCTCTGGTCCTGGTTATAGGACTTGATATGGACTGGCCCAACAGATAACACAGATCAGTAAAGAGTTAATCATTTTTATTCTCAGATTTCTGGATAGAAGAACAGTTTTTTTCTTTATTGTTGCATTGGAAAGACAGTTCTCTGTTATTAATATTCCATGTTTCTCAAGAGACATGTGCACCCAAAAATCTACACACTATGCTCCCAACAAGTCAGAAAGTAGAGAAAGACAAATGCTGTTTATTAGCTTTTTTTTCTCTTTTACTTTCATCTGGGACCCCAGCCTAGGCTTTGGATCCCATGGACCCACTGAAAGGAAGAGATTCTGTCCCATATTCATAGAACTGTGGAATGTTTGGGAGATCCTTTGCAAACCTGCATCATGTCCTTACAAGGGCCCCAGTGTCCTACACTTTCCACTTCATAGATGTCCTGCCACTGCTGTCATTTACCAAAGTCAAAGAAAATTAATTGCTAGGAAATAAAAGCAGAGAATGCTACCAGAATGGGTAAAGTTTTCCCTTGTCTGCCTTTCTCTGTTCACTGCCCTGACCTGGTCCAACATTCTGGAAGATGTGATAAATGAGGCCATTTTCCTTGGAAACATTAGGTTTTATAATCAGTTAACAGAAAATTTTCAAGATGTTATTAATACACCTTATGGCCAGTTCTGCCCCATTTAATCACATTAGCTTGAAGGCAAAGAGAGCAAGAGATTTGACATAATTTTTGGCTTTGTTTTTGGTTTGCTTGTTTCTTTAGATCTTTTGCCATATATATATTTCTCTGGCTGTTCTGGAACTTACTACCAAAGAGGCTGCCCTTTACATAAGAGAAACACACCTGCCTCTTCATACTGAGTGTTGAGGTTAAAAGCACCACCCCCATGCTTATCTGGGGAACACTTTTAGTTTTAGTTTTAATTTTTTGTTGTTTTTTGTTTGTTTTGTTTTGTTGGTTTGTTTCGATTTAACTCATGTAGGTATAAACATAAAATTTCAGCTCACAACTCAAAATGGTTAAGAGGTAGTTTACTCTGGAGTCAAATTGAGTGGCCATTGCTTGTTATGTTCCAATGAAGTAATAGTTTCATAAATTTTCTGGGTAAGGGAACAAAGAGTCATATGTGAAGGGACTTTTCAACTATGATGGAAATACCAGGAAGGTGGATTACAGAAAAGAGTGAGGAACCCTAAGCTATTAGTTCTGAAGGCTAGCTGGTGACATTAGTGAAAGCTGGTTGTCTGTTAAGGTTTCATATCTTATGGACACGTTATGTCAGACACAGAAGTGGGCAAGGAGTAGCTAAATATAGATATCCATGAAAATTATAATTTATCTCTGTACTCGCAACATTCCAACCTTTCTATAATAATTGAGTGTTTAACTAGATACCAAGCTTGCAGAAGATTCCCTAGAAAGTGAGATTTTTCCCGAAATTTTTATTTCCATTATGCAGTAATAGAAATTAATGTGTAAAGACAAAGAAGAAAGCACATGCTCCTTGAAAATAGTTCATTTTCCCTCTGTTTCCTCATTGCCCAGAGTCCAATGTGTGCTCAGATCTTTCTACTATGTTCCTCTTGGAAAAGCCAGAACCCTCAGCAGACTGTAAAAGGAAAACAAGATATAAAGGGAAAGGCATCAGTATTAATATATGAAAGAATCCAACTGACAGAAAGACTGCAGTGCTCCCTCCACTAGGGCTATATGTAATAAGATACAGCACGCTCAAAACCTATTCTGGCATCATGGAAAATGAAAGCACAGTCATGGTATTCACCTATAAAGAATTCTGACAGATGTTGTTCAAGACTTTTGAGGCTAAACTCTACCCCAGCTCCCTATTATTGTCTTCCACTCTGAGGAGGAATCTTTTGCTCTTTTTTGAATGAATAGTCTCTGTTTCTATCACTAAACATGGATCCCCGAGATACATGTTTCAAGACATCCTAATCTGGATATCTCTGCAGGCCCTCTTGAATCAAGTCCACATCTATAACAACATAAAATAATCAAATAAGCAACTGCTTCAGAAAGGAAGGTAAGGGGTCTGAGTGCAATCGAGCTGTAATGTCTGTCACTCCATTGATAGGGTTGATTTAGCTGATTTAGCCTGAGTAGACAAGGTTCTCCTTCTTTCACTATACTGTGTACACCCTACAGAAGTTGCATGCTATGTCATAGAGTGTGACACTCCCCAATAAATGGTTGTGCCCCTTCTAAAACCTTTAAACAAGCTCCCTAGGAAGTGGGGCCACAGAGAACCCATGGCATATGACTCTTTGATGAGAGGATGTGAAGTTCTGCTGGGAAGCATTTGTGCCATGAATGAAGGAAGCCATTGTACTCATTTCCTCAACGTTGAAAGTGGTGCCTGATCCTAAGGAGAAATTGGTTATGTGGGCAAGTAAGAAGTAGCCACATGCTCAGAGGAGAAAAAGCACTTTGATTCACTTTCAAACTTTTGTGTGAATTAGCAAAGGGCTCTCAAAAAGCTCTTTAATTTAATATTGATTTTAAATCATTCAGGAAACCACCATTCAGGAACTCTTTGGTGGTATATCAGTTACTTTCAGCTCATAGATTTTTTTTTTAATGGTTATTGTAATTTTTTACTTTCATTATTAAGTACATTTTCTAAAATGTAACTATAATTGCAAGTACCAAACTCCATGGCTTTAAAAAATCTTTTTCCATTGATGCAATTATTTTTGTAATAAAGCTGGTTCATAACCTATTTTCTCAAGGCTTCTGTACAAAGAGGAAGAACCTGGGGAAAGTGCAGAGTACACATTAAGTAAATGTTAGTTCTCTTCTCTCTATGTGCCTCTGACCTTTTCTGGGTAATTGGAAATCATTCTAAAGACACTTTTATGCCAACAGGATTTTCTTGGCAAGCACCTACTCAGACTCTTCAATGATGACTTCATAGAAAACCAGACTCAGCAAAGCTTTGGCTCCTGTTCTTGTTAAGCAATAGGATTCTGAGCAAGATAATATATCTTGTCTGTCTTGGGTTTTCTACTGCTATGAATGACTCCATGACCAAGGCAACTATTATAAAGGAAAACATTTAACTGGGGCAGCCTTTCAGTTCAGAGATTTTGTCTATTATCTACATGGCAGACAGCATAATGGTACATAGGCATACATGTTGCTAGAAAAAGGGGCCATATGGTCTACATCTGGATAGACAGGCAGCAGGAAGAGAGAGGGGGGGTGGGAAGAGAGAGAGAGACAGGGAGCCATTTTTGAGCATTTGAAACTTCAAAGTCTACTCCCAGTGACATACTTCTGCCAATAGTGCCACTCACACATTAACAAGACCACACCTTTAATACTGTCACTCCTTAGTGACCAAGCATTCAAATCTATGAGCCTATAGGGGTCAATACTTATCAAACCACCACAATACCAAACCTGTTTCTTCACAAAAAGGGACAATTAATTCTACACTGAAGAATTTAGTTAAGATTAGGAAATATATAAGTCTGTGGATATGTGTGTGTGTGTATATTGTAAATGTATGCATGGATGGATGGTAGAATATGTGTATGTGTGCATGTATGGAATATATATATATATGTGTGTGTGTGTGTGTGTGTGCACGTGTGCGCACATGTGTATGGATGTGTGTGTGTATGTGTCTCTGTGTCTATGATGTATTATCTGAATATCTAAGGATATGTGTATATTATATATGTATGTGTGTCTGTGGGTAGATGTGTGTATGTGTGTGCATACGTATGCATGTATATATGTATGTATGAGTGTGTATCTATGTATGGGACCCAGCCCAAGAGAGTTCATATAATGAATCTTGATCACCAACTTGATAGAAAATGGATTCAACTAAATTCATGCCTCTAGGAAGATCTGAGAGCATTTCCAGGAAAGATTAAGTGACAATGAGGAAACCCTTTCCTGATGTGAGAACCTGATTCTTCAGTCTTCCAATCTGTTCTGTGACACTATAGTATTCTTCCAGGCATTAAGTACCAGACAGAAACTTATTCATGAGCTGAGTATCTACTTGTTTGTCTTTGTCTCCATTCTTATACAGCCCAAGTGGTATTGTGTGAATCAATCTAATAATTCTCTTTTTATTATACACTCATTAAATCACTTCTACTCCTCTAGAGGTTCTAACTCATAGAAGATCCATTTGTCCAATGTTCTTCATTGGATTTTCTGTATCTAGAGGTACATGAAAGAAAGGCCAAATATAACCCAGTGTCCTACATAAAATAGGAGTTCTGCCAAATACTGAGTTGTCATTGTTTTCCTGCTATCTAGAAAAACACTTCTCAATTTCTGATCTAGTAATCCCCCCTGTGACAGAAGCAAGTTTTACGTCTGAAAGCAAGTGTACTAGGGACGTACAATGGAAGTTATTGTCATTTATTCATAGGGTCACTGAACATGGGAGAATATGTTATTCTGCCAAAAGTCTCATGATTAGTACACTTCACCATCACAGGCAGGCAGAATTGGCATTTTCTATATAAGTATCCCTTCACCTCAGAGCTCTGAAGTCAGTATCAGAACTCAAGAGATTTCGAACTTCCATAGTGACAAAAGAGGGAGGGTGAGATGTTAGCAGTCTTTTACATCTCTGTGAACTCCAGAAGGCAATCTTGCTTCAGAACGTCAGTTTTCTCCTCTGTAAACTGGCTGTACTCTCAATTCTGCTAAAGTAGCAGTGGTTGAGTATGGGGTAGTGGTCTGTGACAGGCAGTCTGGCAGATGGTTGAGCACAGGCTGAAAACTCTGGGAGACCCAGCAGAGTAATTCGCAAGGGATCAGAAAACATTTTTGCCAAAGCTTCAGGAAGGCTCTTGTCAAACAGTTACAACCTCCAAAGCCCCCTGTAGAGAGGTCTGTCATGTTATATTTGTCATGTAGGTGCAACATCAAGCCCTCCCACATGCAGATAAGATGTCCTTAAACTCTCAGACCAAGCCAATGGGAAGTACTTGTTGTCAGTCCCCTGACCCATCCCAAACAGTATATTAGACCATCCCAACTTGTATAGGAGAGATTCCCATCCAGAAGAAATAAAGGTGTGAGAACTACTCTGTCATATGAGAGCTTCCATCATAAGAGCTGTAACACTGCTGCTTGGGAAGAGGTCTGCTCTCATGAACTAGACCAGAAGCTTCCTGCACTCCTCCCTGGCTAGTTGGCCTCTCGTGGGCTCAACCTGGGTGGCAGGTGCAGTGTCTTGGAGCAACTGAGGTGGCAATTGCAGAGGAGACTCTGTCCCTGCTCCCACTCTCCCCATTGCCTGAACCCTCGCATTTGCTTGAGCCAGAGATCCCTGAGGAAAGCTCCCAGCAGGAAGGCCCACATATGGTGACTGATGTGGGGCTGGAATAGCAGCAAGACTGCCCTGAAGGATACTATAGGAAGGTCAGGCCTCCCCACCCCTCAAATCAGGAGACAGGAAACCTTTTTCTTTCCTGCTGTGCTTTCTGTCAGCACCATCACTATCACGTGGATGTAGTCAAGCTGAAGGGGCAACTGAAGCCTTCTGACAAGAGCTACTCTCTGGTGTTGGCTGAATGTCCCTCTGGCCTCTGTCTGAAGCCCTACAGCCTGCAAAAGGACTTGGCAAAGACTCTCTATCTAACTTCTCCTAAAAACATAAGAAAAACTGGTAATGCAGCAGCCACTTAAAAGTCACAGGGTGGCTGCCAGTTCTTAAATCTGTGGGAAGGCTTAGCATTTTGTACCTCTGTGGACTCAGCCAAAGCCAATAGGCCAAGGGAAAGTTCCTACGAGACTGTAAAATTTGTGAGACTGTGAAAAATTTTAAAAAACTGCTGCCTTCCTTGAGAACGTAAACTCCTGATCTTGTGGGATTGCCAGATGTTCTGAACATGCAAACATTCCTGAGAAGTCCCCTCCCTAATGATTCTAAGGATGACCGCCAGCCTGCTATCACCCCGAGACACCTGGCCAGAGCTAATTACACTCCACCACTAATGGAAAGTTCCTAACCCCTAGACCCCCAGCCCGCTTGCGGGTTTTGAGCTTAAAAGCTGAGCATTTCTGATGTTCTGGGCTCCACACGACTCTCCTGTGTGAGGACATTGTTGAGCCCCAGCGCAAGTTGGTATCCCGAATAAAGCCTTATGCTAATTGCATCAAGACGCGTCTTGGAAGGTCATTGGGGTTGTGCATCGCCCGGGGAGCCTATCATTTGGTGTGTTGGCCCGGAAAGACTGGACACCTTACAGGATTTGCACAGCCCCCAGACCCCAATTTCGGGCTTGAAGTAAGAAGGCACCTCCTTGTGTGTTGTCTGTGAGCCGGGTCGTGTCTCTGTGAGAAAAGCGCTTTCGGTTTTGTGGCTTCTTATTGTCTCCTGAGAGTCTCTGAATGGTGGTCGACAGACGTGTCTGGAGGACCACAGGCCATGGCCCTGGAGTACACTCCAGGAAAGGAAGAGTGCCAGGGACACCTGGAAGACTCTTATCTGGTGGGCTCTGGTTGAGCCCTTCTGTTTTCTGTGCACCTGAACCCGTCCGCCACACTTTTATTCTTGTGGAGGATGCGCCTGAGGCTATTCATATTGTGTCTTTTGTCTTCCTGTCTGTCTTATTTCTGTGTCTGACTTTTTGACTGAAGATGGGACAGAAAGTGACTACCCCCTTAAGTCTGAATCTACATTACTGGACAGAAGTTAGGAACAGAGCCAGTAATCTCTCTGTTGAAATTAGGAAAAAGAAATGGTGCCTCAAGCCTTGTCTTGGACTGTCATTGTGATTGCGCATCGCCTGGGAAACCTATCAGTTCCCATTGGACAAAGCATCTTTCCTCTTTTCTGTCATGAGCAGCTCACAATCACATAAAAAAAAATCTCCCCAGGCCAGGGAAATATGTGCCCTCCTGATATTCCATGGAATAAAAATAGCCAAAAATCAAGCCTCATGGTTTTGGGAGGAAGTCCTTAAGATCCCACCAAGCATGGCCAATGATAACCTTTATAGCCCGGGCTTATGGACCTAAGTAGCTTCTCTCATCAAAAACAAGAGATACCCAAGAAGGAAAAACACCCTCCCATGATTTTCTGCCAATCTTAGCTTCAATTTGGCAATGTTTAGGGCTGTCACCTAAAATAGAACAGGCTGATAGCAACACTGCTACTGAGCCTTCTCACTCAGATGAACCCAAAGATCAAGGTACTAAGATCCACCCTTTTTCAGATCTCACAGCCCTTACCCAGCTGATAAGGGAAATAAAATCCATTTACCCACCCCTCCACCCCTTATGCCCTGGAGGAAACACTAAACAAACCTTCTTCTCCTCCTGCCTCTCCTTCTCTCCCTCAAAGACAAGGCTCCATTAACAAAACAAAGGAGCTTCTAACTGCCTCTCAGGCTACTGTACCTCCCCCCCAGGAGAACAGAGAGAAATATCTCTCCTCCCCATTCTCCAAGCCAGAAAAGCGAAAGACCTATAAAACTTGTAGTCTCTTACTCTCAACCCTCTACCACCCAACAACTTTGTAATTTCTGAGACTCTCTTGCAAAACCTAACCCCACCTCCCATGCTACTCAGGGGTCTGATATAAAGCTAGAAACCCAAAATGCTCAAGCATTCTTGGTTAATATCAACCCCAGTCAAACTAAACCAATCGATTGGTACCCACTCCAAGCCTCAGACTTAAAAGAACTCAGGCAAGCAGTGAAAGAAGAAGGCATCCACCCACACTAGACAAAATCTCTCCTACAAATCCATATTGCCAACTTAAATACCCCCCCAAGTTTGGAGGGATATTTGTTGTTCCTCCCTTCCTGACCCAATGTTTTTGGAGTGGGAAGCGTTATTTAGAGATGAATGCTGCTAAAAATTCATGCAAAACCTGGACAGAGGCGACACTCCATGAGGTTTTAATGAACACTGTGGCCAGGAAGAATTTTCTACTGGGGCACAGCTGGAAACTCAGCTGGCAGGATACTACGAACTGGTCTGCCTCTGTGCAACCCAAGCTTGGGATAGGCTCACCCCACCCTCAGGGTCAAAAGATCCTGCCTCCTCCCTGCTCTCCATCAAAAGCTGGGAAAACAGATATCTAATGTTATTCTTAGAGCTAAAATGAACCTAGGAAGAGAAATTCCCAACCCCACAGCCAGAGATCTCCTTCTTAAAACCATTGTATGGGAAGGCATGACTTCTGAATCCAGGCTGGTTTACAGGGACTCCAGGAGGAGCATCAAGATAGGTGCATTGTGGCTACTCCAGCTATAAGGACAGTGTCACACCAGATTACATCCTTGGCTCAGGCATTTGTAGCAGCAGTAAAAACAGAAGGAGTCTGCTTCAAATGTGGAGAGGCAGGACATTGGAGGAATGAAGCTCACAGAACTCTCTCCCCATAACAGACTCTAATCCCCCTAGATCTATTTGTTCCCCTCTGCAGAAAAGGTTTCCACTGGAGGAAGCACTGTACTGCTGCGTATGATAAAGAAAACCTTTAAACTACAGACAGGGCAGCCCTCAGCCCTGACAGTAAGAGGCACAGCTACTCCCATAGAAATCTTGTAGGTGTTCAGCATTTCAGAAGACTCCCATCCAAAATTAACCTTTAAAATAGATAATAAACCACTCAAATGTCTTATTGATACTGGAGCAGACAGGACAATTTTAAGACAGCAGGAGATCCCATGTGACTGGCAACTGATCCCTGGGCCCCAGCTCCTAGGCATAGGGGTATTACTCATGCATTTATCACCAAGCAGGCCTACAGGTGAAAAGACCTGGTCGCAGCTACCGGACTCATATGCCCCCTGGTGGCTCAGGTAGCTACCAATCTTTTAGGGAGAAATATCTTACAGGCCTTAGAGTTGGTTCTTACTACCCAACCAGAAAGAGACCACATTACAATAGAGAATATTACCTATAAAGAAAATAATACCCAGGGAGATCCTAAAAATGCTCCTCCAAATCACCCCGAATCCTAGGGACCACTGTCAGATTTAATACTCCCTGACTTGAATGGCTCTCCAATGAAGCTTTCTGGGTCCCACAGTGGCCTCTATCAAGGGAGAAGCTTAGAGCCCTCACACAGTTGGTAGAAGGACAGCTATTGCTACAACACATCTGCCCTTCCTACAGTCCATGGAACACCCCTGTAATTGTTATAAAAACGAGCTCAGGGAAATGGAGATTATTATAAGATTTGAGGGCAATTAACAAACCATGTGAGTCTGGGGCTCCCACAAACAGGACTACCTCATATCTCAGCCATCCCTGCCAATGTACCCTTATTAGCAACAAACAAAGAGTGTATTTTTTTTCATCCTTCTCCACCCCAGAGACTGAACACTGTGCATTCTCAGTACTCCCCTTTCCTCTGTTCTCATGACTGTTTTTGTCATTCTTCATGCTTACTCTGTTACTGACCAGCCTCTTCCTAACCTTCCCAATACCTACCACTGGAGATTCTATACTAGGAAAACCTACAACAGACACAAGGAAGTTATAGAGACCCAGGACTGTCCATTTGAAGGATGCAGAACCAGTATTGAGATCCCTCTACACCCGGACTCCATCTCCACTATCCCCAGGCCTTTTCTCTGATTTCCCTACTGAAACACAGGTGAATGTCTCCAGGAGGACTCACATATGGAGGTTGCAGATATTGGAGCTGCAGAATGGAGTCCAACAGTTGTGGTGGTACCATGCTTCCCAACCTTAAAACTAATTTTCAGCTTTCCATCAGCAATCCCTGGAATGAACGTTGGCCAACCAGAGTCTTAGGTAAACTTTTTCCCAATGGCTATGACAAATACTCAGTAGATGAACTGCACATCTTCCGTGAGTTTGTTCCTGCCTCCACATCAGTCTTTATCCATGCTAACATTATCCAATAGGAAAATGAGTCTGAGAAGGATCTCAGAGCTACCCTCTCTTGGCTACAGTACATCCAATATGCAGCTGACCTCTTTCCCTTAACCAACCACCCCAACTCCTCCCAGTGCTTTCTCTGTGTTTCTCTCTCCTGACCATTATTAGGAGCTGTTCTTTCCATTTCAAAAAGAACAATTTGTCATATTCCTGCAGCACTGCTTGGAATATCGTGTTCCCTAGGATGTCTGCAGATTTCGTTGCTAAGCTTATGGGCTGAGCAGATTGCAAGCATCCACTACTCTAAATGGTTTCCTATTCTCCATTTATTATTATGTATGTAGAACTTTTTATACATGATGATTTTAGATGACAGAATGATTGCTAGTCTGGATTGTCAATTGGAAGAGAATTATAATCATGGAAAAAGATTCTTTGATATATGTCTGGAGGAGTTATCAAAATTAAATCAATGAAAAGGGATAATTCACAGTTCACCCTGATGTAGGCAACACTGTCTTACAGGCTGCATCTCAAACTGAAAAAAAAAAAGAAAAAAAAAAAGAAAAAGAAAAGAAAAAGAAAAAGAAAAAGAAAAGGAGAAGGTGATTGAAACAGGGTGGAGGAGTAGAAAGTAGATATAAGAAAAGAACATTGCATACCTATATGAATCTATCAAACAGAAGAAGAGAAGTTAGAAGAAGAATGTAAGCTGAGCACCAACATTCATCTCTTTCTTTCTGCTTCTTGATTGTGGATAAAATGAAATCAGATGCTTCCTTCTCCTATTACCTTTCCTTTTGCAACATGATGGATTGTAAACCTGTAAATTGTGAGTCAAAAAAAAATCCTTTCTGCAATAAGTAAATTTTGACAAATTATTTGTCATAATGATAAAACATGTAACTGATACAGTGATGATTTCCCCAAAGTTTACCTGCAAAATCTGTTGAAGGAAGTAAAGAGAAAATGAAAAGTTTACTAAAAACCTCCATGTGACAGCATGGGTATCACACAGCATGGTCTGATAAACACAGATGGAAGAGAATGGGTATGACACAACATGGGTCTGCTAGGAGTTCTCAGGGCAAACTGGTAGAAGTTGAGTAATAAATACTGAAGAGAGAATTTGGCTGACAATATTCACAATTTTTCAGAAGCAAATAATATAGGAACTCTTACAAAGCAGAGTGACAGATTAGCAGAGTCCAGAATTTATCATAGATGGATGGCGAGGTTTGGAGAGTTTTCCATCCTAAGGAGAAGGAGTGCTCATAATCATAGCATATGACAGAGTCTCAGAAAATCAGTGCCATACATTAAGCAATAGAGTTTATTTTGCATTTATTTGGTGGGTAGGGCGGTGTTGGAATTAACTAATCAACAATCAAGACCATGCATCTAAAACATGTCCAGAGTCCATGTAGAAAATCAATGTAGAAAAGAAACTTCACCTAAGACTCTCTATTCCAAAGCAAATCTAGGCTGCATACAGTTGAGACAGCTAACCATCACCTGTTCATACTGAGGAAGGACATTTCAGATTTTTTTTATTTTTAATTATGTAAATGCATGTGTGTCTGCATGAGGGTGTGTGCACATGAACACAGGTGATCACAGAGAACAGATAAGGACATCAGATGCCCTGTAGCTGGAGACAGAAGTGGCTATGAGTCTCAGGACCTAGTGCTGAAAAATGAACTTGTGTTCTTTGAAAAAGCAGAATGCACTGTTTACTTGATGAGCAGTCTCTCCAGCCTTAACTAGGCAAGTTTCATTTAAGCATTTTCACTCAAGCATGTTGTGTATTTCATATTTACTACCATCCACTTTCCACCTTCCTCTTCCTTCCAGTTACTCACCTTTCTTTCTATAGTCTACCATGTCTCTGTGTGATCTTTCTGCAATCTTCCCAATCACAGTGACCTCTCAGCTGAGTTGACAAAGCTCACATAATCTGGATTTCTTTTGCAGTCTCTCAAATTCTCCAATGACTTAAATAAGAGGAATTCATGATAATCTATCAATTTTCATAAATACATTCAAATCTGTGATTCTTTCATTTATATTTTATAAGAACAGAAAGGAATTATTTCCTACAAAAGGGACAGTATATAAACAAGGCTGGGGACATACCATGGTCACTAAAGACTTGTCAAGCAATTTGAGGACCTGACTTTTATCCCTACTCAGAGTCTAGTTAAAAATGCCAAGCATGATGTCATTTGCTTTTAATCACAGCACTGGGGAGACAGAAACAGGAGAATATCTGGTGCTCACTATAAGCCAAAATAAGCACTCCTTTCCTTAGGTTGCTTTTGAGAAGCATTTTGCCACAGCAGTAACACAAGAAGCTGACTGTACATTTTTATGCTCATTAGGTGCTTTTCCTACCTACACAGAGTATTAATTTGGAACTTGTGCACATGGTACCATTGTCAATTTTCCAGCCTTGGTGAGAAAATAAATAGGAATTTTAAAATGAAACTGTTCCCAAATTGCCAAGAAATTGATCTTTGGCCAGAAGTTTTGCAACTTGTCCTGTTTAGGTGCATTGAATTCCCTATAAATGTGAATTTTGAGGCTGTTTGGCCACCCACGCATACATTTTACAATGACTCAGGTGACTCGAAAATTACAGACCCACCTGTCTAAAAGGGTCATTGAAATACAATACAAAGAATAGATGCATAAGTTTAGAACAAATAGGAAGTGCTTTAACAGGTTATCCTCATCACTCCTTCAACTCTTATAGGTGCAGGTGTCAAGACAAGTATATGCCACACCTGTGCCAAAGCTGCTGCGGACTCCAGGTAGGACTATAGCTCAGGAGTCAACACAAAGCAGCCTATGAAATTGACCATCTCAAATGATCTTGCATATGAGACAACAGCTGAGTTCCTACTCTGCTGACGAACAGCCATCCTCATCCTTTTTATGCACATCTGAACTAGTCTATACTTAGCCTCTTTGGTTCTGTTGTACAAATTAGTCTGGAGGGTAATCTTGTTTGAGGCCAACTCCAGTTCTAGATCAACATCAATACACATAAATGGCCCAGATGAGTTTTGCATTATTTCTGAGAAACAGGCCAGCTATCCCTTGGACTCCATCATGCTGAGATAGAACTAGTTATGCCTATAAAACAGACTATGAACCCTTTTGGAAATGGTCACATTTGGTGACAGTCTGAGGACAAGTAATCAGAGGAAAGACAAATGTAGGGGAATATGTTGGTCTTTATTACTGATCTTATGTGGACTTTACCAGAAAGGGGAGCTAGAAAGGAGCACTTAAGCATTTACAATGAGTTAAAGTCAGAAAGGATCTTAAAGAGAAAAATAAAAAGCAATGCTATTGTGGTATGTATGAGTAAAAGACTCATATCTTTGAACATTTTGTCTCTTGTTAATAGCACGGCCCTACTACCTGGGGGAAAAAACATATAAATGGAGTGAAAATTGAGACTTTGTAATGTCATGCCACTTTCTGTGTGCCTTCCCCTTTTCTCTCAACCACTTGTTGCCATGCCTTCCACACTACAATGGAAGCTAACTCCCTGTAATCATGAGCCAAAAAGATTTTCTTTCTTTTTCTTTTTTAAGTCATCATTTTTTATTGGTTATTCTATTTATTTACATTTCAAATGTTGTTCCCCTGATCATATTGCACTCTGCAATTATGATCTCACAATAATAAATAAATAAATAAATAAATAAATAAATAAGCATTCATTCACTAAGCTATTATGAGATTCCATGGTCCAAGGAAGGTAAAATATCCTTTTGTTAATTCACAGCATTCATCTTCCAAGTTCCTAAAGACCTAAATCTTAATGTCCTAGGGTCTCTCCAAGTCAAAAAAAATTTAAAATTGTCATGTTCCAAACAAAGAAAAAAACAACCCATTCTGTGATTTCTTATCTTTCGTAACACAAGTGACAAGCCCCTTTGGGAGGAAACAGGCCTGATGTGTGACTCAGAACATTGACATTTTATTTCTCATTTGATAAACATTCACTATCTACTGGTAATAAGCACCTTCTAGAGAGTACTCTAGGTCTACTCTCAAAACCCAGACTTTTAATATTTCATCGATAAGGAATGAAATAGATGAACATGCATTTTAGCCTCATCCAGGCATACAGGGAAAGCAATGCTCTATTGTAGGCAGAAATGAAAATACTGACCAGGCAGAACCCACCACACTGTTTTCTCAGGGAGTGTCTTATCAATAACAAATCATGTACCATCATGGGGAAGCTCTTCTGCAAAGGGAAACTGGGGCAGTCCCCTTTATTGCCCAGTGTTCTTCATTGAGAATTGTCATCACCATCTGACCTATGGGGACAAACAACTATATTAACTGAAGACTGACTGATGTCAGGAAGAGTGGCAAATGCTGATAATCTGAACATTGTGGAGACTCAAGTAGCCTCTTCTAAATTTCCAGGCCTGGACTACTGGAAGAAACCCATCACTGAAATAGGAAAAGCACAGCTCTCTTGGTAAAGAAATTGCCAGGAAAGAATGTGGACCTAAGTTTGACTTCCAGAACCCTTGTAAAACCTGGCCCAGTGGTGTGTGCTGTGTATCCAGCATGTTAATATGGAGACAAGAGGTTCCCTGGGGTTCACTGCTCAGGTAACTTAAGGAATCCCAGGCCAAAGTAAAAGATTCTGGTCCCAAACTGATGGCATCTACGAACAGCATCAAAAGTTGAATTTTAGCTTCTACGTGCACACATGTATATGTACACAAATACAAACACTAAATAAAAAGGTTATCTAGATATTTCACAATTTAATCACGTGATAATGAAATAGCATTCTTCATAAAACATTTGGGGCAAACGACCAATGTGTTGGACACTAAGAAAAATCATAGAAATTCATAAGACTTGCTTATGAACATGTCATATCCATGGCAGTAACAGTAATGCATATCAATTTCTTGCCACTACTGACTTGGTTATATGCTATGCTATTAACTATTTTTAACTTTTGTAAACTAAAATTCAAGACGGTAATCACTTTATGATACTCAGCATAGACTTCACTTATTTTTCATTTTCAAGTTCACTGAGAAGTGATATACAAACTATCAGTTCCCTGCATTACAGAACAGAATTCAACAAGTTTTGATAGCTATGGGTACCCCCAGAAAACCCACAATCAAGATTCAAGACAGGGCTGTGGGGATGCCTCAATCAGGAGGTACTTGTCATGCAAGCATGAGAATCTAATTTCAATTCCCAGCTTCCCCTAAAACTGGACACAGTGGCATGCATCTGTAATTCCAGTACTGGGATAGTAGAGGTAGGAAGGTATATAGAGCTTGGTGGGCAGCCTTCCAAGATGAATCAGTGAGCTACAGGCTCAGTGAAAAATGTTGTTTCAAACTTAAGGTAAAAGAATGAGGAATATGCCTAATAATGGAGGTTAAGCATGTGCACATACATGTATTTGTACAAGTATACACAAAGGCAAGTATAAGTGTGCATGTGGGCCCACACTCACACACACACACACAGAAGATGAGACATTTATTTCAATTATTTTCTATCTTCATATTGTTTTGTTGTATAACCCTTTATTAATCTCTACTTTGGAAAACCACTGATATGTGTTTGCCATGATAAATTATTAATATTTGGAGGCTAGAGATAAAGCTCAGTGTTTTAAGAGCACTTGCTGCTCTTAGAGAGGACCAGGAATCTCTCCTTACCTATATGGCAGCTAACAACAACAGGTAACTTTAGTTCCAGGGAGAAGAGATACCCTCTTCTGCTCTGCATGCATACAGCACATATATGAGACACTAACATATATGCAGGCAAAACACTCATATAAATTTAATATTTTAATTTCTAAGTTTTTTACTTAAATTTTTATTGTGTGCATGTATGAGAATCTGTCCACATGAGAGCAAGAACCAGTAGAGGGCAGAATAAGCTATAAGATCCCTGGAGCTGGAATTCAGAAAGTATAAGTCATCAGACATGGGTGTCAGGAAGCCCACTCAGGTCCTCTGTAAGATTCATACTCACTTAAACAGTTATTTCTCCAACCACTAAACTTATTTATTATTTCTGTCTTTGTATTATTTGTGTGAACACACATGACTGTGGAGGACAAATGGCCACTTTGTGTGTCTAGTGCTCTCCTCCAATCTTCATGGGGAACAAAGTCAGATCCTTAGACTTATAACAAGTGCTATTATCCCCTGATCCATCTCACTAGCCAAAACCTGGCTCTTTTTACTCAGAGTAATGATTCTGAAATATAACTTTGTTCTTGGATGGAATTACTCATGGCCATTCACTACTGGATGGTTTCCTGTAATGTGTAAACATCACAGTTTGTATATATGTTCATCTTGTACTGGACATTTGGGCTGTTTTCAGGTTTTAGTTACTGTAAATAAAGTTGCAATGATTTATTTCCTCAGTCTTTATGTGGACATGGGTTTGTGTTTCCCTTTAGTAAACAATTAGTTGCAGAATGACCAAGTCATGTGGTAGAATATGTAGAACTTAACTTCCTTTATGATATTTGTTGTTTGAGACGTTTTTCCAGGGAGACACAGCACACATGTGATTACTTTCCACAGATATGGGACCCACAACAGACCAAGGTATCAGTAGCTCCAAAGTCCAACTTGGTGAACCAGTGATATTTACTAGAGATACTAACAGGAGTATAGATGGGCATTGACTTACAGGAACAGGGAAGCTTCAAAAGTGGAAATCCCAACCCAACATGAAAGAAAAAATGTGGCAAGTTTTAATATCAATTCACCATGATTAGGAAACTTACTTCAGAAATACTGGGTTGTATAGGAATGAAAAACAGAATATGAAACTCTGTCTTGGACCTGGGACAACAGAGTTAAAGCTGAACTACTGATTCTTGTATGTGAGTGCCTGCTTGCTGTCCCTACTATTGACAAATCCTGTTTGCTAAAAATAAAATTGCCTTAACAAAAAGCCTGCAAATCTCAGCTTCTGAAAAATTAGCTCAAGTCTGAGGTGGCAGGGGTAAAAAGAACACTGTAGGATAATGAATGGTTATGGGGAGACAATATTATAGCAATGCCTATTCCTACGTAAGATTTGATATTTCTTCCTATGTAAGATATTTCTGATGGGGTTAGGCTTCTTTGGGTAATGGCATAGAGGCTATAGCTATGTTCTAATTAAAAAGATAAATCACATAGTACTGAGCATTTCTTGTTGGAGAGGTGCCCCACCTTCACAAACAAAAATGATGATCCATGGAAATGCATAGATGGGGACTCCTGCTTGACTCATAGCACTCAACACCAGGGACATTCTCTCAGCCAGCCAGTCTCCTCCCCCAAGCACTTGTTTTCTGTTTTTATAACCCTGGGTGTGGTGGTGCTCATAAACCCTTCAACTCAGAGCTTTCTCAGACATGTGAAGTTTGTTTACTCTTAAGTTTGGTGAGCCTCTCCCTGCTTCCTTAAAAGAATGTTTCAACATAGAGAAAACTAGTATGTAACAGTGTTTTTTTGTTTTTGTTTTTTAACTATTTTTTGTTTATATTTACATCATTTCTTCTCTTCCCGCTTCTTTCTTCAAACCCTTCCATATCACCTTGGTCATTAATTGTGTATATATATATACACACACACACACACACACACACACACACACATATTTAATGCATTTGTATATTTATGGTCTAGATAAAACCCTGCACAGCCTGTGAGTAACCTGTCCCCTCAGGAGATGCAGAAAGCCCCTCTTTTCAAATTAGCTTGAGAAATGACACACTTCTATATGGGATTTTTATTTCTATGAATAACCATCATTGTGATGGTTAATCTCTACTGCCAGCATGATGAGATCTAGATGATTTGGGAGATGGGCCTCTGGTCATACCTGTGTAGGAGTATCTTAATTAGGTTAATTAAGATGGGAAAATCTGCCTACTGGGCACCACAATTCTCGGGGATGGATCCGGGACTGTATAAAAAAGAAGAAGTGAGCTGAACACTAACTGATCATTGCTTCCTGAAGACAGAAATGATGTGACCAGTTGTATATACTTCTATTGATGGATGTGATGTAAAGTAGACTAAGAATTAGCCTGTCTCTGCTTCCTGAAGATGGACATTAATGTCTTTACCTTAGCTCTACTTTCTATTGATGGATAATATGTAAGCAGCTACTTCAAACTCCTGCTGCCTTGATTATCACAAATGGGCTATTCCTAGAACAGAGAGCCCAAAGAAACACTTTCCTTCTTGTTTTGTCATCTCTCTAATCCTATCCTTTATTTTTGTGATAGTAACTATTCTGAGAGGAGTAACATAAAATCTTAGATCAGTTTTAATTTGCAGTTTTCTGATAACTAAATATGTTGGACATTTTGTTGTCATTTGTTCTTTTTTCAAGTATCAAATGCTTAGTTCATTAGCACATTTAATGATTGAGGCTTTGGATGGCATTGTGCGTGTGTGTGTGTGTGTGTGTGTGTGTGTGCACGTGCGAACATGTGTTGTAATTTTTTCAGTTCTTTATATATTCTAGATATTAACTCCATGTCTCAATTATAACTGGTGTCAATATCTCTTATCCAAAGAAAGCTGCCACTATTGGATTTGTCCTTAGTGACATTTGTCATTGCTCACACATCACTGAAAATATCAATTATTTTCCTTCCTGAGAAACTTTTGACAGAAAGAAACAGCCACATTATAATGACTTCTTCTAGGTCATCGTTTTTTACTGACTATCTCTACTGAAAATTGCTTGGGATAGAGACTCAGAAATAGTAGTCCTTGTCTTTGACAATCTTACAGTCTATCAGGATGGACATAGAGATCATCTTCAGCATTTTACTTTTTACCCACTGACTTCATAAGCTTCATAAGAAAGTAGGTCTGTTGATACTGAAATCTCAGCCGTACACTGACTCAGCACCTCTGTGATTACAAAGTTGCCACAACAGTCCTTGGGACAGCTAAGCAGGCTCTGATCTGGATATAGAATTAGCAGTCAGTATTAACTAGGTGATCTCCAAACCCCAGTAGCAAAAATGATAAATGCTGCAGTGCCTCCCTTTTCCTTCAGCTTTGCACTTGGTCTATATTCCAGTTGTAATTAGGTCATGGAAGACCTGGCCTAGCAAGTTCAATTCATGTTTCCTTGGGCTCCCCAGCTGTTCCTAAAGACAAAGGCTACATCTTGGTTTCACATTGGGCTGGAGTAAGGAACGAGGGCCAGGAGCTTCTTTCTTCCAATGGCAGTTCAGTCCTATCACTTGTGAAAGGGAGTTCTTTGGCTCCAAAGATGAAAATATCTACTATTGTTTATTTTTTTTTGAGAAATCTCGTTGCTAGAGCTGGGGATGTTCTGACTTCCACAAGTAATACACTCACATGCACAAACACATACATACATTAAAAAAATAAAATCTTTTATAAATAATATTTTTCCAGTCATATATATATTTCTAATAAAGAAGGCATAAGCTATTATATGGGTTTGTTTGCTGAATGTCTTTAAATGTGATTCACTAGCCAAGAGAGTAAAAATCACCATTTTCACAGAAATGACGTTTCAAATAAAGTGCATTTGAGATTGTCCTCAAACTTTGGAAGAACATAAACATAAAGATCATCTCTAGTATTTTAACTTTTTTACTGTTTTACTCTCTGTCTGCACCCAGTGACATCATAAGCTTCATAAGAAAGCTTTTCTCAGGTACAGCAGCCTTGGGTAATGGTTATGACATGAATATATTTCTGGCAGATTTTTTACAATGTAGTGGCTAGCCGACTACAGTTGCCTAACAAAAACCATGGGATCTTGATGTTCTTTTCATAGGCATATTCTTGAAAATAATTGACTACCTCCTTAGAGTAAACTGTGCTTATGTTTGTAAAAAATCAGCTGTACTTTGCCAGTCTGCACACCAAGTGATATTGGAGAGGATTCACAGGGGTAGTCTGGCCAGAGCTACCCAAGTATGGCAGCTCTCCAAGGGGAAGTCAGATCTAGAAGGGTAAAACACAGTGGGCAGCAAGGATTCAATGTTAGGTCCACTGAGCCAGAAGTGACTGCAGTAGGCTTGAACACTCAGCTGGATGGGCAACGTCTTGTTCCAGGGACGGAAGCTTTGGGAGAGAATACTCTTCTCTGGTGTGTTACAGCTCGATAAGACAGTCTCTGATAATCTTTGGTAGAAAAACCTGTGAACATTATTCCTTGTAGCTAGGACCTTATAAACATATTGGAGTGGGTTGGGATCTAAAGCTAGATGCTTTCTATTGGTTTAGTCTGAGATATTAGAGATGGCTCATCTACATGTGGAAGGACTTCAGCTATTGCCCCTACTGTGACTGATTGTCACAGTACTCTCACTGGGTTGCCATGGTCATAGGTTCAAGGACAGGAACTTGGTTGGGAGTAGATTTAAATGCCTACACTTCTCTATTATGAAAATTGTCAGGGTTCTTGAATCCACTCAGTCTTACCAGATTTTCTGGCTGGTGGCATGTCCACTGTCCCATAGTACTCTGGCTACTTTTCAGAATTCTTTTCAAAGGTGTGGGCCTATGTACATTGCATCTCACAGTAGCTGATGTGGAACCATGTACACACCTGATGTAATGTGGGCTACTCCTCCTCCTAACTCATATTAACTGTGCTCAGCAGGTAATTTTACTTTGGCCAAAACTATGTCAGTTGGGCAGAAACACATGTTTCAGACATTTTCAATTGCTTGGATATCATCTTTGCAGATAGTTCCTGAAAAAGCATTTTTAAGTTGCATGGATCCCAAATACAGGATGTATACTTTGGCTAATCATAAATTAAGGCTAGGGACCTTACAAGGACAATGGCCCCCACTTATGGAACTATTTGGGGCTTTGTTTCTTTCATCATACAAACCACAAGAAAACACTCTTCTCACTGGTCTGTGTCAGAAAGTTCAACAACAACAAAATGATGTAGCTATGCCTGGCATACGTGCTACTACTGGGCTACCTTCCACCAAGTTACACAGATGTTCATGGAGATTTAATATCTCAGAGATGATACCATGCTTGCCACTCTAAAATTAGGTTTTTGTTCTGTTTTAAAGAAAGAGCTAAAATCACTGGTTGTATGCCTAGTCTTTGTTTGTTTTTAAAATCACAGACATATCCTTAGGAAGTGACTTTTTTAAAAAATGAAATTGTTAAATCATCTCTAGAAACACAACAATGGTGAAATGCGTCCTTGTTTGTAGATTGGGGGAGGTGGAAGAGAAGCACGTGTAGGGAAAGTCACATACCAGATTAGTCATGATGAAGACATTTTATATTATAATCAGTGTATTGTGTGTGTATAAATATTTCTCACTACTGTACCTACAGTTGATAATGATAAGTACTTTTTGAAATGGCTATTCATTCTAGATGGTCTGAAGTACAAGGCAGAACTTAGTAGTAGAAGTAGAAAAATAGTATTAAGTACCTTTTTGTTATCTTGTCATAGGAACAGTTGTTTTGGTGGGAATGGCCAAGCCCCTCATGAATTGCACAGCCTACATTTCTGCCATGTTTGAGAGAAGAAAATGCAGAGTGCTAAGCCAATGTGCTCACAGTGAAGAAGAAGAAGAAGAAGAAGAAGAAGAAGAAGAAGAAGAAGAAGAAGAAGAAGAAGAAGAAGCAGTTTGTCATTTTTATTTTTGTGTGCATATAAAGGACAAAGGAGTCTTAACTTATATGATCTTCCTACATGTTAAAGAACCAAGCAAATTATACAAAACATATTCATTTACGCATGCATGAGTGTGTATGTACATATGCGTGGGGGATGTTCAGCTTTGCATGCCTGTGAGATTGTATGTATGCACATACGTCTGTGCAGGTGTGTGTATACGTGCATGCCTGTGAGAGTATATATATGCATATATATGTGTGCATGTCTTTGGAGATCAGAAGAGGGTGTCAAGTATCCCTTCCTCTATCACTCTCCATCTAAACCTTTGAGGGGGAACTATCCCTAAACTTAGGTATTGTGCCTGTGTGTTTTTTTTTTTTTTTCCATCTATGTTGGCAGACAGCAAGGCCAAGCTATTCCCCTGTCTCAGACATCTAAGAGCTAAGTTTACAAGTGTATACAGGATATCAAGCTTGTTATATGGGTTACAAGATTCTGGTCCTCATGATTTCACAGGTATCCCTCTTAATGACTTAGGTATATCTCCAGATACAAGGAAAACGTACCAAGATGGAACTCCAGGATGATGAGAGAGGGTGGATCAATGTATAAAACTCTTGCCACCAAGCAGGATGATGAAATGAGTTTGAACTGGAGAGTGATGAAAAGATAGAACTGCATCATTTTTTTTTCCTTTAGTTGATTTATTTACTTACTCACTTTACTTCCTGATTATAGCCCCCCACATTCCACCTTTCTCTTCTCCTAATCCCATTTTTAAAAATCCCTCTCCCAGTTACCCACTTGCTTTCTACACAGAGAAGAAGACCCTCTCCCCCTTGGATATCACTCTTCCTTGGGGACATAAGTCCCAACATGAAAAAGCACACCCTCTTACAGTGAGGCCCAAACTGGTAGTCTAATTCAGAGAAGAGGACCTAGTTGCAGGCAATAGAATCAGAGAGGGCCTCAGCTACAACTTTTAGGTAACCCACAGGAAGACCAAGCCACACATCCACTCCAAATGTGCTGATGCCCTAAGTTCACCCCCTACATGTTCTTTGTTTTATCATTCATTCTTTCTGAGCCCCAATGGGACCAAGTTAGTAGACTCTGCAATTCTTCTTTGGGAGTCCTTAAAACCTCCTGCTTGCTTAATCATTTCTTTCATTGTTCCACGAGACTCCTTGAGTTTGGCTGTGAGTTTTTGCATCTGTTTTCATCTGCTGCTAGATTAAACTTCTCAAGAGAGAATTATGCTAGCTTCCTGTCTGCAAGAACATCAGAGTATCATTAATAATGACAGAGTTTAGCTCTCTCATACTAGATGGGGCTAAAGTTGGGGTAGTTATTGTTGGCTGTTTCTTCAGTCTCTGCAAAGATCTTTATTTCTTCATGTTTTTTGTTATGCCAAGTTTGCAAGAACCCCAGGAGACTGCTAGAGATCAGGAAACCAATGTAAATACACATACTCTTCTCTGAACTAGATTACCAGTTTGGGCCTCACTGTCAGAGGGTGTGCTTATTCATGTTGGGACTTATGTCCCCAAAGAAGAGTGATATCCAAGGGGGAGAAGGTCTTCTTCTCTGTGTAGAAAGCAAGTGGGTAACTGGGAGAGGGATTTTTAAAAATGGGATTAGGAGAAGAGAAAGGTGGAATGTGGGGGGCTATAATCAGGAAGTAAAGTGAGTAAGTAAATAAATTCAGGTCACAACCTTCCCTGCTCTGAAGTTTAGGAATGTGACACCCAAATCTTGGGGTTTGGGCGATATAGATATAGATATAGATATAGATATAGATATGATATATAGAGATATAGAGATGTAGAGATACAGAGATACAGAGATACAGAGATACAGATATATAGATATATAGAGATATATAGATATAGAAATAGATATATAGATATAGATATAGATACTATATGAGATGTATAACCTGGGGCTTTTGAGCATTACATGATTGGGTAGGGAGTAAAGGAATGCTATCTCTCAAAATTTACATTTATTCAGACAGCAATGTGGTATCACACATTTGGAAAAGGACCTTTATGAGTTGGGAAGAAATAATTAATTCTAGTATAAGAGACAACTGGGTTTTTACATGCTGGCCACAGCTGTCTGGGAATACTTGCTTTTCTCTCTCCCATAACTCAAGTGAGGGCACCTTACCACTTCCAGGTCATTGATTTTGTCTCTTCTTCAAAGACAAGAGATATCTGCACTAAGTGGGGTACTCAATGCAGGGACTAAAATGGAAGGGAGTGCTAGACTCTGCCTCAAGGGCTAACACAGAGAGGAGATGTCTAAGCAGGCTGTCTTTTGTCTCTTCACTTTTGAGCAGTACAAGTTTGGGGTTGAAGGTTTTGTGGGTGGATTAATGTTGCCTTCCCTCCAAGGGAACTCCTACCTGGCTATAGGACTTGACCACATTAGGAGAGAACTAACACTTAAATTGTCCTATATCCTCCACCATGGGTCAGGCACATGTAAGCACACATGAAAAGAGAGAGAAAGAGAGAGAGAGAGAGAGAGAGAGAGAGAGAGAGAGAGAGAGAGAGCAGGCATGCACCTGAGAGAGAGGGGGTTCAACTAAGTGCAAGGAATGATTGCCTTCTAAATTTTTGAGTATTGCATCCCACTTGATTGGTAGAAAACAATACACTTCACTGTCAAAATACTCATATTTTGAAGACTTTTTTTTATGGATAGTCTTGATTGTCATTCTGGCAAGATCTGTCATCACCTAAATGCTATGCCTCTTCATGGATTTATAAGGATATTGCCAGAAAAAAAAATAGATGAAAAGAGAACATCCTTCAGAATATACAGCACATTTCTTCAGCAAGCTTTGATAAAAATAAACAAACAAACAAATAAACAAACAAACAAAGGCTTAAGAAGAACTCAGAACTTCCTGCCATTGAGTGAATCTATTTTTCTGCTGCTGTTGTTGTTGCTGCTGCTGCTGCTGATGATGATGAAGTAAAACTCCAATTTTTTTTGGCATTACAACATGAATTGAAGACCATCAACTCCTCAGTATTTTCCAGGCCTTCAGTACCATGGTGGAACTAATGAACCACCCAGTATCATGGACTGTAGAGAAACCCTGTTTATTAATGTCACAGTCTGCCTTGGTATAGTCAGATCTCTTGAGCTCAGCACAAAATGGAAGACTGCCTTTATTAGCAGGGATTTTTCTTCTCTGACCTTGTCCAGGGAGCTCGAAACACTCCTCTCTACCTATGAAATATAAGGTAGCCTTGGTTATATTACAGGTTCAGCATCCTTCCTACTGATATAAATAGGTCCATCAAGCACCTGGAATCCAAGGAATGGCTCTTCATGCAAACTAGGCACTCTAAACTATAGTCAATAATATGTGCCCACCGTAGAAATCTCTACCCATTTCCCTAAAACTATATAACCCATGATTCACCCTGAATAAAATTGAACTGCATCTTAAAAACTGAATCTGGTGGTAAGTCTGCCATTTCCACCTTACTTACAAAGAGTCCTGTTCTTTGACTTGACTCTGCTCTCTTTGCTCTTTTGTGTAAGTGGCCAATGACCATGGAGAGAAGGGAGGACCACAAGGAACAGAGCATCTACCAGTTTCTTGCCTCTCCAGTGTGTAGGCTGTCATTGTTGGATGATCTAGGACATATAGTGTAGGTCACTTTAGAGAAATAGATAAGAAAGAAAGAAAGAAAGAAAGAAAGAAAGAAAGAAAGAAAGAGAGAGAGAAAGAAAGAAAGAAAGAAAATTAACTATTGCTTTCATGATGAACTCTAGGGAACACGCTTAGGTTCTTGGGATTTTGGCGTAAGCATGTGGGTGAATGAGCCTTCTTCCAGCCCCAATATTGAAATGGTCTTAGTTTCTTTTTATATTAAATTTTCCAGTTCTGGATTATTTTACATATATGATTCATCTCATTTGATTATTAATTGAATTCAGTAAAATATATTCTTTAAAAGCATACTCACATTCACAGTCACAAGCTGTCCTAAATCACAGATTTTTATTTCAAAACAGAATGAACAAAGAAAAATAATTATTCTCCAATGAATGAAGTCATATGACAAAGTGGGCTTCTCTTTTTCGGATAATACATTTTGAAGCAAACACTTAGCAGTTTTTGCGGAGCTCACAAGTCTGTGAGCACATTATGGATTAAAGCTCATCTCAGAGCAAATTCTGGTTGTAACAGAGCTACAGATTTTAATTCCAACCATTTATCCGGATATATAATGTAATCAAATGAAGTATGGAGGCCTTGGTTAACTCCAACCTCAAATAGTCCAGTTGGAAAAAGCATTTCTGAAAAGTTTGTTTGGTTTTAACAGTTTTTTGGTTTTTTGGTTTTTTTTTTTTTGTTGTTGTTGTTTTGTTTTTTTCCCCTTCTACTGTGTATGTTCTGGGAATTGTATCCAAAAGACACCATTCTCCACTGAGCCATACGATCTATCCAGCAATATATTTTTTAAATGAGTTCTTTACCTGCTACATTTATGGACTGTGGTTTATTGAATAGGAATGGTCCCCAGAGTTTCATGATTTTAAATAATTGGCCCTACGGAGTGTGACTATTCGGAGGTATAGCTTTGTTGCGGTAGGCATGGCCTTGATGGAGGACATGTGTTTCTGTCAGGTAGGCTTTGATATTTCAGGCCAGGCTTGTGGGCTCACTATCAATTTCTGATGCCTACAGATCTAGATGCAGAAATCTCAGCTACCACTCTAGCATGTTGTTTGCCTGTATCCTGACATGCTTCCTTCTATGACAGAAATGAACCTCTGAAACTATAATCCAACCCCAATTAAATGTTTTTATTTCAAGTGTTGCTGTGGTCATTGTGTCTCTTCACATCAGTAGAAACATTAAGACATTGTCCATTGACCATTACATTACCTATCTTTCTATATGCATATGTGTCCTTGTGGGAATATATGTGTTTCATTGTATGTCTGCCATGTAGCTATATACTTCTGTGTATATTGTTCTGTTTATCTGGATGGATGTGTTGATGTGTATAAAAAAGTTAATTAAATGGATAATGTGTATATTAAATATCAAGAAACCAAAAGATCATATTAAGGATGATACATACATTCTTAATATAAAGGATTATTCCTTTATCCATAACACATTCTACTAGAACTGTCAGTAAATGAAGCCAATGTTTCTTAAGTGACAGGACAACATTCCTTAATCTCCAAATCTGTGCAACCATGCCTGTCTTCATAATTCCAGGCAAATATCCTTTTAAAAATAAATGTGTAGATAAATATATACTATGCTGATTTAATCATTATACACTGTAGAGGAATTTCTATCCAGCGACATGGCTGCTCTGGCAAGGGATCTAATCTAAAGACATTCTAGGTGTACATGATCTGGCCGAAATGATACACAAACACACAGATATACCCATAGTACATTCCTGCACTCCCAAACAATGAAGGTAAATTAGTTTTTAGAAGCAAGCAGCCATATTTGAAAGTCATATTTAATTGAGTGGCAGAAAATTAGTGAATCAGAGAAAGTATGACAGAATGAATTAGAGATAGTATACTATGGACTCTCATGAGAAAAGAGAGGTGAAATAAACCAGTGCAGAGAGGCAGAGAGAGAGGGGAGGGGGTGGGAGGGAGGGAGAGAGAGAGAGAGAGAGAGAGAGAGAGAGAGAGAGAGATATGATTCACTTTTTACTGGAACAGTTTTACTGAGGCAGGATGCAGGTGAAAACAAAATGAATCAAAGAATAAGAAGGAGTCAGAAGAGTAGAACTGATTGCCAGTGTTAGTTTTAGGTTGAGCAGAACAATTCATCCAGAAGCTGAGAGAAGCAAGTTGGAATTAGTCAGTTTATTGAGGATTTGGGCAAGAACAGCAGCGTTGAATCTTCCAGCCATAGTTCAGAAAGATCTATAAAGGGTGAACTTATTCACCAGTATATCTCAGATCCTGAAATATTCTAGGCTGAGATTAGCAGATGGTGGCTAGAAGATGAAGACTAAAAGGTCCTTACTTGCAGAAGATTAGATCATACAGGGTCTAAATTACTCTAGTCCTAGGTCTAAGTGCATTTAGAAATACTCTGGTCTCAGCTCATGTTATTTATTCCTAAAGCTTAGGTACACCTCTCATTTCACCCTTTCATCTGTGGAAATAAAAATGACATTTACATTTACAACACATTATATACATACTCTAACAAACTGTACTTCACAATTCTGTGCAATTAAATTGATGCTTTTGGGGGGAAGTTTTCAACAGAGGGCTTCTGTGTGTAGCCTCAGCTTTCCTGGAACTTATTTTGTAAACCATGCTAACCTCAGACCTACAGAGATCATCCTGCCAGACTGCTTGTGTCTCTCAAATGCTGGGGTTAAAATCATGAACTATTACCCCCCAGCTAAATGGAAATTTTATTAAAAGCTTTTTGTTCAGGTATCTCAAAAGGAAGTTTAATCTCAAGAACCAACATGGTCTAAAAAAAAGACCAACTTCCAGAAGTTATCCTGTGACTTCCATATATGTATCGTAGCATAAGTACAGCTGTACAGAAATAAATAAATAAATAAATAAATAAATAAATAAATAAATAAACACTCTTTTCCAAAATTTTAAGTATTTTGTTTAAGTGTTGACTGCTCACGTGGTTTTGGAGAATTATAAAGTGAACTATTGACAAAGCACATTTAGTATCCAATGATAAGTTGTTCCATTTTGTGTGCCTTAGGAAATTACTTTTTGGGCCTCCTATAAAGATTTCAAAACAAATATGATCTTGAGTGATGTGAACTGACAGAAAGCTACTTATTAATGAGGCTAGGGCCAGGATAGTGTTAGACTTAACCTGATAGTAAGAGGTTCCATAATATTAAGCAATTCTCCGTGCCTCTGAACCTCATCTGAACAATAAATAATTGAGAACTGTGATCCCCAAGACCTCTCCATTTCCAAATTTTACTAGTTACAGTCTATGATTTTATAAGACTTGGAACTTAGGTCATTGTGATAATAGCTCTTCATAGCTATTTTATGTGGTAAGCTTGTCTATACACACTGACTGAGTAGAGAAAGAAAACAGCATTCAATTGATTTTTTGCAAAAGTCAATTCTAGACAAAATTAATAAAAGCTCTTAAAATTATATAAACTTTCTAAAGAACTAATTCCAGTCAAGGGGGTTTCTTCTTCTAATCAGACACCAGGTTAGTCATTGAAACTCTACTAGGTTTTTTTTTTCAATTACTGGAAAGAACCTCTTGTTTGCTCTGCTCATAATTGCATAATTCCAGACTGGGTATTCATTTTGTAAATGCCTCTTCCACAGATCCAAATTCTAACAACTCATTTGTGACCACATAAAAGCACCTTGGACCTCTCTATCTTGAATCATTAATAAAGTTGTTTAAGGAAGTAGGATTTTGCATCTGTACAGGAATGATGTATAATTTTTGGTTTTCACCTCTGCCTCTTTCTCTCTAAGTTCATAATTTACACCCTCTCTTCTTGCTGCTGGAACCCATGGAATCCATTACTTCCCAAACAGTCTTCACCTATCAGCAGCAAGAAAAAGGGCAGAAAGTACCCTCTCAACTGTTTTCACCAGACTTTCAATTTCCCATTTTATATTCCTAAATGTCCCTGTCTTCTCTAACATGCTCACATCTTCAAGCACATGCAAGACACATATATGTATGCATATAGAACCTGGAGCTTGACACTGGGTATCTTCCTCAATTGTCCTTCATCTTGTTTTTTCTGATGGGGCTACAGGGTCTCTGATGGCCTTGAGGCTTTCATATTCTGCAATACTAAAGAATAAACATACAGATCACTGGGGCTGCTTACAATATTGCCAAAACAAAACAAAACGACAATGACACAACAAACCCAGCAACTTCTAAGTTCAGTGAATGTCCCTGTTAAAATAAAATAAGAAAAAAAAATGAAATAGAATAAAAACCTCCAGAATTCTCCATATACATACATAGACTCAAACACACGTATATACCTTAATCCCTTCACAAATGAAAAATAAAAGGCATAATCTTTATATGAGTTGCTACTGCTGACTATCTGAGTCTCTACTTTTCCAACTGTGACATAGGAATTGCATACTTAAATTAAACTATGCGCTTCCAAGATTCTTAGGCTAAATTTTAAATGATTTCTACTCACCTCCAGTATGTGTTAATTATTTGTGAGCAATGTTTCCAGTTGTTACCTTAACTCCCTTGCAGAATGCCTAGCCTTCATTTAATATTCACCTACACATCACACTACTCCATCCCCATCATTCTGAAATGACTTTCAAGAAAGAAAGAGTCTTCAGAGACTCTGAAGATATGTTAGACTAAAACTGCTGGGTTTATTAGATAAAAAAAAAAACAATGTGGGTTGAGGCAATAGCTCAATCAGTCAAGTGCTTGGCTTGCAGGCACGGTGGAATCTCTAGTTCAATTCCTCGATTTCTATTATGTTAAAACATGGGGGTGACACAAGTTACTTCATCTTATTGATAAAACCACCATCTAGGGAATTAAGGCAGGAACCTAGAAACAAGAACTGAAGCAGAAGCCATGGAGGAATGCTACTTACTGGCTTGCATGGCTGGCTTTCTTCTTCTTCTTCTTCTTCTTCTTCTTCTTCTTCTTCTTCTTCTTCTTCTTCTTCTTCTTCTTCTTCTTCTTCCTCCTCCTCCTCCTCCTCCTCC